>VZSC01011603.1:16864-84240 GCA_013398225.1 Steatornis caripensis | reverse complement strand
TGCTGGCTCATGGTGAGCCTGTTGTCCACCAGCACTCCCAGGTCCTTCTCTGCAGAGCTGCTCTCCAGCAAGTCAACCCCCAGCCTGTACTGGCACATGGGGTTGTTCCTCCCCAGGTGCAAGACCCTACACTTGCCCTTGTTGAACTTGATCAGATTCCTCTCCGCCCAACCCTCCAGCCTGTCCATGTCACGCTGAATGGCAGCACAGCCTTCCGGTGAGTCAGCCGCTCCCCCCAGCTTTGTATCATCAGCAAACCTGCTGAGGGTACGCTATGTCCCTTCATCCAGGTCGTTGATGAATACGTTGACCAGGACTGGACCCAGCACCGACCCCTGGGGAACACCGCTGGTCACAGGCCTCCAGCTAGACTCTGCACCACTGATCACAACCCTCTGAGCTCTGCCATTCAGCCAGTTCTTGACCCACCTCACTGTGCACTCATTTAACCCGCTCTTCCTGAGCTTTCCTATGAGGATGTTGTACTAAGTTATCTTTGTCATTTGTCAAACATGCACATAAAAACTATCAACCATAGAACAATAACATTGCTTTCAGTCTATAGACAGCTTTACACACTAAAACTACTTCTCATTGCAGCCACTCAGTAACCTAAGCAGATCAGTACAAGATCTAGTGGAAGCTAGCAGCTGTCTTATCAAAAGTAGTAAAGCCATATTCAAAGTTTTACACTGTCTGAAGATTATCTAGTAATTAAGCTGTGTTGTATCTAGTACAATCACTTTCTGGCTTGCATATTACCAAGAGATCTAGTAGTTAAAAAAGCCTAGCTACAAAAGAATGTTCAAAACTGAGAACGGGTCTGGCTTTAAAAGTTGCTGTAAACAGTGTATTTTTGATGCAGTAGGGTAGGATCTTTAAAAAAAGTGTTACATCTCACCTGTACCAGGTATTTTTGGCTTCCATACATTACATACTGAGGGGCAAGACTGTAGATCATGTAACTTGTATGAAGACCTATCAACAGAAGTATCATACAGAGAAACAAGAGTGCTTGAGGTCGAGTTCTTCCTCGTCTGATTTTATAAAGCTAAAAAAAGAAAACATACAAATATTAACATAATGAAAAAATCTTGTTTTGTCCTTCTGAAGACATTTAAAATCCTCTTTAATTTAAGTAAGTGCTTTAATTCTACTAACAGAAGTGGGAGGCTGCTAAAATTACCCTCTGGAAACTTAATTCCAATGAGTCAAAGCAGGTTTAAAGGTGTATTTACCTTGATTTCAAAGCAGAGCTATTTCACCAAATTGTTGTTTGAATTAGTGACCCAGAACGTTTATAAACTAGCAGTTAGTAGGAAGATTTAAATGATGTTGTCTACAACTGATAACAAACTGTGCCTTGGTTTGTCAAAGAATATTGTGTAGTTCAGTCAAGTGAGGTGTCATCTATCACTACACCTCTAATCAGATCTAGAAACAGAGGAGGGAGTCACAAGAGAGTATTCCCAGGCTCTGAGAAAATCTGCACATCATATGGTGGCATCTTTTCCACTTTACACTGCAGGGAACAATATAATCCCTCACCGTTAACCTGTAGATACCACTATTCTGTAATTCTCAAAGGCTCAACTTGGGTACCATGATAGGGTGAAGAAGCTGGCAGCTGAGGGATAAATGATGGAAGACCAAAACTAACAGCTAATCTCACAACTCATTGCAAGGACTCAGGGTGATTGTTCACAATTTTGGGGTGTCACCACATGAAAGAGCACCAGTATTAAAGGGGAAGTAGGCACAGAAGCATGGAAATATTTAACCAAGCATCATAGACATGAATGGCATACCGTCGGATACAAAGCTGCTTTTTTCAAATACAGTAATATATTACTTGCATCATATTTAGATATGCCGTATCATAACTGTATTGTTTTATCTCTTATCAAACTACATAAACTTGTTTGCCACCTAAAAAGCAAGTCTAGCACTACTGAAATGTGCATGCAGTCAGATTTTTGCAATGAAATTCACAAATACTTCCAGTATATCACAATTGTATGGCTTTAACTGGGAGAAGTCAGAAGCCAAAGTGCCACTGATGAAACACTTGAAAGTCAGCTGACTGTATTGCTTATCAAACTAGAACATCAGTTTTGGTCTGATAACTTAGTAAAACAGAACACCTTCCAAAAGTAGAGAAAATTGTAAAATAGGCTTCTAACACTCAGACATACAGACAATGCTATTTGCAAGATCCAGTACTTCGGAAGCAGTATATAAGTAATGACTATTTATTATAGTCGACATAACATTTGTTAGACACCTTCCTGGAGTATTATAAACTAAACTCTTAAGTCATATTTACCCTTGTCCAGAAGAACCATATACCCATATTTCGAATCCCTGCCATTGAAGTGAAGATAAAGTACATAACAATAGTTGTAATAAGAATATAATCAAGTGGAAAAACCTAAAACAAGAAGAACACAAGCAGTTAAAAATACCAGAAAAGTGTTCAAATTGGAAAACAAGTTCTTCCCCTGCTTAAACCTAAAGTAGTAGTTTGTACCTATAGCATCTGAGGCAGTAAGAGCCCTTTCATTTAAAGGTTTTACATAGCTGCCTCCAAATACAGCTAATATAGCTTGCTACTAATACAGCTTGTACAATTAGTTTGGGAAAGCAACTGAGCATTTTTCTTAATTGAAAACTTAGCTTAATTTTGAGATGTTGCACATTTGTAGGCCAAGAAATATTTAATTCCATCTTGAGAGCACATTTAAAGTGAAGTCCACCGTGGGAACAACAATTTTAGGACTGTACAGGCACTCTATTCGTGACTATTTCTGAATATATTCGCATACAAAACTTGACTTTATTTACATTAGTAACAGCTTGAGATAATACTGCTGCTGAACACTGCTTTTCCTAGGCAAACAGCACGCTTAGGTGCTCAATAGTTTTAGAAACCATGGGGAAGTAATGCATTATGTCAACCCATTATATGAAGAACTTGGAAAGAACTCGAATAGGGGAAAGCATGAGGTTACATTAAGGTTTTCCTTTTCTTAGCTTACCCATGACTGATTGCCAAATTCATATGTGGTCTTGTTGCCTTCCAACCCTACTTAAGTTAACAGATGTTTGTTTTTATGTAGGGTCTGTTTCAAAGACTAATGCATTACTATAACATACATACCTGCAGAGTATAATATATCTTTCAAGGTGCAATAGATACATTAAAAAGTGAAAAAGTGCATTTACTTAAGGAGGATAAACTATCAAGTACACAAACAACTAGAATGTAGGCAGGGCATTGGGGAAAGCTGCTTTTATTCTATGCATGATAACTACAAGTGATGCTATTCTCCATTGCCACCATATTCTCATCAGATGAAAGTTAGTTTCAAGCACCACCTTCCTCCAGCAACTGGCTTCAACTCACCCAAGACTTTCATATCAGTATCTAATAAGTAAAAGATTGTTAACAAGGAAGCTGTCTTGCTTTTACAACACACATCTAGACAATTTTGTTTTAAAGAATTACTTGGAGAAGTGTAGTTTGCCTTTTGACAGCTTACCAGAAAACAGAGGGGAGCATCCTTACACATGCTTAAATCACCAATATTTACTTACTGTTTGAAGAACAGGTAACAGCATGTTCAGTGGATTGGTCAGATTAGTTCCTAAAATTATAAATCCTGAGTCGAAGCCAGCTGAATGTAGAGCTTTGTCCAAACTGCACAATTAAGAAAACCAGGGTAAATACTATGTTTCTCCCATAGGTATGTCTTCAGTTTAATTTAAAATGGCAGCTCAAAAAAATGCTGAACTAAGCCCAGAGACTGACAGCTTTTTCATATCTGTATAGACACACACTTTGTTTTACTGTACTCATTGCACTTGTCCTACAAAAAGTATACTGATTTCTGCATCTCCTCAGCATTTTGGCTTTTCCCTACTTAGGGTCATAGAGCTTATTTGCCCAGTCTGAAAATTTAAAAATGCCAACATTTGAGATCTCTACTTAGTGCCAATCTTCACTGAAATCCACCAGATTTGCAGCTGGCTATATATTACTTTCAATACCATGATACAATTAGAAGTAATACACATCATAATGAATTACACACGTCATTTACTGCAAGAATTTAAGCACCCATTACCCAGCCCAAAAAGTACCTACATGCGTTAAGATTTGTTCAAGCACTCAGAATATTTTTGTACTCTGAATTAAACTTCCTTAATGTATATGCTTCATTTCTCTGCTGAATCAGAACTGTTTTCAGCAGCATACAGTCAATCAAGCTGAACCATGTCCTTTCTTGAGTCTGTCGTAGCACATTTTGTTCAGTTTTAATATACAACATTACAATGAGAAATGCACCTCTAGTTACAGAAGTGCAGTATAGAAAAGAAGCAGGCTTACTCTGGAAGGAAACCACCCTGATTTTGATGTTAGAGCAGAAACTATGTAGTTTAAGCGGTGAAGAAAAATGCTGGAATGTACTTACTTTGACAAGAACAGAGAGACAGTGAAGAGCAGTGCCACCATGGTGAAGAACACTCCCCCCACAACCTAGAAGTAAAGATTTACAATTTAACTAAAAGTATCTGCAGTTGATACAAGAAGGGAAGACTTAGACGGCTAAGTTACAATAATGGACTACTGATCTTGGACCATCACAGAGCTCAAACACACCTGAATAATTTTTTGGTAATTGCTTGGCAGAAGTGCTAACAAATGTCTGCTCTGTTAAACAGGTTTTATGTCAAACATTTAAAAAGCTGATCATCCAAGACAAACACCACCTTTTCACCTGGTGGACACACTAAGCTCAGAATCAAGTGTTTAAGTACCTCACATGCCATAGTGCAATACTGAAGCCTGCCTATAAGTCAGGTGTCATTAAGAACACAGATGAGCTGTTATAGTAAATGACTACAGCATTTAGCAGAATACACCACCTCTATTTGTCACATTAAATGGAAAACCTTAACTATATACATGCATTTGGGTCTAGTTGATGGAAATTAGTTTGTTTCCCTTGGCCACCATGCCTATGTGCTCACCTTTCAACAGTAGGCAACCTGTGCACAGTTTACAAGGAACAGTTCACCTTCTCTGAGTGAGAGCTCCCTTCTGTAGTGCTACTTAAACACTCAATGACAAAAATCACTCGGAGGGAGTGATGCAAAAGTAACCAAGCCCAAACACCAGGTCCACTTCATTCTTGCTTCTGCCTGCAAGTCCTCATTTACTCATCAGTATGGAGTATTTCAAAGCAATTTTCAAGGTTCAGTTACTAAAAGCATCAACTTTCAAAGTATTTTGACTCAAAGGTTTAAGTCACCTAGAAATTTAACTTTGAAGTGACGTGAAGACTTCAGAATGGACTAGAAAAAATGCTTATAAGTACTAATACAATAGGAAAAATACTAGACTTGAAAAAAATCTAAATAAATGCTACTTAAACACTATTGTTCTAAAACACTATCTATCCACAAGTGATTAAAATAAGATGAGACTACTATGACCACATCACCACCACCAGATAAAGGCCTCTCTTCTTGGAGAAGGTTCTAAAAGAACTTCCATCCCCCTTTAGCTGCACTGAGTCATTTGCCCCACAATCTTTCTTTGGAGTGCATACACTATTCAAGAATACGAAATTAAAAGAAAAGTGTAACAGCTGTGGTTATTTAGCCAGCAAGTCCTAAGGACAGATAAGTAAAGGTAAAAATTTTTTAAGGACTACTACACTTAAATCAGATACCGCTATTGTTTTTAAAATCAGGAATAGTAGGCTTTTTTGCAAGCTTTTGCACACTAATACAAACTACCCAATGTGCAAAAGAACAGAGCTGCTGCCTTGCACTCACATGACATTGATCACGTCTAAGTGCCTGCTTGGGTCTTCTAATCTACAATCTGTTGTACAAGCTAGTATGCATACAAGGAACTGCCAAAAAACAGTGAAACATCTTTTTATGCAAAACTGCAGATATTACAAAAAGAACGAGTTGAAATACCTACTAATACCACTTATGCTGCTGCCTGAAATTAATTCCTTTAGCATCTTGATAGAAAGCCTCTACACAGCCAAGTAAGGAAGCAGCTAAAGGAGAAGACAGTGAGAACGGGTTTACTTAAAGCTTTGTTTTCAAGTTGAACATATGGGGTTAAAGGCACGGCTAAGCAAAAGCCAAGGCAAAAATGTCCATACAGGCATTTCCCAATAGTAAAGATGGAAACATGCTACTTCTGGGTCATAGCTGAAAACTGAATTGAGTTTCAGTTTAATAAGTCAGGCCAAATAATTTAGAAATATTCAATTTAGTACATTATTCCACTGCTACTGCACATAATGAAGTCACAAGCTGATAGTCTTTTCTGACATTATTCATGTTCTGCTTACATTATTTCCCCTGGTACCTCCCTTCAGCTTCCTAAACGTTTCCCCAAGCCCTGCATCATCCTTGAGTTACTCAAGCAGTACTTTGCCTCCCATCCCCGCTCCCAGATCTCAGTCGACACAAGTTGTTTCATCTATGAATAATTCCAAAGTGTTACTAAGATAAATAATGGACTTCAGGGCTTCACTTACTCTGAGCAGGAATGATCACATGATCTACAAACTTAGGTGGTACTTCTTTAAAAAAATCCTAAAATTAACTCCCAAAAATCATTAATATTTGCCCCTCCAAAAAGCTAAGAGAAGACTCACCTGCCCAATTGTTTCCTAGTCGTACTCATGTGCCAACAAAAAAAGAAACTGTGAATCTGCTTAGAACAGCTATTCCATGACTTTGAGCCAACTCTCAAGCAACACAAAAACTCAAAGTAGTCGTCATACTCTCAGGGCTGATACCCATTTGCAGAGTAAAGTAAACTGGCGGCACATTATTGAACAGTTATATTCGCCAAGAAGCAAAGCTGGATTCCTCATGAGAAACATTTACTATTTGTATTGGGTTTACAGGGCCAGGTTTTGGTAGCAATGGTGCTGTAGGGGCATCCTCTGAGGAGAGGCCAGAGGCTGACCTGTGTCAGACAGTCATTTCCAGTCAGCTCCAAATGACCCACTGCTGGCCAAAGCTAAGCCCAGCAGCCAAGCAAGTGGTCCCTCTGAGAAAATACCAGGCAGTAGAGAACAAGAAAAACTGAGAAATAGCCTTGTAGACACCAAGGTTAGAGAAAAAGGCAATGGAGCAGACTTTCCCCACTAGCCTGTTAAGAGGACCATGCTGGAGCAGACAACCACACTCAGCCCATGGAAGGCCCCACATCAGAATAAGCAGGTGTTTTCTGAAGGAAACTGCAGCCTATAGAGATCCCACATGCTGAAGCAGGTCCTGACAGAAACCACAGCCCGTGGACTAGGTCTGTGCCAGAACAGGGACAACGTGTCAGGAGGAAGCAGCAGCAAAGAAGAGGTGGTATGGCCTGACGCAACTACCTATTCTCCATCCCCACTGTGCTACCTCAGAGTCAGGTCCTAAAAGAGTGAAGTTGAGCCCAGGAAAGAGTGGGCAGGAGGCAAAACAGTGTTTTAAATGGTCTCTGTTTTTAACATTCAAATAAATTTTGAATTTGCAATTTTCCTCAACTGTTCTGCCTCTGACTGTAACTGGTAAGTGACTGACCTCTTTATCTTGACCCACACAGTTTTTTGTTTTATTTCTTCCCCATCCTGTTGATGGGAAGCAAGAGCAGCTAGGTGGGCATTTGGCAGCCAGCTGCACTATTGTGTGACATGGTCTACTTTCCAGGAAGTTTCAGGTAACCTGGCAAACATGTTGAAAATGATTGTTAGATGAAACAAAACACTTAATGCTAAGTTATCACTGTAAACTTTGGACACGAAATATTCACACCTCTTTCTCGTCATGCTGCCAACCTCCCTGATGCAGAAGATGCAGCTGTGAGTGCAGGAAGAAAGCCCATCAGTTTAGTCACATCACCTGTTTCAGGCAACTAAACCGACTCCTAACAGCACCTACAGTCTGCACTAATGCTGCCAGCATGGATGTTATCCAAGCAATCACCTACAGTTTCCCCTCTTTCAGTTCTCTCCAGAGAAGCAGGGCGAGGGAGGCGTGGGGTGGGAGAAATCAAAAGCTCATAGATACAGAGGAATACCCTAGCCCTGCATCCTCAAGACAGCATTAACTGTGCCTGTGCTTCTCTGAAGGTCTTCAGTAGCAGGTGGAGAGACTGACACATCTATACAACATCCTCATTATCCTTAATATTAGACAGAACAATAGTTTGTCTCTCCCTTGCTAGAGTTCAAGTGTACCACTCTATCAAGAGAAGACCATTCTTTTTGTAGTACCTTACATGTACTTGGACTGGTATCAATGCCTTTAAGTTGCTGCCTAAGCTAAGCCATACGAGTGTGGTCTGTTAACACAGGTTGCAATCTTCAAAACGGAGCACTTCGTATTCTTGTATTACTCACCTTAGGCATCTCTTCAGTTGGTTCACAACTGTTTTGAAGTACCCCATGAAAAAACGATGCAATACTCCAAAATTACCATTGTTGAGTAGACTTCCATGTTTCACAACCTACAGTCTTGTTCATAGACTGAGCAAACACAACTATGTGCTCTGAAGTTTTTTCCCCTAAACAGTTTTTATACCTATCCCTAGAGCATATCACATTTCTCTAGCTGCTAAGAATAGCAGATGAAAGTGTGAGAAACTATAATAGAGAAAGGAGAATCAGAAGATTTGCTATCCACAGGAAAGGTTACATTTCGTAGAAAGAAACTAGATTAGTTTGACTTTACTTGACAATCCCATGCTGACCATTACTCATCTCGAGATCTTCCAGGTGTGTTGCTTTTGACTAAGTTAAAAAATTAACGGCTTCATTTGAGTAAAATAAGTTCTCAGAATTTACTTTACTCCACGTCAAAGAAATATTACTCTTCAGAGAAAAAGAGTTTTGGCTTTGTTTCACAAATCATATGCTAATAGATATCTAGAGGTAACAAAATGAGAAAAGCAACAATATAGGAAAACACTATGCAAAGACAATACGATTATAGGAGTCTGAATGTAGATGCTAAGTTAACTCTACAAAAGACCTCCAATACTAAGTATTATCACTGACTACGTTATTCTGTTCTGTAAGTCCCAGCAAAAGTCTGCAACTCCTATAAACCTGACAGTCCCAAACACAAAGCAGAAACATTGCTCTCCATATCTAGTACTTGCGTCACAACAAATGGAATTTCTCTTGAAGTTTGAAAAGTGGCCACATTCTTGAATATACAAGTTGTGCTAAAGATAGAACTTCCATAAAAGCAAAAAGCAAAGCTCCAACATATTTTCTGCACTTCTACATTGATCAGAAATATATATGGATTTTAAAAGTTTTCCTTTTCATGAAAGCCACTAATTGAATGCTTGACAAATTACATATGTGCAAAGACAACTCAAATGCTATTCAAGTAACAGCAAAACAGTCCTGCAAGAGGTACGATGTTATTAATTAAATTATGGACATCAACACTTCCACAGGACAGCTCACAGAAAAGTCCAAGTAAACAAGTTTTATAACATACTTCATAGCAGAATCCTATTTTAAGTGAAAATATGTCAGGAAAAATTACCCACATGCAACTCCCCATCAGTCTGCAATTCTTATGACAACAATTCAGTGATTGTCACAGTTACTGAGAGAATAAAAAGCATTCAAACCACAAGAACAAAGAGACACTGGAATACCATCCTGACTGTAAGTAATAATCTGTAAGTAACTAATGATATTCTACACTACCCTATGAGAACACAATGAACGGTTAAAGTCCTACAGACAATAGGTAAGGCCAATGCATTTCTCAAAATTAACATGAGAAGTCAAAGAAACTACGCAAGTCAGTTTGAATCCAAGGAAGCATCCGAACTGTTCAAGTGAATAGTTCGGGATATTTGTCCTTTAAATGGCTAAGTCTAGATTTCTAATGTATCATTGAAAGATAATTCCACTGAGAATTTCACACTGAAAGCTTTCGTTCAACTGCTATTTCAGCCCACTTCCATTGGTACTCAGCATTAACACTAGCAATGATGTTAAATTGCTTGCAGGCCCCCACTCAGATGTTCGAAGTGCAGGCTACAGTCTAAAGTAATGCTAAAAATTCTTCTTGCATGGCAAGAAGTTGGCAAAAAATACTTTACATGGCAATACTGTTCCATAAAAGGTACTGGTTTTTAAACACACATATCTACTAAAATCAAAGTCCTAAGATCAAAAAGAGACAAAGATCAAAGCTTTGCCCCAGTAACAGTTTCCTTTGCACTGGTTAAGTATCAAGATGCAAGTTCTACACAGCTAGCTTACTATTGATCAAGCGTTTACTCGGCAAGATGCTCATTCCAAATGCATGTATTCTCAAAGTATCTCTCGCTTCTGCTGGCTACATGTAATTTAGATCAACCTAAGCGACCTGACAGCTATAGAGTTCTTCCTTCTCATTTTCACATGCAGCTAAGATATTAAGATTTTCTATGGCAGTAGCACTATAGCAGATCAGCTAGGACTTGCTGCTTTTCAATCTTAATCATATTTTAGACCAAGTAAAAGGTTTTCCAACAGCTCAGAGCTTGCTATAGGGCTGTCATTGTGTAGCATAATAATAAACAAAATAAGCAGTTGATATTCAGGATGGTAACTGATAAACTTGATCTATGATTTATATGGGAAGAAGAAAGCTGAAAGTTATTCCAATTTAAGTCTTGAAGTGAGAAAAGCTTTTACCTTTATAGGTCGCATAGCATCAGAGAACTTCGTCCACCAGCTTTTCTCAATACACTGCAGACGCCTCTCTCTCCTTCGAAGTGTCCATAGTCTCTCTTCTAGGTAGTGTACAGTCCGTCTATCCCTTAGTGACAGAGGCTGACCTTCTCTGCACTGGTTACCAGAAAATAGTGCAAGAGATAAGGGACACTGAATCAAGAAAATAAACTTGACATATAGTTTAATTGACTTATATACTACAAAATCTTTAGAGGTGTTGTAATTCACACTGTTTCTATGCATAGCAAGAGGATGAAGTGCAAGTCACAAGCTGCAAAGGGAATTCCTATTAGGTGGTAGAAAACATTCTTCACAATGAGGATGGTCAAAAATTTTAACAGGGTGGGCAGTTTCCATGGCTAGAACTGCTTAAAATGCCCAGATGTGATTTGATAACCTGATCTAAGCTGAAATGCACCCTTACTTTGAGTAGAGGATGGAACCAGATGACTTTCAGAGGCCACTTCCAAACAAATTCCATGACTAAGCGAATATATTAAGCTTCACACCTGTATTTTCTTTCCAGCATTCCACTACAGATACTCAGTTAAGTTTCTTGTACTTGTAAGAGCAAGGTGACTTGCTGCTCCAAAAATTAACCTTACATAAATCCAAACAAGGGGCACCATTACCCCAGAAATTAGTTGAGTGTATCAGATAAACATAATAAGCAATTAAGAGCGTACTTTAATTCTGAGTCTCTAAATACTAGGAGGGTGCCATTGCACTCTTGTAAATTGAGTAGCACATTCTTAAATCTCGGTGATACACTAATAAGCAAAAGCAACAAAATAGGCATTACCTAACTGAATCAAAATAGTTTCTAACATTGATGTTACTGTATAACAAACTGATCCTTATATAAAAAGATTCTTTTAGTTTTAGTACATCTCCCACTATATGTTTGTTTTATTTGGGGATTTTCTACTCAATTATTTTCCTCTGATTTCAAAAGAGCCTTCCTGCAAATAGTGAAACACAGTGAAACACTTCACACCCACTGAAGTTAAAGCAAATCTATTTTAGATAAATTTCTCAAAAAGGCTACAAGACTAAGACCACGTTCTATGCACATGTAACCAATTGGGAGATCACAATGTACTTTTAACAGAAACATACTCTCCATAACCTGTATAGCGCCTCACTGACTTGAAAAAGACTTTTTGGAAACAGTCCAAGCTCCCAAGCTCCAAGTCTAAGCTTTGATTATTAAAGACTGATGAAATAAAGCCACCAGGTGTACTAATAGCAGAAGACCATATTACCTACTAAATCTTTTCATTACTTTCACACTTCTGGTCTTCACTGCACATTACCCTTGGTGACACTCACTTTCTTCATGACTTTGTACAAATGTAACTGAAGAAGTAAGGTTTCAATCACGCACTTAAGACAGAACCCTGACCATAATTCGGAAAACTAGTTTATACTAAGTTATGTCTATATTTTAATATGACCATTAAAGACTTTCTACTTTTTGATCCTATTTGTTAGCTAGATAAAACACCATAGTCTTCTGCAATAAGTAATGCTCTTTTTTTCAGGGATTTCTCATGTTTCTCACACTGATTTCAGTAATACAGATGTCTTTGTTGTAGTAGCACTCTGTACAAAACCAAAACTTAACAGTTTAAACTCGGGGAGACTACTTTTCAGGTTTTATTACGCAACAAGACTTCTAGAACACCAACGGTGCCCACATTGTGTAGAGACAGCCAAGTATCAAGGGAGAAATGTTGGACCTGTTTCAACACTGCTGAGGTCTACTATCACAGAGCACAAAACAACACAGATGGACTGCCAGGATGAAACTGATGCATCTTAATACTCCTTGCCCCCCCCCCGCAGGGCTATGAAAAGACTGATCAAACCATCATCTGAAGTGGGCTGGGAAAAGGGTGGGAGATTTTCCCTAGCATCTTGTACGCAAAGCAGAAATCTTCCCCTCCTTCAGCGCGCACTCTTTGGTTGTTAAGTGTCCTGCTTACATTAGGCACAGCATTTCAGTGAACCGCAAAGCCATCATGTGTTTATAAGTGGTGTTAACATTCTAAAGATGTTTAGGACTCAGAACAGAGATTTCCATATGTACGCTTTTCATAAAGAAATTATTTATAACAGCAAGGTACATTAAATGGAAAGCAAGAGTATCTATGGCTGTTTCTTATTCATAAAGATGATTAATAGTTTGATGAAGTTAACTGAGGACAGCTCCATGTGGCAAGTATCCAGTGTTGATAACTGCATTGAGTAAGTATGAACAAACTGGATGCCTTATCTGGCAGCAGAATAAGTGAGGTTAATATCCTTAACTTTTACAAAGTATCTCTTCCACGTATCCAAGCAGGACTAGAGAAGTTTGAGTTTAGCTCGTTAGCACCATCATTAGCTAGACAGAAATAACTAGCACTGCAGGACAACTTGGTCTCTACTACACAAGTGATCACATTTGTTTCTAGGTAAGTAACTGCAACCCAGTCACTTCTGACCTGCCATTCTTTCTGGAACAAAAACTCTCTACAGCACGATCATAAACTAGTAAGCAAGCAAGAAAAAAATTGTTAAGGAAGTAATAACCGTGAAGACCATACCTTTGATTTAATCCTTGATAAATGTTGCTCCACTTCTTCAATATCTCCAGTGTTCTCTACACGTTCATAAGCTGCAGTGGTAGTTCCCTTAATCAAGCTTAGGGGCAAAGCTGACATACCATAAGCCTATAATGAAAAGGAAACATACATACTCAAATTTTCTGCCATACATTTTCATCTGATCGAGATACAACATACAGCAGCCTTAAGGTACCACTCTGCCAGCCACGATATGCCATTATTTCACAAAACATTCCTCCAAATATTAGGCTATGAAAGCATGAAACAGGAGTTTAGCAGTCTGATAGCCTTGTTTGCTTACAGTGGAATTAGGTTTCTTATGTTCAGAGTGACGATGATGAGTAAATAGTTGGAACAGTGCCAGTTACATTCAACAAGCAGACAGCACATGTGTGTCTCAACAGGCTTTAAACACAAGGAAACAGTGGTACCTGCTAAATCACTTGAAAGCATTTAAGTAAGGGTAGGAAAAAAGTATTTTCCTTTAAATATTTCTTGGAAGTATGTATTAGCAAAGAATACAGTCAGCTAGATCTTTGACAACTTGGATTGCATTACTGTTTCATGTAACTATAAAGTACTAGAATTGGCTTTACCATAGACTCTTAGATAATAAGGTAGGCTACTAGCTATCTGCTCAGCATTTCATGATTTCACAGCTGACACACTCATTTGTTACCCAAAAATACAGCTAAAAATAAGTATTTGCAGTACTGTTTACAGACTGTTCCAAGTAAAGTTAAACTCCACTTCCTTAGCTACAAAACTTAACTGGCAGTTTCAGTCCCTATGTTAGGGCTTTTTGGTGTAAAAGCTATACAAATGAAAGACATCTCTAATACAGGTTAGTAATGGCAAAGAAATTTCATGCTTTCCAATACATTCTAGAAGTTCTGGTTTGAACACAGCTATACAACTACAGAAAGGCCTACCTACAAGACTACATATTTTAGGTAAGGAAAATAATTTAACTTCAGCTGGACTTCACAATTCTGTCCATAAACGCATCTCAGTTCTCCCTTTAGAGTATCTCCTCTGAGAATCAAGCTGCTTTGCTATCTACAGGGGCTAAAAAGCAGTCTCCCCCAATCTTTCTCTTCTCTAGGCAGAAGAAAGAATTCCTTCAGCCTTTCTTTGAGTTGCATTCTCCAACTCTCTAATCACTTTCAGAAGCCTCCACTGGAGGCTCTACAGTTTCCCAGTTTCTTAATCTAGGGGACAAAAATCAGACACAGTACTCCCAGGTGTGTCTGTGGAAGAGCCAAATACAGTGGAATAATCACATCCCTTTATCTACTAGCTCTGCTCTTGCTGATGAAGCCCAGGACACTGTTTGCCTTTCTGCTGCAGGGCACATTGCCAGCGCATACTCAGCTTGCTGTCCACTAGGTTTTCCAGGTCCTTTTCAGCAGAGCCATCTCAGAGTCAGTCAGATGGCAAAATGGACTGTTGCTTGGAATTAATCCACTCCAAGAGAAGGCCTTAACATCTGCTAAACCTGATGCCATTGTTGTTGGCCCAATCTTCCTACCTGTCAGTGTCTCTGTGGTAGCTCTTCATTCTGTTGTATCTACTTCTCCTGGTTTGATATCATTCTCAAACTTGATGACTATATACTCAACCCCATCATCCAGATAATTTATGAAGACTAAATAGTATTGGGCCAATATTGACCCTGAAGAGCTCATTCAGGTCTGGCTGCTAGTAGCATAACTCCAGAATTTAGGTGAAAGCATAAACACCATCCAATTTCATCGCTAGAATGCAGGCTGCAATCTAACAAAGGTCCCTCTGTGGAACCCAAAACATCTCCAGCTAAAGCCAAAGACATTCGGTAAGTAGAAATACATATAATAATGAGAGACTGCTATGACAACAGGCCTACACAATTTTACAAACCTAAGCTTAGAAGCAATTAGTTTTCACCATTAAGCAGAGGCTTCCACCTGTTCTTCAGCTACCATCAACTAACAGATATCAACTATTTACTCAACAAAAACAGTTAAGAAACAAAATGCACAGCTCTGAATCCTCTAAATCTAAGTTATCACAAAGCAAAGTGCAACTCAAAGTGATGCACTGTTTTGCTAGATTTGCAGATGTGAATTACATACTTGAATATCAAGCTTGCTCTAGCGATAAAGTAAGCCTAAGGTCCATTCTTGAATACAAGAGATGTTAATAGTGAAATTATTATGCAAGTAAGCCTCCCATCATGAGTGGGGGGAAAAAGCCACACTGGTCCTTCAGGACATCAATATATAGAATGCAGGACAGAAAGATCAGTCATCTCATGTGATGTGGCACAGGTGTGAACATAAGCTGTATTAGCTCAGTTTCAGGGCTTCATTTCCCTTCAGGCTGATGCAGAAGTTTAAGGCTGCACTGAACAAAGTTTTAATCCTCTGGGTTAGTGCAAGTGTTAAGTTATTAACGGGCTAGTATTTTGGGCATCTGCAACTCAACAAGCAAGCAACATACCAAAGATAGCACAGGAAAACCTAAGCTGTACACTAAAGCCAAGAGAGCTCAGTCCTGCAACAAATTGTTAGTTCAAAGTTTGGAATACGAATAAAAACAGATCAGAAGAGTGTTTAAAGTAGTTAAGGCAAGTTAATTTATATACATGAATTTTGATAAAACAAGTAATCAAGTCTTGACATATTTACACCACAGATACAACAGTTTCCAGGAGTTATAGACAACCCTTGCCTAGAAGTGTTAGGTCAGAAAGATGCACTGCACTAAAGAATAAGACAGTCATTGAAATGTAACAGTCAATTAGTGCATATATGGTTGTTTTTCCACAAAGGTTCTTCAAAATGAACTGAATCAGGTACTAAACACTAACTGTTCAGGCTGCTATCTGAAAACACATACTGCAAGGTTAAGTCTTTAAAGTCTCAGGGTGCTACCTCTGCTGCTACTGAATACCTGATAAGCTTCATTGAAATGCCACTTTACAGTAGGGGAAAAAAAATTTGTAGTTTAAACAACTTATTTTAGAGAAGATCCCTCTCNCAAAGGTTCTTCAAAATGAACTGAATCAGGTACTAAACACTAACTGTTCAGGCTGCTATCTGAAAACACATACTGCAAGGTTAAGTCTTTAAAGTCTCAGGGTGCTACCTCTGCTGCTACTGAATACCTGATAAGCTTCATTGAAATGCCACTTTACAGTAGGGAAAAAAAATTTGTAGTTAAAACAACTTATTTTAGAGAAGATCCCTCTCTCTATCTCCACAAGTGATCCATATGAGAGATCACCCCCTATCAGTTAGCTTAAGGGTTGGAAAGCCAAGCCTTAAAAGCTCACTATCTAGTAAGCACAAGTTAGAGGCACCATCCGTGAGCAGCTGTGTCTTTCTGATTTGAGAGTTTGCCCACAGGCAACAGATAATATCTCTGGATGGATGAAGTTCATATTTATGCTTCATAGATTTCTTAAAGTAGGTGGCCTTCTACTCTAAAGGAGAAGAGGAAAAAACAGAACAACTAGAGCTAAGCAACAGAAAACGCAGCTTACCTATTCTATAAAAAGAACAGTCTAAACAAAGCTCTTCACACTTATTGTTATTCACAAAAGTGGTAGCTAGATCTGAGATACGAATTTGCAAAGAAATCTGTCATCAGTAAAGCAAGAGTCTGTAACTCGCATGAAAGCGACAGTTAGTTCAATACTGTTTATGTAGTATCAGTAGGCATTGAAGAACAGCGAGAATCATACTTGTTCTCCCAGCATGCCACAGAGCACAAATACACTCTGGTCCAGACAGAGCACTAAAATACCTCAATAGAGATTCCAGTTTGCTTAATCTTGATGTCTCCTGTGTCCCTTTCCTTCCCCTCCTGCCTGCAGCAGATCCCACTATTCTCCTGTCATTCCACAGTTAAACTTAGAAGGAAGAGTTGCTGTTCTGATCCTTTGGTCTCTTGCAAACTCAGCATCTTACAACACTTTAGACTCATCGAACTCACGTAGCCCATGGCTAGATAAGAGAATAGTCTTTCCTATTAGTTGCCTGGTATGTTAGCAGTCACTCATAAGCTGAAGACAGAAAACAAGTGAGGTTGAGAACCTGCAGCAAGCAATATGTCAGGGAGAAACCATTAAGGATTAAAAAGATCCAGAAAAGGTTCTCGACTGGCAACAATAAACACTAGTTTAATATTTTTAAATGACACAAGCTATCAAAGAGTTCCACTGAAAAGAGTGTATTAAGGTGGGAACTCCTAATAATCAACCTGATCAGCCATAAGCACACAGATCAGTCACGAAGAACACAGAAAAAACACGTCGAAACAAATACAGGAAATGCTTGTAGAAAAAGAGTTAAATGAGTTACAGCTAACTTTGAAGACCTACTGCAAAAACCCTGAAGCCATCAGGCATTATAGTTGAACCAGAAGTTGATTATGTTTCATTTTCTGTATCTGCTCTGTTCAGTAATAAGATAATAGTCATTACTATACAATTATTATACAATCATTAGTCTAATGATTAACCTGTGGTCCAAACAGGATCATCTCTCCTCGTTAAACAGAACAGGTGTTTCTGAACAGTTTGGTACACAACCAGGACTATTAATTTGAAGTAGTTTACCAACTTTTTCTGGTTAAAGATAATTTTAAGAATTAAACTTGTGATTTCAAGTAATCAGAAAGTACTAGTACAACAGCAGAAAGACTCCCCATTCCATTCATTTTTCGGAGTCCATCTATCAAGCAGATAGTTTTTAAGTGCTGTCACTGAGGTGTTTTAAAAGCTATATATATCATCTTGTGCAAAAAGTGTACAAATTAATACTGACAAACATTTCTTGCATAGCACTGCCCTCTAGCGAAGGCACATGAGACAGCCGAATTAAAAAAACGTCAAGAACTATTAGATCACTGTAAAAAATGCGTAAGAAATGCTCACAATTTTAAATATACAAGTACTCAAATTTCTGTTTTCTTATAACAGCTTGTTTCAAGACTTCACCTGGAAGTANCACTGCCCTCTAGCGAAGGCACATGAGACAGCCGAATTAAAAAAACGTCAAGAACTATTAGATCACTGTAAAAAATGCGTAAGAAATGCTCACAATTTTAAATATACAAGTACTCAAATTTCTCTTTTCTTATAACAGCTTGTTTCAAGACTTCACCTGAAAGTGTGACCATGAAAGACAAAATGTTCAATCCTATTGAATAAACTGCGACAAAAAAATGCATCTATTTAAGTTAAAAAACCCAGCTAAACTCTAGTTTAGCTTATCCTAGTTTAGGATAAGCAGTGCTTTAAAGAAATACAAGTCAAGTATGAGTTAGTTTGTTTCAGTAGTAATGTCCCATAAAAAAATCCTCCATTTCAATAATATTTTGGTATAGAAGAGATTTTCTGTATTCATAGATTAATTCGCTTTTTGTTTGAATTATATTAAGCATGAAGGAAGTCACATTACAATACCTTTTATCCCTCAGAGCAATTGATACAGTTCAGTTGCCTACACTGAGCACTATTTCCTATGGACACAATGCACCCTTGTCAGCATTGTTTCTGAAGGAGCAGGTAAGCTAGTCCAATGAAGTAGTCTCAAGTATGGTGCACTTTCGTATGTCATACCAACACAGGCAACACTTCTGAGCTTGTGTAAAAGGAACTAGGACTCCATCTTGAAACTGTACTTTCTTCTCTGTGCACCTAGATTGCACAGTTTTACTTCTAGAGTCAGATTACTTTCCAACAGTCATCTACTCTCTCACATTAAAGAAATCTGTTTCCATCTCTGGCTATGTACACATAGTACTAATCTAAAGATAAAAATTGGAATTAAAGAATCTTATTTCCAGAACACCATTAAGCATGGCAAATAGTGACAAACGTTCACACATCCTCCCTAAATTGTGAAGAGTAAAGCAGAAAGTCTCCCAAATGCATCTGAAGATGGCAGATGATTTCATGGACAGTTGCGGGGTTTGGGGTTTTTTTTTTGATTTTTTTTTTTTTAAAGCTTGTGTCATACAGCTTGGAAAATCACTCTATATGTTAACTAGTAAAATCTCAGTTCTTTCACAGGAAGTTTTAGTAGCCAATCTTCAGTTGCTGTAAGAGCACATAAATTTTTGAATAACGTTGCTATAAAAAAATGTCAAAGCATGGAACAGACTGACCAAATTGAACAGGTATGTTCAGTATGGCGTTTCTTGTGCAATCTGTTGTACACAACTTGAACAGTGCAATGAGTACTTGTTTATCCATTTCTCTAACATTCATAACTACAGTATCATTGCTAGACATTCACCTTCGTTTTTCATATTAATATTTTCTCTCCACCATACAGATTCAAAGATTGTCTCACCTACTTGTCAATGTTTAAGTGGACAAAAATATGCAGTCAAGGTTTGTAAGATGCAGAAACCAAGTACGACAGCCTCCACACCACAGTTCTACAACGCACAGTGAACTTGTGCTTGCTGGACACACCAGGAAAAAAACCTCTGATGCAAGTTGTAATATTGAACATAACTATTTTGCCCAGTTGCCATCTTCTGCATTGCTCCATCAGGCTTAGAAGAGTATTAACAATCAAAGATTAACCTCCTTTCAATCCACAACTCTAAAATCTCAAAGTACAAAACTATCACTGATCCAGCAGTTTAATATCTACAGTTCTCCAAATGCTTAGCAGGAATCAAGCTGTTAAAACAAAGAACACACAAATTAGTTATTTTGCTTATTTACTGCTTCATGGAGAAGTGAACATAACCAAACAACTACATTTCTTTTATATTTAAGAATTGATATTGAAGTGATTAAGTCGTAATGACGATGAATGCTACTAACTTCTGGATTTCTCAGTAACTGTTTGACGTCTACTTCAAAAAAAACCAGTAGTAAATGACTGCTTTTAAAGTTAGATTATAAAAGGCTTTAAGCTTTTTGGCTGTTATTAAAAATAAGCCACTGCAAGAAAAGTAAAGCATACTCTGGACAAATTAGCTGTGAAAAGGTCATTAAATTTGTCAGTAGACAAACTGAGTTTTGTAGTATCTCCTCTTTCAGGATGGAGGAAAAAAATCACTTTACAATTCCGTAAGAAGTCAAATAATGCTTATTAAGTGTTTTGGGAAAATTAGAGCCAATTATAATCATCCTTCAAGGACATGCTAAATGACACGCACAAGATCACTCAAAATTTAATCTGCCTATCATTGTGTGATTAATACATTATTCTGCCTTGAATTGAAATAGCAATCTGGAGGTGAAAACAACTACTGTATTAATACCTAAGGCAATATAAAACCATTTCAATGCAAAACACATTAATGAGAATAGATGCAAACTACATCATCTGTGAAACTGTCTCAAACAAAGCACTGCAGCCCTAATTTATAGTTTTATCGTTGTATTTCATGTTTATAGACATGGAAAGCTGTCCGTACAGCTCATCAAGGTCACGGATTTGCATAGCCCCCCTGAAGATCACTTGTTCACATTTCTTACAAAACAATCTCAAATATCAAGTGCTGTGCACTTCAGTATTACGCATTACATAACACCAAAAAGTAGACTGTGTTACTAAAGCCTTAAAAAAAGCAACTACCAATTCAAAATTATGCTGAAAATTGATCCATAACAAGAAGCAAGTTTAAACATTACTAATTTAAACATGGCAGACTTCATCTACACTTTTGATAAAACCACTGTTATTATTTCCCCTTAAAAAGTTAAAAATTTGGAATAC
Organism: Steatornis caripensis; assembly: GCA_013398225.1. NCBI lineage: Eukaryota > Metazoa > Chordata > Aves > Caprimulgiformes > Steatornithidae > Steatornis > Steatornis caripensis. Next base: position 63,126 of record VZSC01011603.1, on the reverse strand, counting down.
ACATCTTCCCTAGTTGCATCTTTCTCACCCTTCTCAGTCTTCCAAAGTGTCAATTAATGTCAAGCAAAGACAATTCTTCAGTGTATTCAGCGAGGAAATACAACATTAAGTGTGAGTTTTAGTATTATATTTGAGAAGACCATGCTAAAAAGGATCAGCTCAAAGTTAAAGTCACAAGGAATGTAACTGCAGCATCTGTGACTAAAAAAGCTTTTATATTTTTACATCTATTTGCAGAAGCATGCAAGTTTGCTTCTAGTACAATCAAGGTTCAAAAGCTACAAAATGATGGAAAAACCAGTTTGCATTGCTCAGATTAAGTATTAAATGTTTGGGTTGTTTGTTTTTGTTTGGTTTTTTTTTTTTCCTAGAACAAGCGTATTCTCCCCTCCACTTACAGGAGCTTCTGAAAATTGCTACCTATCAGATCATTTACAAGTTATTACTATCCTCTGACATAAAATAGTCTTGCAAGAGTTAGTACCTACTAAAACGTGGAACTACCTACTTCTCTGAAGATACTGCAAACTGTTTTTCAACAAAGCGAGAGGACATCTCACACCACGAGGCGCAACACAGGAAGCGCAACCCATCAGTACCACTGCTAAATCCTGCAGGCCCACACAGACAGACTGCAGAACCCTTGAGGTTGGAAGAGACCTCTGGAGGTCATCTGGTCCAGCATCTCTGCTCAAGTAGGGTCATCTAGAGCTGCTTGCCCAGGACCATGTCCATATGACTCTTGAGTATCTCAAAGCAGGGAGACTCCACAATCTCTCCACACAACCTGTGCCAGTGATGGGTCACCCTCACAATGAAAAGGGTCTCCTGATGTCCAGAGGGAACCTCCTGTGTTTCTGCCCTTTGCCCCTGGTCCTGTCACTGGGCGCCACTGAAGAAAGCCTGCCTCTTTGCATTCTCCCTGCAGATGTTTGTACACATTGGTTAGACTTCCCCTCAGCTTTCCTCTTCTCTAGCCTAAACCATGCTAGCTCTCAGTCTTTTCCTCATAGGAGGAAAGTCCCCTAATCATCTTTGTGGCCCTTCAGTGGACCCCCTCCTGTAGTTCTGTATCTCTCTTGTACTACAGAGCCCAGAACTGGACACAGCACTCCAGGTCTGGCCTCATCAGGGCTGAGTAGAGAGGAAGGATTGCCTCCAAAGACCTGCTGACAATACTCCTCCTAATGCAGCCCAGTACACCATTAGCCACCTTTACCAGCAAGAGCACCCTGCTGGCTCATGGTTAACCTAGTGTCCACCAGAATCCCCAGGTCCTTCTCTTCAAAGCTAATTTACTGCTGAGTGGTGCCCAGGTTTGTTCCTCCCCAGCTGCAGAACTTTGTACTTCCCCTTGCTAAACTTCATTAGGTTCCTGTCAGCCTATTTCTCCGGCCTGCAAAGATCCCTCTGGATGGCAGCCTTCTGGTGTATCAGCTACTCCTCTTGATTTTGTGTCACGTGCAAGCTTGCTGAGGGTACACTCCGCCCCATCATCCTGATCATTAATGAAAATGTTGAACAGGACTAGACCTGGTATTGATCCCTGGCATATACCACTAGTGACTGGCCTCTAACTAGACATGTTTGAAACATAGAAAATTAAAAACAGCAAGCTAATATAATGACAAGCACACCAAACTGCAGTGCTCTCTACCTTTGTATCATATTTAGTAAAATAAGTCCTCAGTTGCCAGCAACTCCAGTCCAGCAGAATGCTCCAGTTTGTGCTATCTGCCATCTGCCCCCTCTCCCATCAAAAAACCCAAATGTTACAATATTGTGTGGTCTTTTAAGAAGTCTTTGTTGCATGAATAGCTCACCAGGTACTTCAGAGTAATATATTACATCAACCTGGGCCTTAAGAGAGGCCCAGAACACTGGATCAATGCTGATGGTACTCCTTGAAAAATAGATTTTAACTAGATTAGTCACTAGGGTAAATTTGCAAGCTCCATAACTTAAACTGTAGACATTTACAATCTAAATAACACCACCCCACTGCGTCCTTCCTCCTGCAGAAGCAGGAGGATATGCTTTCATAGAGAGCACCTAGGAGCATACACATGCAGAAATGAGCTTTTGCTCTCATTATCTACACAAAATCAAAGCTGCCTGCTGCCAGTGCCAAAGTCTCTTCCCCAGCTTCTCACGGTATTGTATATTACCACAATGCAAGAGCGCAATTTTAGAACAGCCAAAATCTATTTCTTCACACTGAAGGCCACACAAAGCAGTACTGTTAACATACATTTGACTAATTGTAGAGCAGATAAGTTGTACTCCAAGTGACTTAAATAGAATCACTTGATTTGTTTCATGGCACTCTTCCACAAACAAGATTTTAAGATGAAATCAGTCAGCTGCAGTCAGCGCAGGCACAGCATTCCAATTTACTTTTAGTATTTTGTGTTAAAATAGTAGACATTCAATGTAAAACCATTGCTAATTAGATAAGAAAGTATTTGCTAACGTATCACTTCTTACACTACAACCTTCATTAGATGTTCATTTAGAACACATTTTTTTCTCTAGAGTAAAAAGGTGAATATGGATATACAAAAGACCAGATACACCTGTTCTTAGCTTCCCTTTAACAATACAGTTCCAACACTGGCAATGGAACAGACTGAGGATATTCGTAAGTCAGACGAACATAAAAACAACTCAGTTGTATCTGTACTACAAATCCTCAATTCTTAACTAGTATAAACCAGAGATCCCTCTGTTCAGAAACAAGGGAACTCACGTACCGCACATTATCTCCCCATCTATTCTCTGCCTTTTTTTCCATCATCTGTGGAAAATTTTGAAGTAGGTGTCTCTGTTCTTGTGTTCACACTTATATAAAGGTATCTTCTTTCTGTGCTTAAAAAAATATCTACCACTGATTATAAAACAGTGGTTTGATGACTCAGCACAAAACCCTCCCACCTTTAGAAACTGGGACAAACAATTTGATAGGCATTCAGAAGGCTGGCTGAAAAACACAGGAGCCTAACTACTGACTTGTCAGATGTCTAAAGTCAGAGGCATGCATTACAGCCAACACCTCACAGACTTGCCTGTGCACTAATGCCTTTGCCTTATCTAGAAGTGATTTTTTTTTTTAATTTAAGACTAACACAGCAAAAAAAAATCCTCAATGCAAAGAAGTGGGAAGCTACCAAGAGAAAAACAGTTACTCCTTCCAGAATCATGCTTCTCCTCTCAAGTAGAGGGAGTGGGGTAATCCAAACTGGTAGAGACTGAGAAGCTATAGTCTGGGCCAACCTCTCCCTGAGGTTTAGGGAAGTGAGACAGCCCAGATTTTTTCACTACTGAAGGAACTCTTGCATTAAGTCATACCACTGGGAAAAACCCAGCCCACAACATAAACTGGAATGCAGGTACACTGCACCCACATGCTGCCCATGTTATGCTTGCATTTCACTCTTCAGACCATGAGAACAGCACTGCTTGTGCTATCACGCTGCTACAGGTGGAAATTGCTTACATACGGAAGCCTGACCATCACCAGCAGTGGGCAAACTGTAACAAAATCATTAGAGCACTAAAAAAAAAAAATCTATTCCTGCTCCAACTTGGAGAACATAGACCTAATAAGTGGTTTTCACAGTCCGTGACATTTGTACCTCAGACCATCCACGTATCAAAGCCAGCTCACTGTTTCAGCTTAAGATTCTACAATCACCTACAGTGACAAAACACAAACTCGTATTATAGGTGGGTAACAACCACCTCCTGTGCAGGCTCATCCCTAAAACTTCTGTGAAATAGCTCCTTCATTTCTCCCACCCTGTCTTAACACATACTGTAAAACAGAAGGATCAAATAACAGCAGTTAAAAACAAAGGAAACATTAATTCCATGCTCCAGGCATTTGCATGGACAACCGAGTTGAAGTTTTCCAAGCAACAAATTAGTCTAAAATCTGAGTAATTAATGCGTTCAGAGAAGACTATTTCAGTTCTTGTGCTTCGTGTTTCACCTCATTTACCACCCAGTACACGTACAAGTCCCAAATACAGTAAGACTAAGGCAATACCTCTGTCCTCAGAGAACCTACAGATAACGCAGCACTCTGCAGTCATTGAACATTAAATGGAAGTCACATATTCTGAGGTTCAGCTAGTTTGCAGGACAAGCATATTGTGATACTCAGCTAAGCAGTGCCCACAAACATTGTGCTCAAAAATAAATAGGGAAATAACATCGAAGTCAGGAGTATTTGCAATAAACTTTGAAATGCTACTTTTTAAACATCGTTTACATTTTAGTCAGCAATAAATTTGTGCAAAATAAAACAATCTTGCATTTTAGATGCTTATAGATGTTTACTAACAATTATTAAAACCATACTTGGGTAACTGGAAAAAACCCACTGAGTATGTAACTAATGAGTTTGTTCTTGATGTTAGTCTCATGGAGGTTAAAACATACTACACGTGTTCTGCAGTAACGTAACTGAACAAGAGATTAATCTTTCCTTTCATAATTAAGGGAAACAAATATAAAAGGTGACATGTTATTATATGCTAAGCAAAGGTCTGGACCTTTTTTGACGAGCACATGATCTGGATGTCAGCAATGTAGCCTGAATGATTTAGTGACCCACATCAGTCAGAAAAGGCTTAAAGTAATAACATTTATTATTTCAGTCAAGTTAAAGCACTTAGTCAATGGGGCTGAGAGCAATTCAGCTCACCTGAGATACCTACCAACTGATCCACCAAATTGCTCTCCTACCTACTCCACAGAGCCTGATCACCACCAAGCTATCAGCATTCTGATAGATCTAAGAACCTGTACTGAATTGCCTCTCGTAAGCCTGCTGTAACTTACACCAGTTGAAGTCAATAGTATAGAGACAAAATCATTAGCTATGCTTGTTACTTTATTTAGATTTGTTTAAGAGTCTAAAGGCAGTATTTAGGAGGTACTTTACCCCCTTACCCAGTCATGACTAGAACACTCTTCCCTCTTCCTTTTATCCTTGTTCTACGATATTTTACTCATTCTTTGCCTGACAACAAGCTACCACAAAACATCTCCTTGGCTAGCAATGCTTCAAAACAACTTATTGCAGGAGCTGTTGTTACAGAGCCACCAAGAACTCACTAGCAAAGCTACGTGGGAACAACCCTACTATGTTAGAGCCATGCCACAAAAAGAGAAAGCCATTTTAAGCAAGGATATGAACTTAAAGATTAAAATATATCAGGAAAACACCTGACTTCCCAGAAGTTTTAAAGCTTTGTCTGCAGTTCACTTAAGGTTTGAAGCTTCAACTTTGTTGGAAAATTTTACCTTGATGACAAGTTAACACATGTAGCATTACAAACAGGCTGATTATTCAGTGACTGAAGAAACAGAACAGATGGGAAAAACAAGTGACCACATGAACAACAAATGTTGGCCAAACTATTCCAACTGCCACTTTCCATATAAGAAATGCATAGAATAAACCATCATATGAAGATGAGTTAAAAGCAATAACAAAGCTAGTAAGTTAAAATGGTTCCTTTCCTTTGCACTTAAAAGCAAGACTTAAGTTGAACTAACATAGCCTTAATCACACGACTTAAAATCAGCTACAGAATGAATACTTCTAAATCCTTCTAAGCTGCAGAAAAACTGCAGTAGTCCTAGACATGCAACTAAACTAACAAGAATATTCCCATGGCTTTAGAAAACAAGCTTAAACAGTTTCAAACTCCATTGCTTTTAACTTTTTCACTATTCTTGATTTAAGGCATACATTACAGAAGACACTGTCAATTCTTCACACTTAAAACTGATCCTGAATATTTACCCTTACTCAAATTCTACAAATACAGAACTGTAAAGCAATGCTGTTAAAGACACTGGTTTTTTGATTTACTGAATGGAGACAGACTTTTTTACAAAGAGAGACAGTTATGATCAAGAACATTTTGCATAATTCTTTACAAATCAAGTTATTCTGCCAGACCTTTCATTGTAAAGCTCTATAGAGACAAAACCATCAATGTAGAAAAGTTGTTAGTAAAGGTTAGATTATATTCAGTATTATAGACTGACCAGACCAAATTTAGTTTATGCCATAGTTTAATGAATAAAAGCAGTGTTTAGTTCTCCACTGCTGGATGGAGAAAGAGACAGAGGCCTAAAAACAGGAGGAGCCAGTGAGTACATGTTACAAGCCATAACTAATAATATAACCTCACCTTGCAGAAACACATTGAAATTAAGTCTGATCTGTGCTTAAGTACTAAAACAGTGGTTCTTGAACTTGCAGTAAAAGTTATTCCCTCTAATTCAAAGAGCTTAGAAGCAGTGTTTCAAACCATGAAAATCCAGAGCTATAAGACACTGTTAAAGCTACTTAGCATGACAGACTTCCATACAGGTATAGTCCATGATAACAGCAAGTATCATGAATGTAAAGAGCTAAAACATTTGCATAACAACTTACTGTGTAAGTGACAGCTGCCAACATTCCAATCACAGTCAAGGAACTAATGGAAAATGAAAGAGCAGTCAAGCCATCTGCAAAATAAAAAAAAAATAAGAGAAGACTGTTGAAAATTCCTACAGTAGAAATGTAAGAATATTTCTTCCTGAATTGTTTTTTTAAAGATATTTAAGTTCATTAGATTGAAGGAAAAAAAAAGCTTGAGTACTAACTGTGACCAGCCATAACTCAGATGAAAAATTCACCTAGCATAGCTTTTTGTCAGCAGTAGATCCTTCTCCAATACTGCAAGAACCAGGACAGCCACCTCTCCTTTGCTACAAGTTCACAGATGTTGCATTCTGTCAAGTGGTTCACTAGTGACTAATGAACTTGCTCCTGCAGCTGCCTAATGTGTATCTTCAAAACTAATTTCTGGCCTCCACAGAGTGTTAATTTTCACAATTTACACATGCATTCTGGATGGTTCACCTTTGTCTTCTCCTGCTTTCTCATAAGAAAGCACTATCCAGAGAATCAGACAAGCATGCATCCTTCAAACAAGCAAACTAGCCAGACTGCAGGCCTCTGCTTCACTCAGGCCACATACATCCTTAAGTACAAGCCAGAAAAAGGTCAGAGGACTAAAGGTTACCATAGCCTTACTATCACTCCAGAAATGAAAAGGGATAGCAGAAGTGTTACCAAACTCACCCCAAAATGCATCAAACTCCCTGAATCCTCCTGCGCAATTTTTCACAACAGCCCTGTCCCTAACATCTCCATGCAGGATATAACATGGCAAGCTGTTTTGGTTAAATCGTAGCATGGAAACTTAGAATACCTATTACAGAAATCAACTTCAAGCAATCAATTTCATATTTGCACCCAAGTCATAGTAACTGAGGTACTAATAATATTCTCCCCCATGTCCTTCCCTCCCTCTAGTACTCTAATTCTTGGATTAACAGTAACTTTTATTCCTACCCACACAGAACTATTAGCCAGTTTCCATTCATTAGGTGGTTTCCATTCTTTTTTCCTGAATGTTTTCCCATCAAGCATTCAGAAACTAAGAAATCCTGTTAGTTATCCTCTGTGAGAAGCTGCACCTTTGTTCTGACCAACCCTACAGCCCTCCTTCCAAAAATACCAAAACCTAATAGAACAGCACAACCAAATCCAACTTCACAGCTCAAATCTTTCTTTTGCTATTTTTGCTACATAATACAAAACAATTCTCCCAGAGCTAACAGGAATATGTTCGTAAGTTTCAAATACTACAGCTATGTTTAAAACTGAAAAAAATCCCAGCATGACTCCCCTTTTAGAGAATTGTGAGAATTATCCCCGTGTGAGAATTTGACCTACGTTTTGTAGTTTAGGGGAAAACACACATAAGTGACCCCAATTTCTAACATATCACACCACATACTTAAATATCATATTTGATGATCATCCTGCATATGTATTTGAAATCAACATTTAATAGCCATTTTAAAACAGTTTGAACTATGTTCAATGAAACCTTAAGAAACTAACTGGCTGAAAAATTGGTAATTGTATACCAGAAGTGTATTATCAGGCTCTGCCTCAGTGGATGAGCTTGCATTCCTTTCATAGTCCGACTACAAACTGAACAGACATAGAACAAACATACAAAACAAAGATCTTAGCATTTCTTGGGTTAACTGCAGAAAGGTAAAGGAAAAGGTAAGTTAATATAAATAACAGGACAACATGTACAAATAAAGACAACAGGCAAGAATTTTGTCCTCGTTTTTCCAGCATGTGGTACATGAAAGAACCTTTTGCAACCATACTGACTGGGGACTTGCTGGCTATGGAGGAGCTCTACAAAAATCCAAAGGGGTCTTGGCAGACAGCAAGCTGAAGATAAATCACCAGTATGCCCTAGTTACATGAAAGTCCAACAGCACACTGGGCTGTATCAACAGGAGCACGCCCATCTATTAAGGCAAGGGACCATATAAAGAATACCACAACCAGTTTTGAGACCCCCGCTACAGTCAAGATTGATAAATCTGAGCAAGTTAAGGGGAGAGCTAAGTAGGTCAGAGGCTGAAGCACATGCTGTGCAGAGAAGCTGAGATGAGCCAGGCTTGTTCAGCCTGGAACAGAGCACCTTTGGAGAGATATAATATAGCTTGTCTGCTTAAAGAGGTGGAGTTCAGCCTTTTCAGTGGTGCATAATAGTTTGTGTGAGACAATGGGAGAGAGTGTATATACCCAACACTGGATAAGAGGAGAAGATTTTTTCACCATGAGATGAAAGAATCTCCATCCTTAGGGATCTTTCAAGACCGAGCTGATAAAGCCCTGAGCAACCTAGTCTGACCTTACAGCAGGAGATTGGACTAGATGACCTGAGGTCTCTTCAGTCTGAAATTAAGTCACAAGAGAATGCTGGTAGAGTCAGAAATCAAAATCAGACCTCCATATACCAATTCAGCATCCATACAGCAACAATTAAACCTTCCTAGAAATAAACATTAGTTATACTTCACTTTCATAACAAGGACATGCACGAAGCTGAGTATTTAACTGACAGTCATATCAAGGTAGCCTAGAAAAATTAGCTTACATCTCAGCTCAACCACTGTCACTATCTGTATAAACACTTTAAGCAGCATTTTATTCTATTCTGTCAGTTAGAATCTGTGTGAAGCAAAAGAAACAGAAACAGGACAACACACAAAATTATGAAAAAACTACAGACTAGTCCTCCCTGCCTCCTGTGCTTGCAAGCACAGCTTCCAGCGCAGCACGTGTTATGATGAAGGACTACACAAGGACGTCAAAAGCAACAAGGGCTTCTTCAAGTATGTAAGTGGCAAGAAGATGAGGCTAAACGTGGGCCTGCTGTTGAGTGGCACAGGGGCCCTGGTGACAGAGGACATGAAGGCTGAGGTACTGAATTTCTTCTTTGCCTCAGTCTTTACTAGCAAGACCAGACTTCAGGAAACTGAGGCCCGAGAGACCAGGGCGAAAGGCTGGAAGGAAGACGTACCCTTGGTGGAAGAAGATCAGGTTAAAGAATACTTAAGCAAACTGGACATCCAAAGTTGACTGGCCCTGAAGGGACACAACAAATGCTGACAGAGCTGACAAATGTCACTGCAGGGAACTTTTAGTCTGTATAAAATTCCTAGAATAATGAAGAATACGACTTAACCAAGGCTTGTAGCACTATATTCTAAAACATTCAGGCAGAAGTCAATGCTCTGATACATAGCAAGAATGAGGCACAAATACTAGAGTACTTATGCATTCAGATTAATGTTTGTTAGATAACTTTTAGTTACCTTTTTTCTGGATACGTTTCGAAAGTAACATCAAGCCTGCCTTAGCTCACCTCATAAAACACTTTCTTCACACCTTTGCTCTAAAAACACACCCTGGCTAATTAAGTGAAATGCATAACCTAAAGCTTAATATCACATCATGGAGTTTGGCCTTCACAATAGTTCTTTATAAGCCCTAGCATAAACAATCATAACCAATGCAAACAAAACAATTCTAGAAAAGGTCAATACAAGGAGAACAAAGGGAAAAAAACATAACATCCATAGGATTTTCCTGTCTAAACAGACAAAACTGCTTATGAAATACTCATTCTTACAGTGAACAGCAGTATCACATTTAATTAGATAAGCACTCTGTAACTGTTATACAACAAGATACATAATCACTATACTGAAGTTAACTGATTGTAGGGTATTCAAGTAACATTTAACAGCTGTATTAAGTGAAGACTCCATGGAAAGAACTATCTTCCCTTCCCCACCATTAATATCATAGGGCATAACACTGGAATCCTTGCTGTCAAATGGGGACTGTACTGAAAGCAGACACTGCAAGTGTCACATCTGTCCTTTAAAGAGGATTCTGATTTTTCTTTTGTGTGAACAGAAAAAGAACAATCTTATTGCAAAGGCTTAGTGTAGGTGAGCAGTTAGAGTCAAGTTAGAAAGCTGTCACCAATGAAGTTTTCTTGTTCAGTCAATTATGAGTATGCCAAAATAGCTTAATAGTAAGTTATGCAAAGCTCAGAACAAATCTCAAACTTACGACTACTTCCAAATTCTTCAAACAGGAGCTTTACTTTCTCCCACTCTGTGGAATTATTCTTGTTGGGAATATTCAAAGGAACGAAAGCCCTGTAACAAAGCAAAAGAGTCATTTCACCCTAACTAGTCAAATATCAAAAGAATTCTATTTGCAATTAAGAAAACAGAAATTAACTTATTCCTGAAGTTGTACGGCATTAGGTTTAAAGAATTCTGAAGGCAATGTTTCATTTTATTAACATTCTTCAAATGTATTTAGCCCAGCAGAGTACATGTGCAAGTGTGTGCAGTCAGGTCAATGAACAAGTGATTTACCAGTCCTAACAGAGGTAAGGACCCTACTCTCAAGCATCATTAAAAGATGTACTAATCTTATTTACTATTCTGGTTTGACTCGTGTAGAGGAGCAAAAAGAAATTTTAAGCATCAATTGAGACAAATTCTCTTATAAATCCATGCTTCTGGAAGCTAGAATAAAACAACAACTCCCACATCAAGCCTTAATTAAAGTTTAGAGACATGTGTTGTTATAGTTGTAATAATGGAACATAAACATCTTCTGCATTCCATTCCTTTTTCTGTACATGGCTCAGAGAACTGAACAGCTCTAAGTATTTTTGACCTTCCAATAAGCAGAGACTAGCAAAGAATGCTCAGAAGAATGTCATGTAGAACAATCCCATAGCTGAAAGCTTCTTGCTGTCAAGCCCCCCCATCCAAAAAGTCCAATAATGAGAGTAAGTCTTCAGCATCTCCATAGAACAGTTAGTTTCATAACAGGTAGAAAATCAGTATCTCCATAGCAACCTGAAATCATAGCTTCCAGACATAAAACTGAATCCCTACAAGTCACAAGGAAGTCAGATTTGGAGGGAAACTTTTTAGGTCACGAATGTGAGAACCCAAACCGAAGTCCATAAAAAAAGCTCAAAAGCATGTTTGTTTGGTTGGTTGGTTTTTTTTTTAAAGAAAAGTGTTTTTCAAAATTAGAAGCAATATTCCCATGAAGTGGTATACAATTAGAAGCATTGATTTCACTCCAGGTTCTACTTCACATTCCAGTACTTTGATAGGATCATTTTAGCATATAGTTTGTAAATTTTACCAACTTTATTGCTGCAGTCAAAACTCTAAAAAGCTTATGAGACAACATACATTAGAAACATTCAATATTGGTGGTGCAGGTCATGCTTAATGGTGATCTTAAATCAGATTTGTAATAGTGTTTCGAGTTTCACAACAGCACTTGCTGCAAACAACTTACCCACTTCAGTAACATCTGCCTTTCAAACAAATGCCAGCAAAACCTTTATCATACAAGGCACAACTGTGTCAAGCATAACGCCACACTACACTTATGTCTTTCACAGAACACTTCCATTTAAGCAAAGTATTAAGCATGTAACACCTAAGTCATATCTTAAAAGCTGTTCTGGGATGTCCATGAAAGCCTTTGATAGAGGCAGAAAACAGGAAGAGCACAAATATTTTACTCCCTGTTGTACACTGAGATATCAATACAGTTGTAAATAAATGTCACAGCCATCACATCCTTGATGGATGTTCACACCACACAAATAGATAGAACTTGAAGCACAAGTACCTCTACAGTTAAGAAAACCCTTTTAGCTTCCAGTTAAACTCCTACTTTTCAGGTACCTAATTCTCAGGATATTTAAACCCTATTAGAAATTAAGCTAGATATTCACTAGACAGATTGAGTGCACCATAATCTACTTAATCTTGCACAGAAAAAAGTTCTGTTTGGGGTTCTATTTAGTATATTCTCTGTTAATGTTCAATACATAAATACTTACCCGATTAAGAGGAGAATTGCACAAACTGTGATGAATCCCACAGTGTACTTGAGTGCAGTTTTAACCTGATTTATATTAAAGAGAAAACAAATATATTAACATCAAATAAATCCTAAGGGATTTGTCCAACAAGTTATGACAACGCATACTTAGCATAACAGATGTTCTACAAAAGGACCTCCACAGAAAACATGAGTAGTTTTAGATACAAGTCAGGAGTATACATTCTTGAAGAGTCTCATAGCTTGAGAACTATGAACAACAACATTGAATTACACTTCCATCAAACTGTGCACTTGAGCAGCTGTGGCCAGAAGCCAGGGTACATTCATTCAGTGTAGATACACTGAAACAAAACTCTTATAGCAAATGCTTTATATTATGGGTACAATTAGACATCTTCCTCATGTTAAGGCTACAATTGAATAGAGAGGAAAATGATCAAGAGATTCTTTAAGAAAAGGATTTTAATTTGAGAAGATAGCTTACTGGTATGCATTTATTGCATTCCCTGGAATGTCATGCATGTCAAAAATCCTCAGTGCATTACAAAAATAATCAAGTGCTAGCTTCAGGTAAATTACCACTGCCTACTTCAAGAAAAAAATGCAAACACTACAAGGAAGGTACTAAAATTTAGTTTCTATCTCAGCAGCAGTATAATCTCCCTGTCTTCAACTTTAGAACCTGTTCACATATTATTTTTATTCTAAAGATGTAAGAAGTTTTATTTTCCTGTATATGAAATCAGGCTCAAAGGAATTTGTAGGAAGCTTAAAGAATTTATGGCAATACAGATGTTAATTACTTATTTCACTAAAGTTTCACTTCATGTGAGACCATAGTGCTTAGAGTAGACTGTCAGACTAAGTGTTACTAAAAGCTGCCTCAGTATTTTGAAGGAACTGTAGTAATAGACTTAGAAATGCTATTAGCATTGTAGTACTCAAGTTAAGACAATCATTCTTGCTTTCACTTTTGCCTGTATTCATTTGTCTTTTCACTGCTTGGTGCATTTGCTAGAGTGAACTTACTGAGCATATGTTGTCACCACTGTCTTCCTTCTCCTCATAATAGAAATAGACAAAGGGAATCCACAGAAAGACGAAGAACAGTATGATGGAGTACAAAGCTAGGAGAAAGAATTTAATTAAGTGAATAGACGAAGTTACATTAGCACTTCATTTACCATATAGTAATTCAAAGGAAAGAATAAAATATTAAGTTTCCCCTCATTCTACCTCTTACTAATTTCTAGCATGGAAAAGTTAATACAATTTACTAGCCCCCATATGAACTATTACTGTTTTGTTAACTCCAAAGGTCTTACAGAATTAACCCTTTCAGACTAAGTATTTCAGATGAACCTTCAATTCAGCAGCAACAAAAAGAGTAAAAGTAATCATCTGCTTGCAGGTCACATACAGGACTAGCATGCTGGGGAAGAGGTATCAGAGGACAGTAAATAAAAAAAGCAAGCCATGCTACCTAATAACAGTAGTTGTTCATGGCAGAAGTATATACAAAAATACAACAAATGTAAAGCTATTTTGATCACTGGACTCCATTTCAGAGGATGTTCTAGTATTAATGTAAATACATTATAGATGGAAGGCATGGTTCTGCTATTGTCAACCTCGATTCACAAAACAGAGCAGGCTGTAGCAATATAGCTTATGTAGCAATAATTGCTTAACACCCCTTTTTTAAAGGGGGGACTAATAGGAGATTGTAATAGACATTTATCCGAGTAGCCGCTAAATAGAAACAGTCATGCTGTCATATTACTTTGATGCACAGGTGATCCTGAAACTTTAAACCAGTTAGTTTAACATAAGTGAAGGGTTGAACTAACATGTAAGTCTTCACAAATACTAACTTGCAAGTTCGAAGACATTAAGAAAGCTAGCAAAAATCAATTGGAGTGATTAGCCAGTGACTTGAAGAAGACCAATTTCAGATCAAGAATTAAGTTTCAATCTTCAGCTCTACATTTTATAAGTTACATACTTTTTAGGATATCATTATTTAGCAAAATCTTTCAATACTTATACCATTAACATTTCAGAAGTCTATCCAGAAAATAAAAAACTGTCAAGCAGTACGCTACATTATTTGCACCCCACAAGAAAGGTATCCTGGGAATGTTAGAAGTACCACACAACCAAGGCTGCTTGTACAAGTACAAAATCACCCCTTTGAGTGGGTAGTGTACAGATATTCAGGGTCACACAAATTCTGTGATCTCTGCCTGTTTTTAATCTTTGCCTCATTTTGCATAACTGATTGGTGCCTTCCCACTCCCCATCAATATAAACATTCCTAACTTAAGTTTGTGACCTCCTATCTTGGCTAGTGCACTACCTACAGTATCCATGTGCTTCAAAGAAATCTACCTCGGCATTTTTACTGAAGGTGGTATAGAAGCCAAATAAAGTATCAACTAAAATTCAAACAAAATACGAAATAAAGTTACTCACTTCGCCAAGAACATAGAGCTCAGGCTCTAAGACACCTTAAAACTTCAAACTCTGAAATGTAGCATTCTTAGGCCTTCTAGAGAAGCACTCGCACTGCTTCAATATTGTGAACGCTTTCAGAAATCAATCTAGAAGTCCGCAGTTTTTTGATCTAGTCCTAAATCCACACTGCACTGTGTCAGTAAATTAGGTAAGTTATATGCATCATTAATCAAAGATCAGACTAATCAGCCCACAGAGGTCGCTGCAAGCACAGAAAACATCCTCACTTCCAAGTTAATATATTAACTTCACCATACCTTACTCATATGAGGTACGTGCATAGNTATTGTGAACGCTTTCAGAAATCAATCTAGAAGTCCGCAGTTTTTTGATCTAGTCCTAAATCCACACTGCACTGTGTCAGTAAATTAGGTAAGTTATATGCATCATTAATCAAAGATCAGACTAATCAGCCCACAGAGGTCGCTGCAAGCACAGAAAACATCCTCACTTCCAAGTTAATATATAACTTTACCATACCTTACTCTATGAGGTACGTGCATAACTCATTAGATAATGGGACTGATCCATATTTCTTTCAAGGGGATAAAGGAAGAAACACTCAAATTCAAGAGAATATCTATGAACAGTGTGAAATAAGGCTACCATCTACCATGACACCAAACATTGGTACTACCTAAATGCTGTCACTGCACTAACGTAATCCAACTTTAGGAGAACTGCTCAGGTTTATGACCCTAACTCAGTTTTTTGAATTTAAGCTGCTGGTGTTCAGCTACTGAACACACAGCTAATCCATATCTTGAATTTGTTTTACATAGTATGTTTTATCATCATAAAACTATAAATCCTTTCCTTTCCAAAAACTGTTTCCTGACACTTTCCTGTAATTGCTCATACTAATATCTAGTTTCCTAAGTTTTTCTGAACTGCTGCAGTACATTAGCAGAGGACTTCTCTCAATGGCTACTGACAATCACCTACATTGATAAACTGAACTTTTTTGTTGGATTGAGGCTGTTGAATTTATGTATAGTTTGTCCAGCCTTCACCAGGTTTTGAAAAAGCTATTCATAACATAAGCATCTGCAAAGCACACAATAAGACAAGTAAGCAAAAGTTTTCAACTCTGTTCAAAAAACACTACCGAAAAGCATTTTTCACTTACTAATATAAAACATCACTGTACTCAGCTTTTAAAGGACTGTCACAAGTGTTTGGCAACTGACTTGTCAAAAAGTTTTGGAAATATATCTTATCTTTAAGTCATCTATTCCAAGCTTCCATGCTGACTAAGTGATGCCTCAACTCAAATGGTGAATTAGCAAGCTTAAACCATTACAGTAAAGCTTAAGTTAGAGGCAATTCTATAAACCAGAACCTTTTCAGAAGTTATAACAGTTCAATGCCATGACCCTGTGAATACCTAGAGGAGTCTGTGTGCCAAATAAGCGGCTGAATTTAAGGATTTTTAAATATCAGATCCGACTTGCACAGTAAACGTAGTCAGGAAAATTACTATACTAGTTCTCCAAACCACTACAGTAATAGACTGCAATACGCAAAGAGTTGATGTAAAACCAGGTCAAAGACACATCAAAACAAGGTATTTTCATTCCTTAAGAGTTAACTTCAATTGAACTAGGCATTATTACCAACAGTTTTATTCCAATTTCTTTAAACTCATTTCCTTGTCTACATCCAATGGCTCACAGGACAACAATGTTTAGGGTAGTGTTTGCATTCTGGAGTATTTAAATCCAGTTTAGATGCAAGTCTAAGCAGCTCTAAATAGAATACTGCATATAGCTCTTGACAGCCTCCCTGAGTTTCATGCCTTTGAAGTCAACATCTACAAGCTTCTCCTCGCTGTCAGTGTAAACAAAGCAAATGACTTCGACTATGATTAGCCTTACCAAAAGGTTAAATAACTACTTTCCATGAAGTCATAGTGAACTCAATCTAATCCAAGTTCTTGCCAATATTCTCCAATCCCCAAGTTCTTGCCAGGAATTTATCAAATTAAGAAAAAATCCATACTGGTTTAATCATGTCATGTCAGCAGGAAAGCAACAGGGAACAGTTTAAGACTTTTTGCAACCTGATGTAGTAGAGTATTAAATCCTCTGGAAAATGGAGTAAAGCAGGGCATAATGAAGGACAGAACCTTTTAAAATCACACTAAGCCCTCTTATGCCAAGCCAAATCCTTTGTAATTTGAAGCTAAATATTACCCATCTCCTTTTGTATACTTTTCCCTCAACTATCAAACCAAATGCTCCAACTCACTGAAAGCTTACTTGGTACAACAGAGTTATTTTTTTAGAAAGTACCTGATTAGCCAAAAGCAACTCTGAAGGAAAGTAAAGTCAGTCAAGTATTAGAAAATATCACTCAACTTCTTGAAGACAGTAAGATGTAGCTTCTGGTCTTTATTTTGAAAAGCCAAGCCACATCTGACCAAAGATATATTTATTTTTAAGTTAACAAGATAAGGTAGACAAGTTAGTTTCAGATAATACTGCTAAACCAATCAAAACTTACCTAAGAGCTGATTAGCAAGCTACAAGAAGTGCCTCTCTAGTCCCATGCTATCTATAGAAGCGTGTTAAAAAGGTTGATTCCCATGGTTTAGTTTCATGCCAGATCATATAAAATTAATGACTTTCACATAGAAGTCCATCAGCTCAAGGCTGACACCTTCCCAAAAAAAAAAAAGACTGTAGTGGCTATTAAACTAGTGGAAGAATCTAGTAAGGTATATTTCTGCAAGCTTTTGCTAATAAAACATCCTTCCATTTCTGCAATTCTCAACACAAATTTGGAAAAACATAACAATCCTGTAAAAATTAGTGCAGAAGACAAGAGTGGAGTCAGATCAATGATTCGTCAAGCTTAGTATTGTCCTCTCAATGATGGCTAAAGGAGATATTTAAGGAAAGCATGCGAGCCTGGTCACTTCCTGCAATTTCAGCCTTTAAGACTCCCCAGACAGCCCTCACTGGAGCATCCTGGCCTATTCCCTTTTCCTACTTAAAATGAGTCCATTTCAAGCAAGTAAATGACATCAAAAAGCTAGCAGCAAGGCTACAGATAAGCAACTACAGTATACCTACAGCAGTAGTAAGTGTAACTGGATATTGAAGACTCATCGGATCTTGTTCAGTCAGTTATTTCTGTAGAAAAGCTTTCAGTTTTTACCTTCAACTGAGAATGCATGATTAGGTCAGATTTTTCTATACCACATTTGGCTTAGTCTTTAGCTAAACTAAATCCCTCAAGCTGAAACTCAGCATATGAAGTACACCACAGGAGTTGCTTCTGGATTCAAGTCTCCTCTACCCCATGATCCATTCTTTACTTAATGCACAGGCAAAAGCCAAGCTACAGAGCTAGATCATGTTTCCAAGTCAAAGATTAAACACACAGGTTCAAGACTGCATAGGTGTAACTAAAATACTCAAACATAACTATTTACTTCTAACCGTAAGCATGCGAGAAGCAGACCATAAAGCACATCAGCATTCCACAGCAATAACAAAAGAAAAATCTGAGTCTTATTTACATGACCACAACAGTCAGATGCTGAAACGCCTTCTCCAGTGAGCATTAAGAGGCAAGTTGTATCTGATCCAAGGAAGCGTCCCACTTCTCCCTCTCCACCATCCACCTGCCATATTAAAAAATGTTCTTTGCACCAGCTCTGATGTTTGCTAGACCTTGAGCTGGGTCATCTTAATTCACCATGCTGGCAGAAGAGTGCCACAAATCTAGCAATCTTACAGCATATGCAGCCAACAGCACCTAGTGCTGCATTAGGAAGTGTGATCACCAGATGGAGTAATGTAGTTATTCTCCACTCACAACCACTCCAGAATTGAAGCGTGTGTCCAGTTCCAGACTCCCCAGTACAAGAGACACACACACACTGGAGGGTCCCACAAAGAGCAACACAATTAAGGGCTTGGAGCATCCAAGAGAGCTGAGACTGTTCAAGGCTGGAGAAAAGGCAGCTTTGGAACAGATCTTATCCATGTGTATAAGCACTTGTGTTGGGACTGAAGACTGTGGCAGACTTTTCAGTGGTGCCCAGGGAAAGGATAAAAAGGGAATGAGCACAAACTGAAGTACAGGAATTTCCACCTGAACAAGAACATTTATTCTACCTACAGTAGAAACTGGAACAAGCTACTCAAAGACATAGTACAGTCTCCATCCTTGAGGATATTCAGAACCCAACTGGAGGCTGGCATAAATGAGCTTCTACAAACAGGGAGTATACTGAAATACAGGACCCCCAGAACACCCTTTCCAACCTCAGCATTTCTATGAGTCAAAGTGAATTTCCACCAATTTTCAAATTTCAGTTAGCACACCACAAGCATCTACCAAATGCCAACAATGGCCCTAGCAGCAGGGCAAAAAGCACACTAGCATGCTGCTGGAAACAGGAACTCTTGTAGCACAAATAGTGCATTCCGTTTCAAGACAGTATCTAGCTTTAACACTTCAGTGATACTTCTCACACTATTTAAGCTATTGACTAGAAAAACTGAGCCAAGTTAATTCCAGGTGCAGCTAAAGCTTTGTTTATGCCAACTCGATTGTGGAAGGCAGCAGACCTGTAACAATTCTCCTTTGGGGTTGTCCTGATTTGGGCCAGGACAGAACCAATTTTCTTTTAGTAACTTTGCTTTTTAGTTAAGTCTCTTCTTAGAAGCTGCAGTCTCTGAAATTAACTGCATGTTTTCCCAGACAGTAGCTGCTTCTAGCAGCGATAAGGCTTGGTGTTTATAGTTAGTGCAGGAACATCAGTAGCAATGGTATGCAGAAAGGCTCTTGCTTATAGTTATTCCTACAGAGACCAAGGTCGATGCTTGCTTCTGCTGACTTTCTTGTGCGCCAGAACTGAAAGAGCAGAGAAGTGGTCACACCTGTGACCCTGTGGTGGGGAGGAGCGGGTCGGACAGGTGGCCCAAAACCAACCGAAGGGAGTATTCCATCCCATACGCGTCATACTAGGTATAAAGCTGAGGGATCACAAGGGTCTAGCTCTCTTCTTCTATGGCCGGCATCCGAGGAAGACTGATTCTTCTGCCTTCAATCCCGATCCGTACATTCCTGAATCCAGTTCCTGCATGCTGCTGAGTACAGTCCAGGACTTCCTCTGGGCATGCCCCACAGCGTGCAAGTGACATGATCATCATTGGGGGGAGCTCAATATTGGTTTTGTACATATTTTCATTATTTTTTTTCCTATTATTATAATGCAGTATTATTGTAGTTAGATTAAAGCTGTTTTAACTTTTCCAACCCGTAAGCCTCTTTCCCTTTTCTCTTCCCTCCCCCCCACCCCTTTTTGGGGAGGGAGGAGGTTAAAGAGCATCTGTGGTCTGTTTAATAGCAAGCCCAGCTTTAAACTGTGACAGGCATTCTTCAGTGAAGACCTCGGGAAACCCCCAAATAGAGACGAATACCTTCATGCAGTTCAGAAGCCTGTCAGGTAATAATCTAATCTCCGTCTAAAACGAGGAACTTCAGTTGAAGTTTTCTGTCCCAGAGACATTATTTGAAATCATTAAATAGTCACAATACCTGCAAATTTATGCTTGACTAAAAGAACCGAAGTTCTCAGCTAAAACTGACCTGTAACAGGTGTTTTGTATTAAAAATCTTAAGCTTTAATAGCATACTGTGTTTCAACTCTGAGACAGGATCTGCATATACAACAGGATTCAGCATAAGACTAATTCCAGAACTTTCAATCCATTGTGAATGCTCTTCTGGTATTTAGTTCTTAATGTTACAGGCTTTCAATGCATTTCAAGACAAGATTTAATATTAAAACTTGAGGGTAAATTTATTTACATTTAGTAGCATAAACTCCAACTTACACTTACTGTTGCAACAGCTCTGCTATTCGCTCTGTGGAAAAACCTTGTTATCACAGTAATTGTGTAAGACTGTAACAGAAAAGTAAACTTAAAAGCAGCGTTGCATTTGCATTTCTCTAGCAAAATCATTCCAAGAGATCTTTTTGTTCATCCATCAGATGAAGTCTTAGAACTGCCTGTGAGAATTTTAGTTAAAACTGAAGATTAAATTTATAGCTCGCATAGTTGTAGTAGTAAACCATTGTTCTTCCTATTATACTACAAAGAAAACTTTAAAAGATTTGGCAAAGCTCCCATCAACAAGAGGCTGATCATCTGGGGTTTGAATTTTGTTTTTCAGAACTCCTGAAAAAGAAAAAGCAGCACCTTTCATCAGCTCATACAAGTTAGTTACCCAAGGGTAAGCATCTAATTGCCTGTTGTCCTGACCACTAAAAGGTCTGTTTATTCCCTGGAAAGCTAACCTTCAAACTCAAAGGTCCTGCAGCACCAAACAGACAGTCAACCAAGTGACAAAGATATTCCCTTCCTCATAACTCCCCTGTGACATGACAGACTGTCTCAGCTTTCATCACTGCACTCCTATGGACTTTAGTTTTAAATTAGGGACTGCACTTAGCTCTGGTTCAGAGGTCTGAGTTCTGTTTCAAAACATTTTTCTGGGTTATATCAGAAGCTTGAAGCACTACCACCAGAAAAGTGCTTCACTGCATAGCCAGCACAGCAAGGACTCCTGCCACAAAGTCTAAGTAATCTTCAGCAATAACTCCTTGGTAAAGTTTGTTTTAAAGATGTTTCTCAGAGAACAATTCTTATCTCAAGGCAAAATGACTCATTTTCTGGTGTTTTGCACAATATCAATACAAAGACACCTTAGCTATGAGAAAGTTAGATCTATAGTAGTCTTGAAGTAAATTATAGCAATGGACGCTTCATTATGTTATGACTTGGTTTCTTTCTCCTAGTATGCAAGGGCAACTAGGAAGAACACAAGAAACAAAGAATAGCAAAATGCAGTAGGCAGAATGAACCAAAATATCTTCAAGAAATAGGAAGATTTCAAGCAGAGTATCTGAAATCAATATAGTCCCTCAAATCCCTTTGACGGACTACAGGATGCTCAAGAATATTGTATGATCAGAAGTCTCTTCCATCACACAACTTCTGCTCTACCAGATGATATCATATACTAGTGCATTGCGTAACATCTAAAAAAATTTCTTAAAACAATTTTTCACCAAGATTGCAAGAACAGATACCTTGTTTTCCCCAGTGAAAGGTAAGGAATATGAAACAGTAGTGAATTTCAAATCATCACACACTTAAAGCAGAACAGTTAAGCACTTCACCACAGTAAGGGTCAAGGCTATAACAGACTTACCACTTATGTTCTGGCACATTGCTTCTCAAAAATCACACTTATTAGGAGAGTGTTTCTAGAGATGTAACTCTATAATAATTTGTCAAGTACAGCTATGCAAGTCTTCCACAGTATTTAGCATATCTTCTTCTGGGACTAGACCACGAAAACATGTAGCCGCATTTGACTTGCGGCTACTAATTCCTAGAAGCCCAAGTCCTTGTGTCAATGACTCAGTATCAAACACTTGCAGTAAGCACACAAAACTTCATGCAAAAATCATCCAAGTTATACCAAGCATTAGTTTGTATAAATTCTTAGTCCATACTTTTTTTAACCTAGAAAATACTTCTATTTAAGAAAAAAAAGAAATAGAAAATCCAAGTTCAGCATAGACTTTAAACCACATCCAAAGAGACTCCCATAGAAATTAGTCCCTGCCACACCACAGTTGGGAGACACTTAACACTGTGAAGGTCAGAGATCTTTGTCTACCTCACAGGAAGACTGGAATCTACTGATGACATCCTTTCACCATTCACAAAAGTTTACCAAAGGACACTCAACATCAAGCTAACCCCAACAAGTAGGTTTTACTTACTAGAGGAAGAAGAGGTACATGACACAGCTCCAGGTTACTGTCAATTGTTTCGGCCTGATTCTTTGTGGTACAGACGGATGGACGGTTTCCAATTATAACCCTTTTGAAAAGGGTTTTCCTTCCAAACACAAGCTGACAGTTTTAAAGCATCTGCCAACCACTAGATCATTCTCCAATCACTCAAGTACTGGCAGACACATTCTACTATAGCTGGTTTTATGAGAATTAACACACTAAGCCACTATGGCTTCAAACCCATCAGTAGACCAGTTGCCTAAGTAAAGCTTTTAGGCTACTGAAGTCCCACTTCAAATTACAGCTATTTCAAGCTTCACTCTGAAAGTTACCTCATTTATCATTCTACCACTACAAAGCCATTCTACTTTTGCATCAGCCTAGCCAAGAAATCAGCTGGGTATGAGAGAAAACGTTGTTCACGGGTACTAATGACTTTGGGGAAAAAAACCCTTTTCTACGTTTAGTAACAGTTTTCTCAGTAAATTGCAGTACAGGTAGTAAAGTAATCCTTAATATTCTAAAACAACAGTTAAACTGCAGGCTCCAAATTCTGCTACAATTAGAAGCAACTTGGATTGAAGGGCAGTGACCTAAGCGTACCAATTATTCACACTGTAAGTTGCTAATATAGCTACAGGAGGAAACTAAGATCTATATAGTTATCATTGCATTTTCAGGAGAGGTAAGAAAGTATGGGTATTTGTGTCCTTAACTACAAAAGGAGAATTCAGTTCTGCTCATCCTGTTTATTTGAGAAAGAAACCCAAAACATGCCAAGATCAAATACATTTATAAGAGGATACTAGTAGGAAAATGGAATAATATTACATGACTGGAAGAGTTGTTTAACTTACTCCTCCTCAGCTTTCATTTCACTATGCTGTGCAAAAGCAGCAGGGGACTAAACCTAATGATGCAGGAGAGGCATGAAGTTCTGTTTTTGTACAGGAATGATGGAGACTTCTGAAAAATAAGTTACCTATTACTGTTCACTTCAATGTAGCTCTAGTCATAAAAATGTGCATCAATTCCTCAAATTAAGACCACAAAAGAAAGACTTTTAAAGCCATCTTTAAATCTCTACCACCATCTGGAGGCTATGCTATGAAATAAAATATTAGTCCTACAATATTTTTAGTAGACCTGTCCAGATAGGCCAAAACCAAAAGCAGTTTTTCAGGTTTAAGCTCAAATCTAATCCAAAAATTAGTTCAGGATTTACCAAGAGACACCTTGCCTTAAAAAGAGACTCAGCCCAGAACATCTTACAGAAATTCATCCATCAGTCTCAGAAATCTATACAAACTGGTCCACAGAATATTTTGAAGACTGTTCCACAGAAGGAGTTGTGAAATGGCTTGGCATGTTAAGCAAGACCTTAGCAACCTAACAGGAGTAGAAAGCAAATACAAAGCAATTCCACTATTCTATAGTGAAGACTATTTGTGGAAGATAAATTAATATTTTAAAACTTCCTTTCTGAAAACAGAGGTTTCTTACTACTTTTGGCTTCAGGCTTCACTCAGCATGAAACTGCACATTCTAGTTGCTGTCAGTATCACTGGCAGGCAGTAAGTATTCTGTAACTTTAAAAAGTCCACTACTTAGAACCAATTATTTCCTGATCTAAAAAAAATATTCAAGTGCCAAGCCATAGACTTCTAAGAGAAAAAACTTCAAGTCTTCAGAAACACAACCAAAAGCAAGCAACTACCTCTGAATTCATATCATTGACCGAGGCAGGCATTTAATTCAAACTGAGATAAGCATCACTCTTTATGCACCTTTTGCATATATCCATTATTAGTAGAACTGTCCATATTTCATAAGGACAACTGAAATTAACTGATCTGAAGTGACACAGAGATTTGGTGAACAGTTATTTCATTAGATTTTATTTAAGGTAATGTTTTGCTTCAGTTTTGTTTAGGATTACCACTCTCAAATCAACTTTATAGTAGCTCTTACTTTGAATATAGTAGTTGCTGAACGTGAACACTTAAAACACAAGTGTTATTACAGTTGTGAAACTTTACACACAGTGGACAAGTTTCTAATTGCTGCGTACGTTAAGCACCATAAAAGTTACAGCAAAACCATGCGTTTCCCTTAACAGACCTCTAAACACACATACAGGAAACATGTTAACAGTGATTATATGACAGAAGCCATAAGCCTTTTCATGGATTGGCCTTCAGTACATTTGCATTTATAGGGGGCACTTGAATGTAAAAAAATTTCACTGAAGGGCACTAAATGTAAGACTAAAGTTTATCCAAAAAGGGATAATACAGTATGACCCCTGAAAACCTCATGCCATCACTTAAAAGTTATATTAATTGGAAAAAAGTTAAAAATACTTACTGTAGTATGCATACAGCACCGTGTCTTCAATTTGTCTTGAAACTTTAGCATCAGCCCAGTCCTAGTAATAAAGGATAGGAACATTTAGCATCGAATTAAACAAAAGAACACTTCATTCAAGAGCATTCTTCTAGAACTGAAAAAGCTGCTCACATTAAATGCCTAAAGAAAAGCATTAAGCACCGAGTTTGCCCATTTTAAGCGTTGAAATATAACTTAGAGCTAATTCACCTAACAATGATTAAGGAATGTGCTGGGAATGGACTCCATTTCAGAGAACATGAACAGAGAATGATGTTGCAGGGAACAGACTCTGCAGTAGCATCCCTACTGCTTATACTCTGGCTGTTAGTCTCATACTTAAAGCTTTTTTTTTTTTATAAGATTAAGAATCTTTAGTTACCATACATTATATTGTCAACACACAACTGAAATAAAATTATCAGCGAATATCACTTTTGGCAGTTAACAATTTAATACATTTACTTTTGTTTGGTACTTAGTATTTAAGTAGCAATCTAAATACCTATTTTTATGAAATAGACTGGTTTTCTACATATCTGACAATGCAGCTACGCAGCCTGAACATCAATCTGAACACTTTTTCAAAATGTTTTGTAAAAGACAACCCGATGTACGGTTATTTGCAGTTCTAGCCCTTTTTTCTGGGCTGAGCACTGCAGTAAACACTAAGCTTCAAACTCAAGTCCTTGCAGAGATAAAGCTGTCCTCAGGATGAGTTTTCTATAAAACCCAACATATGCAGCATGGTACACTAGGAAACACTGCACAGGCAACTAAGTTGTATGAGTTACCAGCTCAGTAGTTGGATGTATTGGATTTCATTTTATCATTAACACATTAACATCTGCTTTATAACTCTTCAGAAAATACGCATGTGCAAAGCCTTAATGGAGGTACCCAATCAAGTCAAGGATACACTCATTCTGAAGTCAATCTCTCTCAACCAAAAAAGCACCAGTTTTATATCAGAAGGCTGACACTGGGAATTCCATAAGAGCAGCTCTAAAATCCTACTTGAGGCTGATATCATCCACATTACTGAATTTCAGTCACAGAAATGGTATGACAAACCACTGACTTTGGGAACACCTTCTAGAAAGCAAAAGTCAAATAAAGATAAAAATGTTTTCTATATGCAATTCAGTAGAAATGGCAGAGTTGAATTTGCTTTGTTATGTCTTCAAGTTAGGACAAAAAATTCATTCTGTACAGATGGCCCTAAGCTATCAAACATCTATTTTTCAAGCGTGTAAGTCTAGATACGACTAGTACATAAAGACTCATTCTTTGAAGAATTTCTACAGTACTTCATTTCCTGCTACTACTGTATTTGGAAAGATTACAAGAGAATGCCTCATTTAAGAACATAGAGAGAGATATATAAAAAAAATGCTACTTATAAAAAATTAATGGCTACATAGTGCTAGCAAGGCGCAAATAACTGGGCATACAGGAAGAAGCACAGGACAGTTTCATGAAGGGAAGATTTTACAGACCTGAAAGAACGTGGAGTAGTTTTGGCAGCTCCCAAGTGTGTTGTGCTAATTCCCACATTATCTTGCTAACAGGTTCTCTGAAGATCATCACAGAATTCTTTGGGTCAGAAGGGACCTTTAAAGATCATCTAGTCCAACCCCCTGCCATGGGCAGGGACATCTTTCACTAGATCAGGTTGCTCAGAGCCCCATCCAACCTGGCCCTGAACATTTCCAGTGATGGGACATCTACAGCTCCTCTGGGTAACCTGTTCTTCTTTTTGTCCAATCTAAATCTACCCTCTTCCAGCGTAAAACTGATGCCCCTTGCCCTGTCACTACAGGCTCTGGTCAAAAGTGTTTCTCCATCTTTCACATAAACCCCCTTTGTATACTGAACGGCTGCAAAAAGGTCTCCCTGGACCCTTCTCTTTTCCAGGCTGAACAACCCCAACATCCTCAGCCTTTCTTCATAGGAGAGGTGCTCCAGTCCTATGACCATTTTCATGGCCCTGCTCTAACAGCTCCATGTCCGTCTTCAACTGTGGGCCACAGAGAAGGACACAGTACACACAACGCGCACAACATTTCTACCACAGAAAAGCTACGGCTAAAATGTGTATGTACACATGCAATGGTATTTAGGGATAAGAATGGCAAATAGCTTTTTATTATGCTCAGTTGTAGCATACACTTTTGTTTTCATTACTCATCCACCCAGTTTAAGCCATCGTGTCCTTTTTCAGAAATATGAGCCTTTACTTTTTAGTTTGACCAAGACTTGAATTACATGAATACTTAAGTTATCTTCAGAAAATAGCACCTTAAACCAGGTATTAGAAAAAAGTTCTTTGATTACTTAATATCATGCACACTAGCAGAGCTTAGACACTAACTGTGTGCCAGTCTTGAGTTTGACCTAAGCACTGAAGCTTTTTACATAATACTAAAGGGCAGACTGTTTGCCTGAAGTTCCTATCCAAAAAGCCACATGCTGATCAAGATAACAACTCTTAGGAGAAATTAGTAGAGTAAGAGATTTCCAATCTTACCACAGAACTGCAGGAAACCCATCTCATCAATGCGTGTTAGGATTTAGATCCTACAACTCTCCAAATGTAATAAATAGCACTGATATCCCTTATCTGAACAAGCACAAAAGTTGATCTTTTTCAGAACTGCATTACTCAGTCCTGTTAACAGAAGGGAAATGAAAAATACAACTCTAGTTACATTGATAACTGCACCCAGTCAGAAGGCTGAAGTCAAGTTCTTGTCCCCCATCCCTTTTCTCTTCTCCTCAAGAAGACCTATCAGTTTAAGGAAGCTAAGTGTTTTGTAACAATCGTTGGCAGCCAAACTCAGAGATTGCATCCAGAGATCCAAGCTGCCTGTACAGCTTAAACACATTCCAGAACTGTTCAAGTCTTGTGGGATCTTGTAGTCAAGATCAAGAAAGTAGTTATCCAGAAGGAAAATTCTTCAAAAGCTAGCAATTTGAGACACACCAACATAACTGAACTGGTGAGAAAATAAAAGATCCAGTACTGTCAAAGCTCCTTCCAGTTTCTATGTGTAGGCTTTTTTCAAACTGGTAAGCTCAAGCCCTTTCAGTTGTTGTAAAGACAGATACACTAATACACAGCATACAAAAAATGCAAGTGCATATACTCATTAAAGACCACAAATTATAAGACTTGAAGTTTAACACTTCTCTCAGAACTGCCTAAACTCTCATGGAATATGGGCTTGATGACATACCATAAACACTCAATTCCTCTGTTATCTCGGAAAATCAGCACCACCTTCCCTCACATTACTATATTAAGACTTCCTAGACCACTTTACATTAAGCTTTTGAAGGTCACTGTCTGAAATAAACTAGATTATCATCCAACTGGAATTTTAGCAGAAAAGTATACATGCATTTTGTCATCTAATCAGCAAAAAGAAACAATGAAAAATACTTTAGCAGAAGGGGCAGAAGAAACAGCTTAAGCTAAGTGTCTGTCAGGTACACAGTAAGTCCAATCTTTGAAGACTGTCAGGCTCAAGGCCAACATCATTTCCACTGAAAAATTTCTAGACACTTGTATGAAAACACACCATTAAAGAGTTTGATCGTAATAACTTAAGAAAACATACATAGAATATAAAAGTGTTTAAACTGCCTGGTGTTAAAAATCAAGGAAATGCATTCCTTTAATTATGCCCAATGGAAAAGCAAGACTGAACTGAACAGGTGGCACTATTTACTTCCAAGTAAGTGTTTGAAAAAGGTCTCTCCCATGAGCAATGAAGACATTCAAAACCCACACCAACCAAGAATAAGCAAGAAAACCTACAGTAAGACTCAAAGTTCAAGCGGCACAGCCACTAGCCAGAAGTAGCTAGTAACTGAAATACAACAGAGCTTAACTGCCAAAAAACTGCTTTCCTCCAACTCCAGAAAAGCATTAATAACATTTATAACAGGATACAGATGTAGAGCTATAATTGCTTTTCATTTTGTTGCTCAAATTGTGTACAGAACCAGATAATAGGAAACGTACATTACAGCATATTAAAGTATGAAGATGTTACCTTACATTAAAAGATGTAAAAGTGTGTGCATTTCATCATTCTGTACCCATGCCGAACTTACGAACTTTGCAGTACTCTGCACAAGAAGAATCTGTAATGCAAGCCAATCTAATAGTATATCATATCTATTATGTCAGCTTTCAGTCAGTGGCTGAAACCCCACACTTAACACAAAGAATGTAAAAATCCTTATTCTTACTGGCAAGTTATCCATATGTGCACATCATTGGCAACTCAAAAGGAGTAACCAGTTCATCTGAGCTGCTTCAAAAGCTAGTGACAGCACTACTGTTTTGTCAAAAGCAGGACGCACTGCTACCTAGCAAGTGTCAGAACTGACATTCTCAGCAGCAGTGCTAATATATCCAGTTGATAGGCATATGAATTTACTGGATGAGCACACTCAGGACTCAGTTAAGAACTCATCTGGATGGACCACCTCTAGATCTAGTCTGTTTTCTTCTCCATCCATTATGGCCCAAGCTTACAATATATACTGCAAATATCTTAGAAGCACAATAGATTAGGAAGGTGAGAATTCACTATTGCCTTCAAAAGCAGTTTAAGATGTGAAAATGGGACCACAAATTCTCTAACATCTGCAGAATTCAGGCACTCCGCACTGTTCTGCTGTACTTCATTCTGTTCCGTGTGGTTTAGCAAGTACACATCATATCACCTTTAAAATTCCTGTAAGAATACATTGTATTGATAAGTAAAAGCATCAACAAATTGTGAGGATATGTGCAATGAGCATGATGGCCTATATTAAGCTATTACATTTACCTATTCCTTAGCACAAGCCGTGTTGTAGGATTCAGAAAATTAAAATACAGTTACAAGTATAAAAAGTAAATAGATTAGTAAAGATGCTATGTAAAAAAGATAAAAACAGCAGTTTAAGACACTTCTAGTTTACCTAGATGCTAAAACCAAAGCAAAGCTCCCACAAAGTTTCATTTTATAATTACAATCATAGAAAACTAGTTATGAAGAACACTTGCTTCCCCCCAGTAATCACTGAGCAGAGTCTTCCAGGTTTAGCAGAATTCTTACAGGCTGGGGGTTGACTTGCTGGAGAGCAGCTCTGCGGAGAAGGACCTGGGAGTGCTGGTGGACAACAGGCTCACCATGAGCCAGCAGTGTGCCCTTGCGGCCAGGAAGGCCAATGGCATCCTGGGGTGCATTAAGAAGAGTGTGGCCAGCAGGTCGAGGGAGGTGATCCTCCCCCTCTACTCTGCCCTGGTGAGGCCGCATCTGGAGTACTGTGTCCAGTTCTGGGCTCCCCAGTTCAAGAGAGACAGGGAACTACTGGAGAGAGTCCAGCGGAGGGCCACAAAGTTGATTAGGGGAGTGGAGCATCTCTCTTATGAGGAAAGGCTGAGAGAGCTGGGTCTGTTCAGCCTGGAAAAGAGAAGGCTGAGAGGAGATCTGATCAATGCTCACAAATATCTAAAGGGTGGATGTCAAGAGGACGGGGTCAGACTCTTCTCAGTGGTGCCCAGCGACAGGACAAGGGGCAATGGGCACAAACTGGAACACAGGAAGTTCCACCTGAACATGAGGAGGAACTTCTTTACTGTGAGGGTGACAGAGCACTGGAACAGGCTGCCCAGAGAGGTTGTGGAGTCTCCTTCTCTGGAGATATTCAAAACCCGCCTGGATGCATTCCTGTGCAACCTGCTCTAGGCTAACCTGCTTTAGCAGGGGGGTTGGACTAGATGATCTCTAGAGGTCCCTTCCAACCCCTACCATTCTATGATTCTATGATTCCTTCCCCCAGCAACTGTATCCAGTTAGTGACTTATGTTAACGTATTTCAACAGAACAGTACTATTCAAACTGTACAGATAACTTCCCCAAACGAAAGCAGTACAAGTTGATCTGACATTTTTGACCTTCCTCGCTTTTTGGTGAGAGGAATGGCCAGGAATGTCATTCTTTTGTCCCTGTTAAAGGGGACATTACTACTGTCACTGCTGGACTCTGCAAGAATTTCATGAGTACCCAGTGAAGATGCTCCCATTCTCCACAAGTGTACATTAGAGCTTAAAGTGGTGTAACATTCCAGGTATCAGTATTTGTGATGCTTTATGAAATGTAGATGAAGCCATCATTCTGCTGATTGGACTCTCCCAAAGCTTAGCCAACAAAAGAAAAATACAATACCAAAGACTGGAGGGTGGGTCATAACATGGTTAGATATAAAGCAACTTCATATCCAGGTCTCAGATCATCCAGTCTGTTACCTCCAAAATGGGACAGAGCCAGGATTTTGACTGCCAGATAGAGAGTAACACCCAGAAACATGCACGTCTCAGCCACATCTGACTACCGTGAGTATTCTGGCCAAGTATTGTTAATTCACAAGTAGTAATATTCCTACTCAGGCCAGGAAGCACGGTCTCAGTTGATAATGATTTCTCAGCTAACATCTTTCTACAATTAAAAAAAAATCTGACATTTTAGTCATTCTGTATTCTGAGCAGCTACATAATGAGTTTCCCCCAAGATACAAAAATCTTAATAGAACAATCTGCAAAAGAATCTCCCATTAAACAGATGCTACTTCTTGAATCATTAAGGAGACAACTGGCTTAACAGCTCAGGCAGACACCCAAGGTTTGTGAGGTGTTCCATCTAACCAGACTGAAAGAAATGCCACTGGCTTTTAACTTTACAGTAGTAAGAACTCTTACATTTCAAAAAGAAAAGTTGTCACCACCTCCCCTGCCTTCACGTTGCATCAACAACAGAACAAAAAAGACAGCATGGTGATAACATCCTTGTTTCAAGCAGTCTTCCTGCCATGAGACAGCGGCAGTTATGTTTTAAATATTTATGAGACTTGTAGGTCAAACCCAGAGGTCTTGGGTTCCAGCAGCAATTTTAGTTTTTAAGCTAGGGTGAGGTTTTCTGTTCCTAAGTGCTTGTTATAAATCAAACATGCTTTCAGATCAAACAGATCAGATCCAACCATATGTATTTGAAGTCCATTGCACAAACTAAAGCACTGTCAGTGAAAACAGTCAAAACCTTCAAGATAAAAGAGATGCTGGTGAATATTATCAGGACTTCACTTACAAGGTAACTCAAGTTCTTTTGATTGGTACTAGAACCAAAAGCCTGCTTTCCTACTTAACAGCACTATGAATTAACATAACCCCAGCCTCCAGAAAAGGTGTTGTTGCAATGAGTTCTAATGTATGTGGGAATAATGACCACCCATGCAGTCCATGCACCACTACTCCTTTCCTAAAGGCCTATATACAACTACTGCATAAAAATATTCTAATACCAAAACTGCTGAATTCACTAACTATGAATGCTTTAATATAGTATTTGGTAAGTCCCACAAAATATGGTGAGAGACACCAACAGGCAACAAATGCCACAAGCCACTTGTTTATAGTGAAGAATAACTTCTCTTAATTGAAACATCAAATTTAACAGTCCTGTCTAAACGGACAAAATCTCAAAGTTAACAAAGGCTGACCAAGGTATAATATAAATGAGAACTCTGAATCACCAGACTACGCCTTCAATTTAACCTCTGCTATTAGTGTAACTTGCTTCTCCCCGAGTTCACTGCAATTTTGTTAATAGAAAAACCTCAAGAATATCTACAAGTTTGTAGCAGGGTCAGATGCATCAAAAATGAACTGAAAGTCCACATACAGTACTTCTTCCAAGTTGAGCATCCTTGACTTTCTCATCTCTCTAACACTGATACTTGGAATAACAGTTGGGAGGTAGAGGAAAAGGGGATGTACAGCAAAAAAATTGTTTACCTAGGACCTGGATAACTGCCACTGCTCTTTTGGCATAAGCTCTGAAATCAGTTTGATGGGGTTTTTTGATGAACTAATGATTTATCTACAGAGAATATTATCCACATCTGCTACCTGGATCTGCCTCAAAAATTCACTGAGAAGAACCACCTAGTGAAGACTTAACTCACTCTGGCCATCCAAAACAACAAAGGACTCTTGCCAGAGTGCTAGTCCTTCAGACCAAAGCATCAGATATAGGGCCTTGGAGGTGCTGGGCTCAAAAGAATGGCCCAGAGGAAAGGCAGTAGTCTCTTAGAAATATTCTGAGCCCAATCCAGTCTGTCCTACTTGTGAAACAGTAGCAGAAAAGAAGCACGTTACCTAGGACAGTGTTAAAAGCTTTAACAATTCCCATTAAGATGCTGTCAGCCTCCTAAGTCGACATTACTCCTAAACTGAAATTAACAACACAATAGTCATGTCTACATATAAGCTTGTATGTTCTGACTGACTTCAGATCCACTCAACTTTACCAGGAAGGCCATATGAGTATTTCTATATTGCAATTCCAACACTTGTGTTGGATCAAATGTGTTAATATCAGAAGTTTGCATGTTATTGCTGCAAGCTAGAAACTCATTCAGATGAGCCTTAAAAGAGAAGCAAGAATTCTTCAGCGAGGCAGTATGGAGCAATTTTACTTCAACAGGCCATCAGCGGCATCTATAAGCATTAGGAACTAAGCAGGACCAAGAAGACTCAGCAGCATAGGCAAAGGTACTTTAAAGAAATAAAACCTTTACCACAAGCATGAAAGCATGCTTTCAGGCACAATTTTTAAACAGAACTTACCTACCCAATCATAGCAGAGCATGTGACCATTAAAGGAATCTGTTTTATGTGGCCAGAAAGAAATCTGTATTTTAAGTACAGTAATTTTCTTTCTATTAATCATACTTTCTTAAATAAGACTGTAGTGGCTGCGTGACCACATCTGGCCCCCTGTTCTCACGGGTCTGTTTCTCAAATCAGGGAATGCATACATTAACAAAATAGGTCTCCTTTGCAACTGGAAATTCTGCTCAGTCCCAGCCGACCTGCATTTTTCAGTCAGATCTAGTTACGTTGTTGTTATTTCTCTAGCTAGTCAGGCTCAATATATTTCTCCATACGCCACAGTATTCTCACTGAACTGTTAGTATCATGACATATGAAAGGTCTCTTCCATCTTCTATATCCATTTTAATCCTGAACAAATGAGGTGTAAAGACACAAACTTTTAACAATAACATGAACAGTAGCTTAATTTATTCTGTATTACCACCAAGCAATAAACACAACAAAAATCATGTCACAGCTCAATTCCAAAGGCTTATGACTTGCATTTACATGAGCACCACCCAAAAGGCACTGTATGAGCTGCAAGCTAGCTCTAAAGCATTATGAAGGATCTGGCAGGACTCAGGTTTTCCGTTGGAAGTAGGGCTGGAAGGGAACACACTCTTTGAGTCTAGCATGCAGGCATTTACTATTTGTCCACTCTCTGTCAGGATCATCTCTTTTACTAGAGATCCAGGTAGGCTCCAAAAAAACCAAGCTGTTACCCAAATTACTAATATGATCTAGTTTTACCAGGTTTTAATGGTAGTATTCTCACAAAGACACTGGGTCACTACCTTCAAGAACCCTCCTTGAAAATCAAAAAGGCCAGTGCTTCAAGCATTGGGAAGAACTCTTACAGCAATGCTCAGAGCAGCCTACAGTGAGCACTCATCTCATTAAGAACTCATTTTGCACAGCAACCCCCTACGGTTTAAGTTTATGAAAGCAGTAGTTTGGTTAAGGCAGTATCAACAAAGAACAGATACTACTGTATTCCCTTCCCCCAAGGGTTTTTCCAGCTTTCCCTCTTTAAAAAAGTATTTATTAACTCAGGCTCCACATTAAAGGTAAGTTAACACAGAAAATCTTTGTAAGTCTTAACATTTCAGTACCAGAATAAGAGAATGCTAGCAAAAAAACCACAGTCAAAATAATCTTAAACTGCAAATCGGCAGCACAGCTTGGTTTTGGACAAAGGGGCAACAAATTCCATTCTAGAATATCCCATTTATAATGTACTAAAAAGCAACTGAAGAGATTTATTTGTATCTTCAGATAGTATACACAGTCCTTTTAGCACAACAGAAGGAATGAGCATTTGGAAGTGAGTAGAACATAAAAAATAAGTAATCGAAGTAAAAACTGAAGTCTAGTTCAAATAACAAACAGAGCTCTGTGTTGTATTCACAGTACCTGTTCCCAGCTTTCTAAAAAGCTCAGGCACTAGAACAGGTATTAGCATTTGTTTTAAAGACTTTGACAACATGAGAACATCCTCCTTCAACACAAGTGCTCCTTTTGAAGGGGCAATTAACATTTTTTGAAGTCCATACCTTAAATGTACCATTTTGATTTTTCATATAGGAAACCAAAAAGATGTCCACTGGTAGCAGCGCTGACGAGATGAGAGCAACAGCCAATGCAAAGATAGCCGTTATGGTGGAAATCACTTCACTTTCCCGCCGACTCTGATACTTGCGCACATAAACCCAACAGAAAATTAGAATAGCCTGAAATACACAAGGAAGGATAGTTAGGAGCTGCGTAATAAGGATGTCAGAAGGCAGGGACTGAAGTTTGACCCTGTACCTCACTATGGATGACTGGCATAGCATCAACACACTTCTTGCCCGAGCCCTATTCACCACACACAATCCCCTCCTTGTATCTTCCCAAAGGACAGCCTAAGCAGCAGCAACAAGGGCAGCACTCACACACGAGGCAGGCGAAAACACAAACAAGCAGCGCTCACCAGGCAGGCAGCGAGCCGAAACAGCCCCGCACCCTCGGCCCCGGGCTCTGCCCCGCCCTACGGCGCCCACCACCGGCCAGGCAGTGGCGAGAGCTCTGGGGAAGGGCTCGCTGCCGGAGCAGGCTGGGGAAGGGAGCGGGGCGGGAGAGGGGCAAAGGCCGAGCAAGGAGGGCAGGCGGGAAGCCTGCAGCTGGAACAGCGAGGAGCCGAGGAAGGAGGAGCAGCCGTCCCAGCTGGGGCGAGCGGAGGGGAAGGCGGGGATAGCACCGGCCACGGGGAGGGAAGGGGCGTGGGGCTGGGGCAGCCGGGCGGGCTGGCCGAGCCCCGGCCGCGGGAGAGCCGCCCCTCACCAGCAGCGCCAGGCCGAAGAAGCACCATCCTATCACCAGCTCAGACCGGACCACCGCCATCTTCGCTCCCGTCAGCAACAGCTTGCCCACCCCTCTGAGGGCGGGGACTTTTAATGGGACGGAATCATACGTCACCACGGGAACGGAGCCTACGAACGGCCGCGCGCGCCGTGGGGTGTGACGTCACGTGCGCGTGACAGCTTTCGCTTTGGTTCGGCGACCAGCGCGTGCTGCCCCTGTTCGGCAGGTCCGGGCAGCAGCTAAGTGCTGGTAGCCAGGCGCTGGTAGCCACGCGGGCGGTATGCACCGCGTCAGTTTGTGACGGGAGAGAGGTGGCAGCCGCGCGCCGCCGGGACCCCCTCTCGCGTCCGGCGTTCGCCGCCGCCCCGCGACCTGGCGCGGGGAGTCAGGGGGATCCCCTCCTGCTCGAGGGGCAGCGGGGGAGGAAAGAGGGCGTTTGGGGAGGGGTAGGAGGTGCGCTAGGAGGTATTGAGCACTTTAATTGTTGGTGGGTTTTTTTGTTTGGTTTTTTTTTTTACTGTTCCTTTTCTGTGTAAAAGTACCAGAAATGCTTCCTGCGTCACGTACAGCTTCCCAAAAGCGCCTGGCCAGGGCGCGCGCTCCGTGCGCGCGCGGGCACACGTGAAGAGATTCATGGGGGTGGGGCGGGCAGTGACGGCATGCGACGGCAGCGGTGCGCACGAGCTCGGGGGCGGGGGCGGAGCCGCGAGGGCGGGAACGTCGTCCGGCGGTGGGCGGAGCCTCGCCGGGTGGGCGCGAGGGCTGTGGTCAACACCGGGCAGTGTGGCGGTGGGGGATGTCAGTGGCAGCAGTAGCAGTGCTTCCCGGTGCTTGTGTCCCAGGCTTGACTTTACTGTGATGGCACTGAGAAGTGAAGGGCTGGGCAGGAGTTATGGGCAGGGTGGGACCCTCGAGGAAAGGCACCTGCTGGGGCCGTGGCAGCAGGTGGGCTCACTGTGAAGCCACGGAGGCCTCTGAGGAGCTTTCAGGTGTTGTGAGGTGCCCGTGCATTAAGCGGCGGGTGCTGAGGGAGGCCCAGAGCCTACAGAGAAGGGGTGTAGGGTGGCGGTGGCGGGCTGCTGCGCTCTGTGGAGCGGGGGGTGGTGGGGCTGGGGCGGTGTGTGGCGGCATGCGCAAGCCCAGGGTGGGATCGTGGTCTCATGAGGAGCCTGGTTACAGAGCTGGGGGTGCTGCCAGATGGTGTGAGGGAGGCCTTGGGGAGGGAGTGGGCCTGGGGCTTGGTGCTGCTCGGGGGAGCTCGTAGCCGTGAGAGTGTGCGTTTGGTGGCATGGAGTGTGGGAGAGGCTCCCCTTAGAGGTGCTGGTGCCTGTCTTAGTCTTTAATTTGCCGTGAGTGCTTTATGCAGGTCAGGTGCAAGGGACTGTGCAGGAGTGCCCGAGGGGGTAGATTGGGAGCCTTGTTCTAGAGCATGGACTGCTGTGCTGGGTTTCTCTTTGGTGTGCAGGTAGCCCAGGGGTGAGAATGTGCATGAGCTTTGTTAGTTCATCAGCCTCGGTGGAAGAAGCTCATAGAGCTGCAGGCAAGGCACCTGCCAGGGTGCAGGGATGGCCACATTCTCATCCTGAAGCAGTAGATACCTTTGCTATGTTTCTATTTGCTGTGAGAGCTCGGGAACCAAGTAAGATGTTGTTGAGATTCAGGCTGGTTCTGTAGTGAGAAGAGACTATTTGGGGCAGGGGAAGCTCGGCCCTGGAGTGCAAACTTCCAGTTGCTGTGAGGCCGGTGTGGGCGATGGAAGCTTGTGGTGGCAACAGTGCTTGTGAACCAAGTGTGAGGTCAGGTCAGACGTGGGACTTCTCGTGGACTCATAGCCTTGAGAGAAGAGATCTATTGGTGAAGGAGTTGTGAGACCCTCACCCCAGACTTTTTTTTTTTTTTTTACTTTGCTGAACTTTAATTTATTATGAGGGCTGTATATGAGACAGCATTGTGCGGTGGTGCTCATGAGCTATAGCTGGAGCATCTGAGGTGTGTGCTCAGGTGAACTCATTCTCTCAGGAGAAGGTATCTGGTAGTGTGTGTGATGGAACAGCTTTGCCGTGAAGTAGCTGACATCTTTCTTGGGCTTCAGTTTACTGTGAAAGTGTTGTGACAGCACTCGCAAGCTATGCATGAGGTGATTGGGAGCGGCAGAAGTTCAGATGGGCTTGCAGCTTTGCAAGAAGGGACCTGTGTTTGGGAGGACAGGAGAATCGGAACCTTTTCCTGAAAGCAGTGGACACATACTGTACTTCTCTGTTTGTTGTCAGGGTAGTGTTGAGGGCTCTGGTATGTGGCAGCATTCATGGACCAAGTGATGATGGAGTTGAGAAGGGTTCCGGAGAGCTTGTGAACCTTTCAGGGAGGTACCTGCAGGGAGTGTGTTGGCTTGTGGAGGGAAATGTTGCTTGCAGGGGCAAATACCTGTACCATGTGTTAACTTACTGTGAGGGCAGTGCAGGTGGAAGCTGAGTGCAGTGGTTATTCACAAGCTACTTAGATGCTTGGTCATGGGTGCAGTTTTTAGGTGAGCTTGTAGCATTGCAAAAAAGGGTCTGCTGGTAGAAAATTGGTGGTGTTTGGGAGGCTCATTCTGGAGGGGTGGATGCTTGTGCTGAGTTTCCATTTGGTGTGTGTGTGCAGTGGCTGTGCTGCTCATGAGCCAAATGAAGGGCACTTCATAGCAATCCAGGTGGGCTCGTAGTCTGATGAGAAGAGCAGTAGACACTATGTACCTATAATTAGTTATAGATCAGTAAGCAGATGACTATATTGTGTATGTCCACTTAGTAGTTATATATATATATATATAATATATATGTTAAAAAAGCTATCTCCATCATAGAAAATGTTTCCCTGGATATCATTGCTATTAAATATGTATGTTATAATTCAAAAGTATCCCAGAACCTATGAAGAATTAAAAACTTAAAAAACAGCATTAAAAATAAACTATTCCCGAGTGGGAAGGAAAGTAATTTACCATTTCAATATATAAAGATTTTATGTTTTGTGCGGTGCTGTGTACCTTTATCAATAAAATACTGAAATACCAAACAGAGACCCATAACTAGTGAAGAATTAAGGCTGCTGTAAAAAAAAAAGCTATGACTATATCCTACCATAAATCTTTTTGTTTTGACTGAAGCAGTTACATAAATATTTAACTTGCTTTAGTAAGTAATCCGTAAGAGTAACTTCAGCATGATCAAAAAATCTTTTCTGTTCTAAACAGTTAAGAGTTTATGTATTTTAACAAACAATTTAAAAAAGGCCAAACCAAACCCCAGAATTACATATTTCCCACTAAGAATCTTTGAGCCTTTCTTAAAATCTTTCTGTATTTTTTTCAGTAAATAGTAATTTTTAAGAAATTAACATCACTCTGTCAGATCCATTCCAATTTGGTAAACATGGTTGCTAACCTAGTCTTACTTGGGTAACGGGCAATGTTTTCCAGGTTTCAGTGAAATTTTTTACATGCCCCTCTGTGTAAAACGATTACTGTAATTCATAGTTTAAAGGAAGAACTTCAGTTTTTGTCAGAATGGAAGTAATGGTTTTCTATACAGTGTAGGCAAAATGGAAGTTCAATGCCGTGTTAGTACTAGTATCTGAATGTTTATTCTCTAAAATTCAGAATTTATAAGTTCAAAGCATTTTATCTCTTATTCTAGTAAAATCAACAGATCATTATCTGAAGAATGATCTACAAACAGAATTCAGAGCATCAGCTTCAATTGTTTTACTGTTGCGTGGGACACTGCAGGTGTCAAGTACATGCAAAAATGTGAAAAACACCACAGTTTAATAGCAAAGCTAGTATTTTTTAAATTATTCACATAGTGACCTTTCTGCTGTGCCTTGTGCCAACATGAGTCCCATAAACTTCAGCCTTAAAAATGGTGTTCAGTTGATGTGTTGACTTCTGTGATACCTTTTGGAGACAGAAATTTCATCCCTTGTTTAGTATTCCTGGGGAACCCAGGACTAACATTTTTTGTGGCTGTATTCACACAGCTCGGTCTGTAAGAAGGTGCTTATGCATCAATTCGAGGTCAGTTTTCTGAGTACTTACGATGTCTATTGACAGGACCATCCTTGAGGATATGTTGCTTAGAAGTTTCTTGTCATAGGAGAGCTATGTTTGTTTTTCACGGTCACTGTAGACAACTTCTAGGACAGCTAGTGTTTGTAATGTCCCAAGTCTGCCTGCACTTTACTCATAGTGTTGTTAGGTCGTGGAGTGAAAATGAGCAACCACAGAACAAAACTCCATAAGGCACATTGTTCATTAGGACTAATTCATGACAGACCATGGGTCAAGAAATAAAAGACGAGGCATTTGGTCACCAGTGCAGAACAAACATCTCGACTCTACACAAAAAGGAAAGTAGACCAGAACAGGAGGTGTATTTTTTGCAGAGTTACTGCTTGAGAGAAGGTTGGGGGTTGCGGTATGGGCCAGCCAGTGAAGTGGCCTGATTCATATCAAAGTCACTGATCACCTCCCAGCTGAAAGATAGCGTGGTGCCATGTGAGTGCTTGACTTCCTCATGATCAAGTGGATTTGGTCTTGGCTACAGTGGTGTACGCCAGTGCTGTGTTTCCAACAGCCAGGTTAAGCTAGCATGGCTTATAAGATGAGCCTGGTAGTTGTCCCTGTGGTGCTGTTCTCCCCTACACTCCTGTAGTGGATGTGCCTCTTTTCCTGCCTAGACTCAGAGCATTGTCTAGTTCTTTTTCACGCTTCTCTTGCAAGTAAAAGCTTGTCATCAAGATGCCACGATGTGCAGCAAGATCAGTGAACGTGCTAAAGAGTGTCAGTGGATAGAAGTACTTGTGTAGGGCATAGTGTATAGGGTCACGGGGTGAAAATAGTACAAAAAGTGAAATGATTTCTGAAAAGGTTTTGTTGGACATGTTTGTAGCTAGGTTTGGTAACTTCAAGCTAGTAATTAACTGACTCTCTAAAAATTCTTATTGCACATACTGAAAAAAAAAAAAGGGATTTTTCCAGATCATTGAGAGAATGTGTGAATGAAAATAGAATGAGTGAGTCTGAAGAGAATGTTGTTACCTTATTCCTCAAAGAAACCTGACATGCATTGTGGCAGTAGCAGTTGTAGTGTGGAAAAATAAAGAATTATATCAGTGGCCTTCCCTAAATACTATGCTTGCTTTCCCAGGCAAGGCAGTTACATAGTGCCAAAATAAAAGACTGCAAAAATTTTGTGTTATAAAGAAAAGAAATTTTAAAATAAATTTTAAATTTATGTTTATAAAATGAAATATTTATCTAAATATTCTTATGAACTTATTTCTAAGTCCAAACTTTGAAAAGTGTCTTAGATGCTACTTAAAAGTAAGTTCTACAACTTGTTTGTTATTAATAAAGTATTCATGTGGTAAGAAGACAAGAGAAAGAAGAGGAATGGTATTGTAGAAATTAAAGTATATGAAACAAGATACAGTCTTCATTTTGACCAGGACAAGGGATTAGTATCATACTTGAACTGGATAGTGTACATACCAACAGGCAGCAGGTGTGCCTTCTCGTTTGACAGAGCTGCTCTTCTTGCCACTTGATAATACCATAAGTTTCAAGGGGGCTGAAAGCGTGTGTGTTAATGGCAATGCCGTATTTTAAAATTCTATGATTAACTCTGCCTTTTCTGTATCTTCAGAAGAGAAGGTAGTGAAACTGGCATTTAGCAGTATTTGGCAGAATATATCACGATCCTGTACTTCAAGGTGTAATTATTCTTTGTGTTATGTGGCTTAGAATCCCATAAAACCTGTAAGCCCTATGGCACAGAAGACACTGGACCTGGCACTGTGCAAGTATACGCGGTTAACCACTGGCAATAATAACTAATTTATTGGGGGTTTTTTAAGTCCTTAAACTTGTGTGAAGAAAATTGACTGTAACTTCTTGAAATTTCTTCTGTTTGATTTAATGCTGTAGTTTGTTTACCATTACCGCAGACCAAACTAGGTTTCTGAGTTTGGTTTGTCATACTGTGTTATGTCAACACAAGCATCTTTCTTTCCATCACTATACTTCATTGCTTACTTAGCCGTGTTTAACTAGTAGCACAGCTTTGGCTTTCTTCTTAAACACTATTAAGAGTTAATTTTCTTTTTGTGAGTAAGACTTTCCACTGTATCATGCATGGCCAAAAAAAAACCCAAACACCAACCTGACAAAATGGGAATCTGTCAGTTTGCATGATAATTAACAAATATTTTAGAAGATGTTCGTGAAGTAAATGTGGACATTATTTACCACTAGTTTATAGAGAACATCGTGGTGTGTCCTTTATGTCCTTGCTTCTTGTATCCTTCTTGCAGTGTATCCTTCCTTTTCACTGAGAGAAACTTCATTCAGTATCAGTACTTTATACAGTGGCTGAACATTTACATAGGAACTAGGGACAAGGCATAGTTTTCTGAAGTCCGGTTTGACCTTAACTTGGTTTAAGTCACCTCAGTTCTTATTTTGGGTAAGGATAGGGAATAGAACAGTTTTCAGATGAAGTAATGATGTCACACTGAGGAAAAACAAATGATCCCATTGGGTTGGGAAAAAGGCTTTCCCAACATTTAGTGGAATTTAAGGAAAGTATATATGAAGCAGGTAAGCGTGCAGTGGTGCTCCTCCTGGCATACCCACTAGCACTAGCAGGCTGTTCTTCAGGGAACCAAAGACAAAGATTGCACCATCATTTTTGGAGGCTAAAGATAGGCTTTCTATGCCATCAATTTGTCCAGTCACTTTTTGTGTCTATTTCTCATGTCATTCTTAACAATATTTTTTATAATACATTCCACAAAATAATTTACATAAATCAAATTGTATAGTTGATATACATAATAATTGATAAAATGGATCGTTGTCCTAGGCAAAGCCTAGTTCTTAGAACATGGGGGTTTCTAACATGCAAAGAAAAACCTGACATAGTTTGGGACTAGTAAACTCTTTATGAAAGCACAGAACTGTCACAAGGTTGAGAGGAGCATCTGATCTGTGCATCAAGATGTGTGTGTCTTTCATTGCTGTGGTAGTATTGAAATAGGGGAAAAGGTTTTTTTGGTTTTTAATTTGGGGCAGAGATCATCTTTTAAGAGGTTGCAAAATGCTAGATATAAATAGTTGGGTTAGAAATTTAGAATTAATCTGTGGAAGAATTTAGAGTGGTTGTTCTTGTAATATATTGCGAACAACTGCATGATAATGTTTATGGAGGTTCTTTTCTGCTCGGTTTCTTGCTTTGTTTACTTCAACAAAACCAAAATATTTTAAGAGGAGTCTGAGGGCAGAAGAGGTGATTAATTTCTCCAGGAGACAGAGAGTGTAGGTCAGTAACATTTTCTTTAATGAGGGCTGTAAAAATGATTAGGAGCATCAAGGTCAATTTATTTCTAAAATGTTTTTTTAATCAAAAAACAATAATTAAAAGCTGTTCTGTATGCAAATTACAGTTCTGTATGAGCTGATAAGAATGAAAACAATGTGAACATCCACAATAGAAATGTGTGAACATTCCTACAACAAGAGTGTGATCTGCTGTATTCCCCTGAAACTTCTGGCCTGATGTTATCAGTCAGAATAAAAAGAGATTTCCCCAGTGTTTTTCTCATGGTACTAGTCAAATAATGAATTGATTGCCTGATCATATTGGAACATCCAAACTACTGTTTTCTGCATAGTTGTCCTAAATTATTAGAGATACTTCTAGTCTTCTGTATATAGGAAAACTGCAGCCAAGGCATAAACTTGGAAGGAACATGTTGGAGATTTTTTCAAGGATGGACTGAGGAAACTAGATGGAGAGTAAGCAAAACAATCAATTAAATTTTGACACCCTGAATTTAATGGCAAGGCTGCCAGTAAGTTTGGCTTTTCAAAAAAATTATGTTCAGAGGTAGTCAAAAAGGCAAATAATGATAGGAAGGGGATAGACAACCAAATCATCATTACAGTTCATGAACAGTGAGCTGTTTTGATGTTCATGTCGAAAAGGTACAGAATTTGAGGTAGGGGAGGACAAGCATGAACAAAGTAAGGAATAGGTTCTGTGCACAGAAAAAAGTAAATAATTTGGATTCTCCATCTTGGAAAATATGCTAATCTCAGAGAAATGACAGAAATTTTAAAAGTTCTGACTGGCATAAGGTATAGTGAATAGAAAGCAATTAGTCATGCTCATATCAAGAAAGTTGGGCACGAAATAGATTAACAAGCAGCAGACATAGAAAGGGACTGCTTCATAAAATGTAAAAACTAGATATCCTTATTTTAGGATGATTTGAATGCCAAGAGTATGCATATGTTAAACATTAATAGAGAAATTAATGTGAGAGGTCCGTCAAACAGCATTGAGCACTCTGATAGAGAAGCAACCTGCAGCTCAAAGTCCCTCAGCAGGAGAGTGCTAGAAACGGGCAGGATTTGCAAGGGAAGTTTCCTCAGCTTTCCCTGTTTCCCAAAGGGTTTGGTGTTGGCCCTGAAAGGTCAATATAGGAAACTGCACAGCCTTTCAATCGTTCCAGTTATTATCTTTCAGTTAGTCCAGCTCAGTATACCTGTTCTTAGAACTTCAGCATTTT
Source organism: Steatornis caripensis (assembly GCA_013398225.1). Lineage (NCBI taxonomy): Eukaryota > Metazoa > Chordata > Aves > Caprimulgiformes > Steatornithidae > Steatornis > Steatornis caripensis. Next base: position 18,369 of record VZSC01011603.1, on the reverse strand, counting down.
TTTGGGGGGGTGATAATTTGATACAGTTAGAGGGTAATCTTCATGATAAAGATTTTTTTTTTTCTGTCTCAGAAGACTGATTCAAAGCTATTTACATTATTTAAATCTAGCATATGGACTGCATAAAGAATCCTTAATGTTAAGGGCTGTCTAGCAGCACAGGAGAGGTGATTTTATATTATAATTAATGGTTGAGCCTCATCTCTAACCAACAAAATAGGCATTAAACCCATACCAAGGAACACAGAAGTTCCCTTTTGCTTCAAAGCAATAAAAAAGGTAGGCTTATTCCTTCCATGTGAAAAGGAGAAATTAATGAATCTCATTTCCTCAGTTCAGGAAATAATATTGATAAACAGCAGTGAGTTCAGCGGAGGGTCTGGAGCACTTGCATTGTGAGGAGAGCTGAGGGAGCTGGGCTTGTTCAGCCTGGTGAAGTGACGGCTTTGGGGGCTCTAAGAGCAGGCTGGCAGGGAGGTTGTCCAGATGATGGAGTCAGTGATGCATGGTGGGAGGAGAGACAGCAGGCGTAAATTGAAATGGGAGCATCTGTCTGGATATATGGAGGGGAAAAATCTGTATGTAAGGATAATTAAGCAGTGGAGTAGATAGCCCAGAGAGGTTTTGTAACCTCCATTCTTAGAGGTTTACAAGAATTGACTGATAAAACCTTGAGCAATCTGGTCTGGATTCAGTGTGACCCTGCTTTGAGCAGGAGGCTGGACAAGAAGGGTCCCAAGAGTTGCTTCCTACCTGAACAAGTCAGTGATTAATGCTACTCACAGGTCAACTGTATTGAGATAGAAGATAAAATTTTGGAGAATGCAGAGGAAATCATTATTCTCTGCAGTTGCACCAGGAATTGCATAGCAGGGCAGTAACGCAAAGCAGTTTTTTGTTGTTTTGTCCTCCTCGCAGAGGAGGGGAATGGCACGAGCTTATGGCTGCTGACTTTGATGTTTTATCATTTAGGCCTTTTGATCAGTAGTGGCACAGCAGCAGTTACACGTGTAGTTTTGACTTCTCAGAAGAGCAAATTATTTTACTTTCTGCTATTTCTATCCTTTCTTAAATGTACGATCTTTAATTATGTGGATCATATGGGACATGGTTGTCAGTGAATATGGATACAACCACATACTCTCTTTGCCTGTATCTCAAGACAAACCCTTTTTAAGCATATGGAGCTCAAGACACCGAGTATATGTAAACTGTGCAGAGCCAGGCTGGTGTATGTACATAGTGAGGAGCAATCTCAGAGACTTTATTCAGTATTGAAAGTTTTGGTGTGTGTAGTACTTATTTTACAAGACCCAAAGGAATGCTAGCGCTCCAAGCTGCTACTAACACTTCATGTTCCCTGTTCCCAGTAATAGAGACAAGAGAGATGGATACATGATGGATACTTCTCCTGTGAAGACAGGCTGAGAGAGTTGGGGTTGTTCAGCCTGGAGAAGAGAGGTCTCCAGGGAGACCTTACAGCAGCCTTCCAGTACCTGAAGGGG
>VZSC01011603.1:0-16163 GCA_013398225.1 Steatornis caripensis | reverse complement strand
GTGTTCCTGTGCACCCTGCTCTGGGGGCACTTGCTTTAGCAGGGGGCTTGGGCTGGATATCTCCAGAGGGCCCTTCCAGCCTCTGCCATTCTGCGATTCTGTAATGGAGGGTGTCCCTGCCCATGGCAGGGGGGGTGGAATTAGGCGATCTTTAAGGTCGATGTTGTTGGCAAGGATTTAGTTTAATGTGTTCTTCCTCTTTCATTTATTTTCTGCAAGCGAACTGCTTTTCTCTTTGGGTTGTAGCTGAAGAATCATTGGGGGGGGGAGGGAATACAGAGGGTAATTGTAGAGGAGGAGTGATGTCAAAACTCACCATTTTGCCATAGGCGATTCATCTAAATAAATTCTAGCTAGTTAATAATCGCAAAACGCTGCAATCTGAGACACAAAAACTAAGTGGCAGGAGTCGTCTTTCTCGGCGCTTGGCGCGTCGGGGCCGTTTCCCTCTCTCGGCCGCAAGAGGGCGCCCGGCCTGGCAGCCCCCGGGGCGCGCGCTGCGCCTCGCCTCGCCCGCGCGCTCCGTGGAAGCCGCGTCGCCGGGGCCTTGCTCGGAGAAATTCCTCGTTTCCGCAGGAGCTTTAGCATCGCCAGGACTTCAGGAGTTGATTTGTAATATACGAGCGATTTTTGTAGTTACGTACATATGAACTTTAAAGTAAATCCAGTTTTTCAAAACTGGGACGGGTCGTTCCAAATCTTAGTCTTTGCCTGGCAGGCTCTGTCGCTGTTGATGGCACCGTTGCCTTCCAAAGCGTTCCAGCCTATAATTCAGTGCCATAATAAAAACTGCCATTTCTGTAGATATGCACAACTGAAGCATACCTAAATTTTGCTATTTCTTCACTATTACACATTCGAGAAGTAATCCTTTTCTGTTACCGTATGACTAACTTACCTAAAACATTCTTTCACATATTTGCAACCGTAGCATTTCCATTCTGAACTCTGATGAACTTTGTAGTTCAAAAAGAGGTGAAAAATCATAAAATCTGATCATGTTGATCTTTTCACCTTCGTCTTCCAGTCTCTGTTGGTCTCTTATGTGTTGTGTGACAGCCAAGCTAGTAAGAATTTGTGCAATCCCGTGTCTCTCTTAGGTATTGACAGACCTCAGTGTCTGTTCGCATGCCTTTATTCTAGCAACTGTTTTGTTTTGTCATTGAAGTACGCAGTTCATTTGCCAGAATCTGTCCCCCTTTTTGACACAGCCTGTTCAAATATGGGATATCCTTTATAAGTCAGTCCACAGAGCCTGCATGCGTGTCTTAAAATACCCCTTTGTGCTAATTTTTGTTTAATACCTAAAGTGCTGTGTGACTACCAGTCCATGAAAGAGATGATTTCTGATTTTTTTCTACATCTAATCTATCTCTTCCTTTTACAGAAACAGTACATAATTTTATTAGTGTTGTTCTCTTTTGTCATCTTTTATTACTTAATATATTTTACATTGTTTTTTAATTTGATTTAAAAGTATTCTGTAGTGAAATTGGTGTTTTGCTTCTTACCACGCAAGGTCTTCAAAACAGTAATACAGTACATGCTAGTAATTTAATGTTTTATCTAATTAGCAAATGCACAACAAGTTCTACTGATTTGGATGATTAAATCTTGTGGTCCTTTCTAGAATTTAGTAAAAAGTGATACAGATGGTATTTTTCAGTGCAAAATACTAGAAAAGTGCAGATTTTATGTAAAATGATGCAAGGCAGGTATTCACTTAAATATGTGCTTGTATTTATTTTGTGTGTGTATTTGCTTTCATATTAAAAATAAACTTTCCATACCTGTTTCTTCACTGTGTTACCATTTTATTTCTTATAGTTACCAAAGAAAAAAGGACCATGAGAAATTCTGCTCTGTTTAAGGTGACTGTTTGCTGTAATGCACTCACTGTCTCTGAAGTTGTAACCAGAGGAAACAGGCAGCGCACAAAAGAATTGGGTGCACGGGTCATACCTGTTTGTAGGGGTGAAGGACATCCAAGGCATTTCACAAAGCATGTTTTCAGTCATGCGGAGAAGAAAAACTCTAGTGGGAATCTGATATGAAGAAGAGTTGAAAATATGTACCCAGATGAGTTAATAGCCAAATTGTTTGTTCCGTGTTGGCTACATAAAAGATATAGAGCAAATGCAGTTTGCAAAGAATTTGCTTTCAGTGCCAGTATACTTGTTATTACAGGAGGGTATTTTATGGCGTGGAACTGGTCTTTGGTCACCATGGAGAAGAGAAGTCTTCAGGACACCTAATAGCAGCCTCCCAGCACACAGGAGTTTTATCAAGAAAGATGAAGCTGAGCTGTTTGGAAGTACACAATGGGAGGAAGACAGTGGGCACAAGCGGAAATGAGAGAGGTTCTGAGTGGGTATGAGGAGAAACATCTTTACCATGAGGACAGTCAAGCAGTGGACTAGGTTGCCTTGAGAGGTTGTGGTCTCCCTCCTTGGAGGCTTTCAAGACCTAACTTGCTACAGCCACTCTGCTGTTTTGGTAGCATACCATACCAGTACTCTTACACTGGTGAAGTAATTCTGTTGTAGGTGTTGCTTAAATTGGTGCCTCCCTTACCTAGTTTCATCAGTTGTTTGTCTTCAGTTTGTTTGTTATGCTATGTATCAGCTCAACTTTATCATGTTTCAGCATAGTCTCCACTGTGCAGACTCTGTAATATTACTGGTCATATAGCAGGTATTTTACCTTGTTTTCTGCAGCATCAACTTGCACTTGCTAGTCTTTCAGAAATGAGTTCAGTTTTATTTTCCTGCACTTTTAAAATAGCATACTCAGTGTGTGATATTTTCTAGCATTTTATAGTTTTTTTTAAAAAACACTGTTTAATGTATGAGCATTTATATTGCGATTGTTGTTAGAGTCACCATCATCTTCGCTCAGGTGTGGGTTTATGCTGATCGCCTTTGAAGCATTAGCTGTTGCAGATGACATTAGATGGATTTTATTCCATTTGGGTTTTAGTTTCACTGACTTTTGGCAGTATTCAAACAAATAACGCAGTACACCAATGTGTTGAAAATACGAGCGCTTTCTTTAAACACACCTGACATCCATAGGATAGACTTTTAAATAAACCTAAAGCATTAATATTGTCATTACTAGCTATTTTCTCTTTTACAACAAGGGCTTTACGGATATATCTATACCTGGTTTTGAGGGCCTCCATGTGACTGCCGTTAGAATCGGAATGTTTCTGTACATATAGCAGGTCTGCAAGTACGGCCTTGGTACACCTTCTAGTATGAGAGAGCAGGTCTGAATGATACTACTGACTGATCGAATAGTTCTTGAAATACAGACAGTTACAACTTAGGCCAGGCATTGCTAAGCAACCTCAAAACTCATTTCAGTCCTACTTTTCCCAGTCTAGTTTTCCAGTTTTCAAAAAAATAATGTTCTGGCGTGTAATCAGAACATTCCCTTAAAATTTGGAGATTGCTCAGCTGGCTTGCTGCAAAACTACCATGTTACCTCTAGATAAACATCATTAAACTGAGCATGGGGCTTTGCTTTACTCAGCTAGAAAACGTGAATAGCTTGCTGTTTACATGAAAATGATTGAGTAGGAAATAATATGTCCTATTTTTGTAGGGTGATTTAGATTGCCTGAGAAACAGGTGATAGAGTGAAATCAAACATCAGGTTTCACTAGCAGGAACAAATACTGCAGGGCTAAGCCTACTGAGTGATATACAGTGTTTGTGAAAGCTGTAACTCTTTAAGAGAGGTAATGATAGCTTCATGCACATTGTGATGGCTTTAAAAAGATGGGGCTTAACAGAAGAAATACTAAGTAGCAGTAATGTAGCTGTATTACTACTTTATATGGTATCGATGGTATAACTATGCCATTGTGTTCACTTTTAGCATCCAAGAGTTCTGCTCTCTAATTGGTGTCTGTGAGCAGGAATGGTTCCAGAAAAAAACACACAAAACAAAAAAAAAATGCACCACCAAACCACGCTGCTTTGTACTGAAAAACAGATAAAACAAAACAAAAGCTCCTCGATCCATCTTTTTTATTCAGAAGAGTTGACGATAGCCTGTTTCTACATAGAAATAAGACTTCTGATACCATAAGGATATTCAACAGGTAAAGGCATATTATAATCCAAAGGCTGAAGCCTGATGTTAGATAAATTGAGAAAAACATGGCACATGAGGGAAAAAAAATCTTATAAATATGGTTACATATACAATTATTAGCCTAGGTATGTGGTAGATTTTTTGTAATTTCATATATTTAAAACTAGGTCATGTATTTTTCAAAAAGAGGAGGTATAGCTCTCCTATAAATAAGATTTTTTCAGAAATGACTGAATATAATTTTGTGGTCTAGATTATGAAAGAAATTGGGCAAAATAGTTCTGACAGGTATAACATCAGGAGGGAAAGAAGCTGCCAAGACAGGACCCTCTGCTGTCCCCTGAGTGAGAGCAGAATCTTCTCTGGAAGCAGTTTAGGGTGCCCAGACAGAAAATACCTTCTCTGAACATGATTCTGGGCAACTGGCTCTAGGCGGCCCTGCTTGAGCGGAGGAGTTGGACCAGGTGATGTCCAGAGGTTCCTTCCAACCTCAACCATTCGATGAGAAACTCCAACAGTATCAAGCTGGAACGGGGAAAGAAAAACAAGCAAGAAGCGTGAAGCTAGTCAAGGGAAGCTTCTTGCAGCAAAGATAAAATCCTAGCCCACGTCCCAGTGATGACAGTTAAGACTTTTTGATAGACCTGGTGGACTCTGAAACATAACTACAACTAAAAGCTGCAAGACTTTCAGAAGTGTGGGATGGAAAGACTTATCCTGCAAAGGTACAGTGGATTATGAGTAGATATGTTTTCAAACCTTTTTATTTAAAATATTTCACCTAATCGAGCTGAGCTACTTCTGTTGAAAGAGTTACTTTGTTAAAGCTTCTATAAAGTCTGCCTCTAGATAGGACAAATACCATAATTTGATAAATTCTAGAATAACATGCAGGTAGCTCTACTTTGAGAACTTGGCCAACGTGCACTCAGGTGCAGAGATCTTGGCCTTGAAAACACAGTGACAATAACAAAGCCTCACTCAAAACGTGCAGAAAAAAAGGGCAAGAGTTTCCTCTTGTTAATTTGGTTTTTCATGTCATTTGGCTGTCTTTCCATTACAGCTGGAAAAAGGTGTCATTTAATCTGTAGGTAGCTGACTAGATCACCAGTGGTCTGTCTGGACATCTCAGATCAGGAACTCCAGCAACCACTGGAGGAGAGGAAAATAAGGAACCTACACACAATAAGAGCTCAAAAGGGATGAGGAAGCAAAACAGACAGAAGAATTTGAACCATACTGAAAAAAAAAAACCAACCCTGTATTAACTGCAGTATACCGTTACAGACTCCATTATAATCGAGACAAGAAGCTAGCAAAATCTTAGCTTCTAAATAATAACTTTTCTGGTATCTGGGTCACAAAGTTTTTTCATCTTTATTATTGTTCAAGTTATGCTGTTAGTACTGAATACGGCAGAACCTAGGATCCACAAAAGCCTTTCTGGCAAGCACTGTTATTCTGGTATATTTATTTATTAATTGTCCTTTCCCTGAGGATGACAGGAAGTGTTGGTAATACTTTCTGTTTAAAGTGAAATCCTGGCTTGATGGAAGGCTCTGATACTCCTAGCTCACAGCAACTAAAGAGAGGTCATGGAAACCAGGTGTCAAATTCTGGCCCAGCTGAACTTTATAGCAAAGCATACACTGACTTCAGTGAAGCCAGATTTCACTCTAAGTGAAATAACTTACCAATACTTCTGTGATCTGCACAAAGACACAAGCATTTTACCTGCACTGTCTAGTTCGCTTTCACTCATCCTTTCCAGTAGGAGTCTAAAGTGGAGTTATATAGTAGTGGTCTCCTACAGGTGACAGAGGACAGAACGACCCTGTACTAAGAAAGCGAGTCTGAGAGCAGAGGGCAAGGTCGCTAATGGAACTGCTGTCAGTCCTGTAGGAGGAAGTTTCTTTGGAGAGAAATGGTAAGAAAAAGATTGACAAAAAATCATTTCTAAATAAGGATTATTGAAGATGTTTTAAAATGTTTCCATTTTTTAAGTTAACAGTAGTGACTTCTTTTTGTTTTCAGGGTTACTTCGTTAGAAATTTAAGTTGATGAAGCTATTTTCAAAGGGCTTTTTCATTGTATTGTGAAGTGCGTTTCTTTTAATTTTTCTTGTGTTGTGGTCATCTTGTTCTTAATATTGATAGACTTTCAGTAAATCATTGTTAAAGGCACTTCTCAGCTGTCTCAAAGCTCTGAAGACATTTTAATAAGTATGTTAACTTCAAAAAAAGGTAAATATTAATGAAATATTGGGGTCAGATTATGGCTTGATTATGTATTTCTCAGGCATCAAAAAGATACCTCTTGGCTACATCAGTAAACTAAGATCAAATTCTTAATTCACTCTGTATAGTCTTTGTTTAATGTCTGTGCCCACTTACACATATTGGAATTACCCATATAATGATATTTCACTGTTACTGTTAAACAGAAAAACTTACAGGACTCTAAAATTGATGACATGTAAAAAAGAGCTGCCTTGCATGGTAATCTACACCAAAATTAAGAGATTAAGTGCATCTGACTTCATCAAGATGCGCTTGTAATTCTTTAACAAAGAGATGTAAAGGAATCCAGCCCAATCCATTTGGCTAGTCCACGTCAAAGGATATCCTAGTATCCTGATTTTACCTTCTGTTTTATCTTGCTGCCTCAGCTCCTGACTGTCATACTAATAAATACTTCAAAGACAGAGTAGAAATAAAGCATTAAATTAATTTGATGGGGTTCTTTTTTAGATATTTTAGCTCTATGTTAGGTATAATGTAATATTTAAATAACATAGATTAAAAAAAAAAAGCCCAAAAATAAACTGTCAGTAATACTAAAATGAGGAACAAAGTGCACGTAGGTGAGCAGGGATGGCCTCCCATGGGCTGAATATCAAAGAATCTTTCCTGTCTCTCCTGCCCCTTTCCCTTGTCTGGGTTTCCTTGCCTTGATAGCTTGTTAGTTTGCTCCAGTCTAGAAACAAACTGTCACCATGCAGGCAAGACAAAAGATTGGGGAATTTGGTGGGACAGTGTGTTTGAACTCAACATAATGGCAATGACGTAGACTGAGAAGTATTTAAAACTTCAGAACCGACTTAATGACATGAAGGAAAACATGGTAAGGTGGGGGTTTGAGTACCTGTCTGTACTCCCTGACACCATCTAGGATATAAGCAGAGGACTCTTTCCTACAAATTAATATTCTAATGAAATCACAGGCAGTCATCCACTGAAAAACCACCTAAAATTTTATCATCTAAAAGTGCTAGTTGAGGATTATATTTAAAAAGGATGTGCACACCTTTACGCAGGCCAAGGTAAGTTTGTGTTAATAAAACTGTTGAGGATGGCTGCTCTGAATCAAATGGAAGGGGTTTACATGGGTGTAACTGAAATTTCTTATTTAATCATATGTGCTATAGGCAGTGCTTGTGGAATATTCTTTTATGTACTCTGTACATAGAATTTGACTCATTTAATTAAAAATGCAGACTCAGCGTTGATTCAAGCCGGTCCAATTTACTTTGTGAACCATTTACGTAATTGTAAAAATGTGTTATGGTAGTGCAGGTCATTTTTGTCGTTAATTTTTAGCCATAAAAAGAATATAAATGTTTCCTAGTATATAAGACTACCTTATCTACATATAAAAGCTGTACTGGTCCTACTAAAGAAGTTTATTTAAACTTGTGTTGGATGTCCACAGATTCTAAAAAAGCCTTTAACCAAGCACAGATTCAGGACAGAAACTTAGCTGTCGGGTTGCAGTTAAGAATGCTGTCACTCTAAAATCAAGGAAGAGAGACACTTACAGAGAACAGTTCATCCCAAATCTGGATTTCCCAAGGGAAATTACACCTTTAATTTAGACATCTCAGGTGCCCCGCTGTCCTGGTTTGGGCCTTTTCTCTTCCCCCACCCCCCCACCCCTTCGGGGATGGAGGGGGTTAACAAAGAGTGTCTGTTGTTCATTTAATAGCCAGCCCAGCTTTAAACCGTGACACTCACGTAACATAGCTTGCATTCAGGTTTCACCACACTTGCTGTTTGGCTACGTCTGCAGACAGGAACAAAACTCAGTTCCATGATTCGCTTGGCCTAAACTAACTGATACTGCTCAAAGCTGGATTTAAATTGGTGTTTAAATTGCTTTTGATTATTAACTCTATGGTATTTACACTGCAGAAACACACCAAATCTAATGAGTATGTGTAGTCCTTTGTCCTCCTGTAATTGCAGAAGTGTGCTTTGACATAGACAGCCTCTTCCTCCGTGCACTGGGAACATTCCTCCAGCAGTTTGCCATGCTGTATCGCAGGCAGCCACGGGATACACTCACACGTCCCACTGATTTTTGTAATAAAGCTCAGTACCAGGGCAGACTCTGAAGCAGGCTTACCAGCTTTGGCATTTGGAACTAGGCTAGACTAATTTGGCGTTCAAACCTAGGTCCTGATGGAGAGAAATACTTCCGTGGGCAAGATAAACCCTTTGCAAAGAGAAATGCATGCTTGATGTAAGCTCCTGTTTTCTGTTATGCGTTCTTATATTTACAGGCATTCTGTGGTTAGAGTAGGTTGTGGGGGGTTTGGTGTTTTGGGGTTTGGTTTTTTGTTTTTTGTTTGTTGTTTCTTTTTTTTTTTTGTTAACAGGCTTAGTTTTTCAGTTTCAGCCTGTTTTCCTAATTTTATTCTCCAGGAATGAAATCCTCTTTTGAAGTAAATTTTGAAGTTCCCTAAAGATCAGTGAAGTATTTGTAACATATTAACTGTTCCTTAAAGAAATCACCTCTATTCAAAGTTCAATATTGTTACAAATATTTCTATTCAAAGTTACAATATTGTAACAGGAGAGACAAGCTCAGCATTGCTGATTAATGTCTCAGCAAGCCAGTCCTAAAAAAGTTTGTGAGCCCTTAGATTTTTTTGGTGTTTTTTTTAAGAATCTGGCCTTGCAGTTTTAATACATGAACCAAAGTTACTTCTTCCCAAATAGGTTTGAAGGCACATCAAGCTATAATTATGCATGCTGGAAAAGATTTGGATCAATGTAATTTTATTACACAAAATTTTGTATGTCGATGAAAAGTGTCTGCCCCTTCACGAACAAGCAGGACCTAAGTTTGTATTCTTCTCTGAATAGAGCCTGATAACATCTTAGCAACGTAGTTACCTTCAGTAAAATTTGTGGCTTTGGCCTAAGGTCATCTTCCTACCCTGAGTTTTATGATTAAGTACATTCTTTACTATGTATTTGCTCTAATAATTATATCTGCTGATTTAGACATGAACTCTAAATGCATTTGAATAATTCTGCACGTGAAAATAGAGCCTCACTAAATAATTGCAGGATGCTACTTTAAGTTGTTAGAACATAGTTGGTTCCAACACGAATAATTGGTTCCAGCACAATTAGTCAGTGACTAATTGGCAAGATTAAGTTAAGTACTCAGTTAAAATAACCAACGGGATATATCTGGATTCCACTTATCAGGAAAGGGAAGAAACCAGAGCAGTTCCCAGCTACTCCAAGCTTCATCAAAATGGCACGTTCATGCTAAATTGTTTGGCCTTGCTCCAAAATTAAATTCATCCATCGTGTCCAAACCACGTTTGACATGCCAAAAATAAACAATTTAGAGATTGATGCAAATGTTACGCTTGATACACTACACAGCTACATTTGTTTTAAGAACTTTCCATTTATTTAAATGCTGGCCTTTCTAAGAGCTAGTGTTTGATTTTGCATTCCTAGTGAACAGTAAAATTTATTTGAATGGCAGTGCATAAAGATAGAAATAGTCATGCAAACACAGTCTGATAGATGGCTCAACTGTCATTTTCTATCAGTGCACAAATTCCTCAGCTCCCACATGTACATACACAGGGTGACACGGGATGTTGACTTGAATAAGTCTAGGTCAGTAAGCTGTTTTAGAGGGTGTGTAACAGATGGGGGATTTGGTTTTGGGGTTTTTTTGCATATATTTCTCACTTTTAGATGCTGTTGAGTTCAGAGTTCTTTTACATGTGAGATCATGACTAGATAGCTCTAGGCAGACATCAAACTTACATAAATCTGTAAAATTACTGACTTAAAAGTATAACATTGGTTAAATCTTCAGAATATTTACTACTAGATAAAAGGCAAATAAAGTATGTGGATGCAGATACACAGATCAAATACGCACTTAATCTGACTTCTCAGATTATTGTGCCTATTTATTCAGCAATAAATATGAATAAAATACTTGTTATTTTATTATTTCATTTTTATGTTGCTTGACAGTATTGAAATTGAGCATTAAAATAACATAACAGTAAATAGCTCTGCATGAACTCAGAATCCTGGATCTGTTAATGTCATTGTAGCTACTATGTTGAGAAAATTGCTGATTGCGGCTATCAGTCAGTCTCGCATAGGCAAATTGATAGAAGTTACTTTCTGAAAATTTGAAACTATTCATACCTGGACCTAAAAGTGATTAATTTATCACTGTAGTATTCTGTTTTTAAATAAAATTTGGGCAAATTAGCTGGATAGAAAGGATGCAAGAGTAGAAGACACTGGCTAATACCGAGACTTGGAAATTCTTCCTGAGGTTTAAAAGAACAAGCATGAAATACTTAGCCTTTTGATCTAAAATAAAGTTGCCCTTTAAGCCTGAAGGGTTTATGCAGCATAGGCTAGGATCTTAAACTTTGCTCATACCTTTGCTTTGCTCTTCACTATCCTCTTTCTAATATTTGCATTATATAAATTTTAAATTAACATATTTCACTGCTTTATAGATGTTTTCAGACTGCATGTTGGGTTTTGGCATATTCATACAGAAGTATTGGGCAAACACCTGTAATTCCTAGCACCACTGCCTAAAACCTGGCTTTCATCTTTTCATTATGTGTAATGACTTCTAAAGACATATGGGTACTTCAGTCTAAAACAAGCCAGATGATAGAGTTTGACTTGGTTTGGAAAATCACCTTTCAGCTTTTCTCATCCCTAATCTACTGTTTGACCATGTCCTTTTTTCTTGTACGATACGAAAGCCACCACAAGGCACATATTTCCTGCGTTACAGGTAGGATGGATTCCATATGAAAGAAAGACAAACATTGTTCGGAGATTTTTTTCTTTGTTGTGTTTTTCTTTGTGTCGTTCATGAAACAATAGAACACGTGACAAGCTGTTTGTAGTATGGCAGTACAGTTATATACGTGGATTTATCTATCCATAGGAAGACAGAGGTATGCCTTTTAATACACATTTTGACACTTCATCTTAGCATTGTTTCTCAAAGCCTGGACTGGACTGATATTTTACTGAGTTCTACAAATCCAGCACTATTTCAGATTTGAGTAACTTAACTGAATTTTTGTACTAATACTTTAAAGAGTAGTATATGCATAGAAATTTGTTTTTCTGGAATGGTAATGAATACTTTACAAATCATGATACAGCTGTTCACATGTTTGCAACTGGTAAATATAAGCGATATATGAATATGTTTACTTTCAGATGTATTTATTTTGGATTAAAATGTGATTATTAACAATGTGAAACATATCATAAAATTATAAAATATGAAACCAGAACAGGACCAGATAGCACTAAACATTACGAATGATACAACTCCACATTATTATTTTGAGATTGGGATGATCAGTGGCATTGGAATTGGACGTAAAGTACGGACATTGTTTTTTGTTGCTGTACCATTATATTTATTAGGATTTGGTGGTTTTAAAACATGTTATAAAGTGTCAAAGGGTGGAGAAAATGTCTGAGCCAAGATAACTAATACCCCAAAAGTATAGTGGTAAGTATTCTCTGCATCTTTTTGACAGTTATTTTGGCCCCTTTACTGAGAATCTGAGTGCTTCTTAAGTATTCATAAAAAGAAGTGGCAGTTGGGTTTTTTTCCTCTTTTCCTCTCCTATAGAAGAAATGAAGAAGCATCCAGCTTTTCTGTTGGCTCTGCTGCTTAGGAGTGCTTAGTGTGTATGCACATGCATATAAATAATTCCTTTTTTATGTAGGTTTTGCCAGAGTTCCCTCATTTGAGTGACATTTTTGCCCCATCTACATCAATGTTAAAATTGCCATTAACTTCCTCAAGGCTGGGATTCCACCTGTTTTATCTAAGTTCATTATAGTTCACTCTAATGTATTTAAAAGCATTTATATTTTAATTACTTCAGTGGAATGCAGTTTTTATGACCGGCAAATCTTGCAGAGGGCAGAAAGGATCATCTGGCAAGGAACAAGCCCACGTAAGGGCTTATACAACGGAATAAAAATACCAAGCTCTACATTCAGGGAGGAATTGCATGGTAAGGGGCATTTCAAATTTATCTCCTTTTAAAAAGTTGTTTTCAAGTAGAATACTGCTGCTTTTAAAGACTTTTGTCAAAGTTTACAGCTTCGTTTCTGCATATGCATTGTCATAAGCAACACAAGTTAAAAATGTGGGTCTAACAAGATGGAGGCAAATCTGTTAGCAGCACACAGACAAGGGTGAATTATGCTACTTGGCTGGTTTGGATATCTAATCGTGCCGAAAAAGAAACAAAGGTTGGAAGTGAGTGTCAGCAATAAAGAAAAATTTTCTAGAAAAAATAAGTCTGTCCCTGGACCCTCCCCAATTCTCTCACCATTTTCCCCTGCATCTTTCCTGCAAGTGTAGTTGTAGTAAAAGCTGTTCAGTGGAGCAGTTCACCCTTGGCGCAGGAAAATGGAACGTGCTGTGCACATCTGCGCTAAGTATGGTTTCAAACTTAAATTTCTCTCTTTTCTACTTCTTGGTGTATTTGCCTTGGCTCTTGCCTGGATGTGCGTCTAATCCTGTCTTCTGTGTGTCAGTAAGAGTTTTACCTAAACTCTGAGATAGCTGGAAAACTGCGTGACTGCAAAGATAGTAGGGAATACTGTCCATTTGCTGTGGGTGCTTCAGCTCATAGCATCGGTTTTTCCAGTACTTCCCAGATACAAAGGAGATGAGACAATGTATAGACAACGCTGTCTCTGAAGTGCACCAGTAGCTGTTTGCAGGTGAACAAGAGCACAGGTGGTTGGGATTTCTAACCTGTTTGTAACAGAGGTGTTTTGCCAGTTGTGGCTTTGCTTCTTGTATTGCGGGAGGCAGAGTGAAGCAGATTTTTGGCTCATGACAGAAGTTTGTGAACAGTAAGATTTTCCTTGTTCCCGGTTTTCATGTCACTAGATATTGAAGAGTGTATTTGTTAATGTGAGCAGTGTTGTCCGTAAATATGTGTGGTGGGCATCCCTAATGTCAAGGTCCTCAACTAGTATAAATCGTGTAATTCCTTTGATTTATGTGAACTGGCATAATCCTGTTTAGTTGAAGATCTAGGCTAGAGTACTAGCTAGGAAGTGTACATGTTAGCCAGGGAATGTCGTAGTAGCTTTTAATTTTTCTACTTACAGCTTTCATATGGATGTGGAATGTTTTGAAGTTGATGTAGTCCAAACAAGGTATTTTTAATTTTCTATTTGGAGTGTCAATACCTCAGTAAGTGGAACAACATCCTTAGTTTAGGGATTATGTTTTATTATTATTCATAGGAAATGAAGACACAGTTTGGATCTGGACTTTTGAGCAATACTGAAACTTTGAGGGACAGAAATATTTCTTTAAAGGATGAACTGATTGTATGTGCAAAGTGTTATGCAATTGTAATGTTTAGCTAATTCAGAACTTGTATTCATTGTAATTAATAAGACTGTGTTATATTCGTGCAACACAGCTGAATCCAGATATTTAGGGCATGTAAAATGAAATAAAACAAGAAGATTTTAAGAAATTTGTAGCTTGAAAGAGCAATGAGAAATGCAGTTCTTTTCAAATCAATAATGATAATGCCTTTCACTAGGAGCAGAGCTTTTACAAAGGCTCTTTCAACTGAGGATCTCACAACTCTGCTTGAAACACTGCATTAGGGCTCAACACTGAAGCCTTTATCAAGTGAACAGTCTGAAGGAGAAGGGAGTGCTCTGATGGTTTGTCAGCTCTAGAATTAGGCTCTTGCGCCTCGCCCTGTGAGATAGGGCAGCTTTACTTTCTATAATTTACAGAATGAGCAAGCGAGAAGTGTGACTTGCCTAAAGTTACACCGCAAGTCTGTGGCAAAGTTGTGGAATAAAACACCCTGGCAGACGTGTACGTAAGCTGCAATTTCATCGTTCTCTCGTGATTCTAAGTTGGGAAGAACAACAACTGTTTTGAAATGTAAACCAGAAAGATAATCATGTCTTTCCATGTGATTTGTTGGTTATCCTGGCTAGTTGTCTTGGTTGAAATGAGGAAACGCTTTTCAGAATCTGTTGGCGGGGAGGCGGGGGGTGAGGGGGTGGGAGGGCAGGGAAGCAAAAAGCTAACCCTATGAATTTTCTGACCTGAAGACCAGTTGTGCTAAATCGATGTTAAGCTAATAAATTTTCATTTAATAGTCATCACCTTCCCTGTCAGAATGATTCTAATAGAAAAAGCTAACATATATCTTGGATATATATAAACGAGATGTTTAATTAAAGCCCAATGCCCTCTGTCTTCTGTGTATCTATTTCTAGTCATTTTACTTTTCTCCGTCCTTCTATCTGGTTTACATCTTTAAAGTGCAATACAGAAAACTGCCACAAGCGCACTTGGAGAACCTGAGAAAAGTGCAGTTTTGCACATTCAGCTGAGAGCAAGTGGCAGCGCTCAGTCTCACCATTCCATCACAGGCAGATGATATTACAGTGCAAGGATGTTCAGGTTTGTAAATGATAGATTTTAAAAGGCAAAACAAACGGCAGTAGTCTGCTGTGCTTTGCAGCATCAGTGCCATAAATAGGCGCGCTCTCTCTTGGTTACTTGGGTGGTGAATTTTTAAATTAATGATAAAGTATATAAAATTAATGATGTGTGCTTACACTTAAGTGATAAAAGCCAGTTTCTGCCGGTGCGCTAATGTACATAATTGGTTCTTTACAACTAGAAACCAGATACTCTTTCATTCATGCGTTCACGCTCTGGCTGTTTGATTTATGGAACTGGGTTGGGGGGTTTTCTTTTGTGGGGGCAGGTGGGGAGGGAAAAAGATATTTCTTACATTGTTACTGGACTCGGGCTATACAAGTATGATTATGTAAAATCTGTGTCTGGGTGGCTGTTTGTCCTTTCTTGCAGAGTATTCTGTGCTGACTGAGTGGGAGGGTCACACTGCGTGAGACTAATAAGGACAGAGCTGCATCCCCCTCTACCACTCTTTGGAGGCTCACTTCAGCAACTCCTCGACGCTACAGCAGCTCTGTACAGGCGTTTTCAGTGCTTCTGGGAGACACGCTAAAGTAAAAATTAAAGGTAAGCAACTCATTCTTTGTAGTCAGTTGTCTAAACATCTCACGTGCGCACACAAACTACAATATTCCTGGTTTGTTGGTTTTTTTCCAAAGCTACCAGCTGACTTTATGACTGATTTTGCCAATATTAACCGTGTCCCATATAAACATAACATATGCAGTAAGTTTTTAATGTACTGTAATCGGTCTATGCCATAGGATTCTGCTCGTGGTTGTGTCTGTTTGTGGGTGACTATAGGTATACGCTGATATGCTAATGAAAACAGTCCTAGTAAATGTGCGGTAATTTACAAAACCGATTAAACTGTTGTAAATTGCCACAATGCTGAGCGTGCTTATTAATTGTATGCGTACGTTTACATCTAAATCTCTCTCTCTCCGTGTGCATCGTGCTCATTAGCGCGCGGGTCGAGGGGCCTGCATCCCGTTAGTTGAAACGTACGTGGGAGCAGCGGCGCGGGTGGCGCGCGCAGTGAGCGCTCTCCGCGCCCGGGGACCCCGCGCCGCGCGGCAGCTCTCGGGCAGAGCCCGGGGTGGGGGCGGGGGAGGGTCGGGCCGGCGACTCAGGCGGCCGCGCCCGTCCCGCAGCCCAGCCCGCTGCCGTGCCCACTCACCTGTTGGCCCCTCCGCAGCGACCCGGCGGCAGAGGGCTCCCATTTTGGATTAAAATGTGATTATTAACAATGTGAA
>VZSC01011601.1:28887-72539 GCA_013398225.1 Steatornis caripensis | reverse complement strand
TACCATTCTATGATTCTATGATTCTATGATCCAGGCAGTTGCCCCAGAGTACAGGCTCTGCCTGTCAGGGCACCACAATTTCAACTGATAACCCGAACAGCACGTTCAGGTGGGTTTAGGTGTCCTTGCGTATGGGCCGGCCACGCCACAAGGCCATCTGCCGCGTGGGAAGGCTGTACCTTTTCCCCTACTACCAGAAGTAAGGTAATTTGAAGGCGCGTTGAAACACAGGACCATCAGAAGTCTCACTCAGGGGCGCAGGATGGGGAGGTCTCAGGGAGGGACTCGGCGTCGGGGCGTGCGGTCCTTCCGCCGCTCCAAGGGAGCGCAAGCGCANCCTTTTCCCCTACTACCAGAAGTAAGGTAATTTGAAGGCGCGTTGAAACACAGGACCATCAGAAGTCTCACTCAGGGGCGCAGGATGGGGAGGTCTCAGGGAGGGACTCGGCGTCGGGGCGTGCGGTCCTTCCGCCGCTCCAAGGGAGCGCAAGCGCAGCACGCACGGGGAAGGGCTCCGCTCTTTCTGGCTGGCGGCCAGCATAATGAATCGGGAGGAGAGGACTGGATGCCGTCTAGCTTCAACGCTGCTCCCGTCAGAGCGGAGCACTCCTGCAGGAGCGATCCTCCGCCAGCCCCGGACCGCCCCGCCTCAGCCCCATGGGAGGAGGGAGAACCGGGATGCTCCTAAACGGCCTTTGGACTCCCACCACCAAAGGACACTGTTGTCATTTACTCACTCTTGTTTTTTGTCACATTAATGACCGATACTTAACTTTTCCTGAGGGACTAGCGAGCAATCACTCCGGGCGGCCCCACCAGATTCGGTGCTGCAGGGAGAGAGACTGATCTGGCAACAAGACGGAACGCGAGGAGGCAGGCAAAGCCGAATGAAGCCGTAACGCACACGGTCCCAAAGGCTTCACGAAATGAGAAAGCAAATATTCATACGCAGCTTCGTGCCAAACGCTCACAGAGGTACAGGAACGTGAATTCAAATGTTCGTGGCCTGACCTCCCTCAGCCTTATACGCAGCTGAACCTCGAATATCCACGCATCAGGGTTTTTGAGTGAGTTCAGACGGCAAAATGGAAAAAGAACACTCAGAACTATAAAATACAATTTAAAATTTAGTTAGGGTTTTTTTCAGTTACAATGAGAAAATTCAGAACCAGAAAAAATTCCATTGAAGGAGCTCTTGCACTAAAGGATCTATCCGATTAAATGTAATCTGCTAAGGGTTTCGGCTACTCCTGAAACAATTAAAGCACAAACCGCACAAACCGCACAACAGATCCACTATTCAGTGCAAAGTATATTGAATTCGTCGCGAACTGCACCATTTGATAATCAAAAAATATCATAAAAATCAAACTGATAAATATATTGGTTGGTATAATATGCTCATGAGTACAATAATCACAAAGTATTTTCATGTCAACTCGGGTTTAGATTCTAGAGGGAAAATAATATCCAAATCATTCTTTTCCATTTGAAATTAATTTGGCAATGCTTCTTCAGATCTCGGTCAGACTCTTATCAGAGAATTATCATGACACATCCTCTAACAACCTCTTGTAGCTTTCCTTCAAAACAACGCATTAAACCCAGGAGTTCTCAACATTGTATATATGCAAGTTGGCAAAAAAAAAGCGCGAGTATGCAAAATAATGAGCTGGCTTTATTACTGTCTTGTTAAAAACAAAAGAAACCAGACATCCACAGCATACTGTGGATGATGATTCCAGACACTGAAGAAGGACAAGCCATTCGCAATGTTGTCTTGCTTTTGCTTATTGTAAGCGTTGAGCCAAGCTGCTGCTTCCCCTCGCTTGCATACAGCTCGTGTGCCCTATTTTTCTTTTAAAGTATCACATTTCCGAGCCGCTTCTGAAAACGACAGACTGCGAGGTGCCTCTCAATTGCTCATTACCTGTTTGCAGAACAAATATTTCAGAGTCGTTAAAATATATCAAGGAAGATGACCAGCAGGGCAAACTCGCGGTTTAGTGAAGCCCCACGAAATACCCGGTACGTAAAAACCACAGCCGCAACACGGGAAGCCCGCCGGACAAGGTATTCTTCCAAATCCACACATCTCTCTACAGTTCTCAAGCGTCATAATATACACGTAGCATTCAAAAATGCCTTGAAGGGATTAAATCTGTCACCACTCAAAGGAGGACAACCAGTTCGCGAACACGAACGTTGCCAGGTCCAAACCTCAGGGCTGCCTTGCTGCTTAAAACTTTGCAAGGAGCCAAAACCAGCAAGGCCTTGTAAAAGAAGAAGAAAAAAATCTCTAAAAAACCTTAGTTCACTTTTTTTTCCCCCTTCACGTATAAGACTTGAACTGAAGAACACCAGCAGTTGGGACCATTTTATCCCTATGTGTTTCTTTCTAGTTCAGGAAGAGATGTTCCCTAACGCGCAATTCTACGCTTTCAAGTCACTGTAATTTTCTTGCGGCAAGTGAAAGCTTGAAGCGTCACGGAATGTATCAGAAATATTTTGAGAAGACGTTAAGTACTACTGAGCAATGAACGTGTGCGTATTAGTCTAATGCTCCACGGTGGTATTTTCGAAGCCAGTGCTGAATAAAAGATCATTCCTTCCCCAGCAAAATTAAACGCGCCATCTCCCTTGTGCTTCAGGGTGAAAGACACCTGCAACAGCCCTCATCCGATTTTACAGAGATGGCGTCGTACAGACATCTACATTCCCAGGAGGAGAGCTAATCCCATCCACGCTTTAGGGACAGAAAAATGGGTTTGCCAAGGGAAGCATAACAATAAAAGACAGAACAAGCGGAGTCACAGCGGCTGCTTGGCGCAGTCACCCAGGCCAAGCCCACCGTCCTCACCGCACGACGTCTTCACCGAAGAGCGAGCGAGCGCACGTCTCCAAGCCCATGAAAGCCATAATTTAGACTACATAATAATGATCAAAATGGTAACTATTTTAGTAGCGGGAATCATTATTCCATCTCTAGACCTCAGAGGAGATTAATCATGGTACAAATAGACAGGGGGAATACTCGGAGAGGCAGCGGATGTTTTTTGGGGGGGGGGGAGGGGGCTGCAGCACCTCACCCACACATCCCCGACGTTGGCAGCTTCACCGGCACAAAGGCCGCTACTCAACTTTTCTGGTGTAAGTGATCAGACACCACAAAAATAAGGGAGAAAACCAGACCCATAAAATCCAGCGGACTGCCAAAACCCCAACTCTCCATCAGTTCTCACGGCAGTACCGTTACCAATACAGCACCTATGCCAGGCACGACGACGGTCCTAACTCCTAATGGCTGGGATGAAATAAGCTGCTACGAGGGACATTTCCTTTCCTCCCGCTACAGAAACCATCAAGGGAAAAGAGCACCCACAGAAGCATATTCCTTCAAGGAATCTCAGTCTTCTGAGTACGAAAAAAACCCCCTGTGTTATTTTAAACATAGTCAGGAACATTCATTTTACTCCCAGGTCCAGTTAATTTGACAGGTACGATACCAGACCAGAAAACCTGCAAGGTCTTTACTGAAAAGGTCAGTACATTATGCAACCAGCTTTTATGGACAGCAAAAAAATTCCCTCCACGTACAGAAATGGTATCTTCAGATAATTCATCAACGTGCATCCGTCTCTCTTATTTGAAGAGGAAGGCCAAACTTTTGGGCACACGGGCTAATTTTGAAAACCGGCTCCTAAGAAAGTTGCGCGCCTTGAAAATGTTTGTCGGCAATCGATGCATGGCGAGTAGTGGGGAGTTCTTCTATACCGAGAAATATTTGGCACTGAAGAAAAACAACATTGCTCCCATTTCACAGAATGAAGTCTCATTTTATATCATCCCTAAATAAAATGATTTCATTCAAGTTGCATGTCTGGACTGTTACACTTTCTAAGTAAGTAAGCACAGACTCCTATAGGAAATGTATTAATAGTCAGGAAAAGCAGCACCGATTCCTTCGAATCCAAGCTTTCCCTGCTGTTCGGACTCTTCCTGAAGCAACGCATCACTCCTCCTAAAACCTAACTGCATTTCCACCACTTTCTCCATCACGATGTCCTATTTGGAAATGTAAAACAGTTAACATATTCCACAACAACACACACTGAGTAAATATTTGAATGATCAGTCCCCTAGTTACACGTGCAAGCTTGCAAGTCACGTCTACCAATAATCTCTTTGAACGCGGTATTAGTGCAGGCTTGAACACCGTACCCCACGCAGGGCTTTTGGGAAAACGAAGCACTGATTTAAAAGTTTTTTTGTGCTTCCTCCTCCCACCTGTACGCCTGATACTACTTACTGATAAAAACCACGTTGTGCCCCTGCATTTTCTGTAGTTTTTCTATCCAGAATCTTTGTCACCCTTCCAGACTATCTTCCCCTGTCATGAAAAGCTCAGCTCCATCCGTCAGTAGCTTGGGATGGATTTTAAACACAGCTTTTGCACTTGCACCTTATTTGACAGATGCAACTTGACTGGTCAATTATGTAACTACGGAGAGTCTGTTTTCATACATTTATTAAAAACATAAATGTTTTCTGTTTCTCTACGCCTGTATAAAGCTTAGCAGAATACGGCAATTAAGCAAAATTTCAGTAATCTCAAACCCAATTTTATTTTGGCTTTGGGTTACTTGTCAGCAAGAATAACTCTCAGGCAACCGAAGCCTGCGCTACATTTTAAGGTTCACAGCTACGCAGAACTTGCTTCAGTTCGCGACCACTTCCGCGTTCGCACGCTGTTGATGGATAGTCACATACACAGCTGAAGCTAATTCTGCAAGCACAGTACGGATCTGACAGGTACTGCTATGACAACCATGGAGCAGAGCAGCCTACGTTTCCCTGGAAGCTCCAAGAATAAACACTCCAGCAACAGTAAAAAGGTACGTGTTTACCAGACGTATCTCCCTGATCCCTTCTTCCTCCTCTTCCCGAGATTTTTTTTTTTTATTCTTATTTTTCAAACCGTAAACTCATTAAATTTCTGGACTGGGTTTTCAGGAGGAAACACGCCTCCACCCACCTGCAAAGCCAATGCAGCAGCAGCGGGGAGCAGGCAACACCCACCAGATTCCCTCCGCAGGGCAAGATATTTCCTCCGGAAAAAAAATACGTAGGCACAAGAAACCTCATTCTCACCGAGGAACATCTCATCCTTTTTTCTCCAACTTCAAAAGGCAAAACAGCCAGGTATTTTATGTAAATGTGGACATTAGAGACAGAAAAAAAAATAGAACAGAAAACATCAAATTCATTTTTCATAGGCAACTAAGCTTCTGCTGGAACAGCTGCAGATGAAAGTAGCAGCTCCAAATTAATATATCATAAGGTCTACCAAAGGAACTGATTGTCTCAAATGCCAAAAGTAAGACCAAAGACTAAATTATTTTCATTTAGGAAAACGTAGAGAAGAACTGTTTTCATGTTCCGAGTTACGTGTTTGAGAGGAACCTAAGTTTAGCTTGTCGGCTTATGACAAAAGTTAAGAACAATTTCTAAAACATTTCAGAATAATTTCCAAACATGATTTAGAAGGGGGAAATGTAAACAATACAAAATCCCTGCCTTTTTTTTTTTTTAAACAACTTGTGCAGCTGTAACTCCTCGAGTGCCTTTTCCTGCAGGAGCTGCCTGCAATGAAGCATCTGCCTCCGAAGCGCTCCCCGTCCCTACCCTGACACACAGGAAAACCTCCTGACTCCTTGCAACTATTAAATACAGCTATCGGAGCTTATCAGAGAGCCCTGCGTGACAGAAGAACCGCGGTGGCTGAAGATCGGCCCTAAATTGCATTATCAGGCATCCGGTGGATTGCTACAAAGCGGTTGTCGCAGTAGCTGTCAACACAGCTGATAAAGACACTTTCTTTTAATCCACTGGTATTATGCTTTTACCTTAATAGGAGTAAGTCTGCCGAAAAATGTGAGCGGATACAAACCTCAAACCAGATGTGATTTCAAGGTGCCCAAGTATCTTAAAGAGAATTATTAGCATTAGCAATTTCCAACCGCGATATTTAAAACTATAAGCAGCAATTTCTTTTAAAGCTGTCTTAGCTCATCCTTATTTTTACGCGCCGGGATCACAAACACATTTAGTAACCGCTTGCCGAGAGTTTACCAGGCTTAAAAATTCCCATTGGAAAAGAAAAACCAACGGATGAAGGACTGGGTAAATTGCGACGAGATATAAACCTAACGCAGCCCAACATGGAGAAATAGCACCGAGCTACCGACACCCACCAAACACCGCGCAGGCAGGTGGCGAAACAGCGAAAGGCAGCAGATTCCCTGCGCGGACCCCGTGGGCGGCCGAGCGCGGCAGTGGGTCTGTGGCAAAGCACAGGGGCAACCTTTGCCTAACTGACGCCGCAGCTCCTACGGACGCGCTGCCACCCGCCATCGTGAAGCTCACCACCAAGTCCCAGCCCAGCACCCACCAGCCAACACGGCGACATGGCGCACGACGACTCCCTAGAGGTCACTTAGCCTATTCCTCTTTTCGCTAAATCATAACCGGCATCTTAGCAGATGCTCGTCAAACTGTGTCTAAGTACCTCTGCTGCTGGAGACTTCGCAACACCCCAAGCAACCCACCGCAGCACTCACTGCTAGAGTATTTCCCCAGCCTCGAACTTCAATGTCTCTTGCCACAGTTTACATCCGATACTTCTTACGCAGTTCAACGCGGCTACGGAAAGGCTGCTCCCACCTGCTCTGCTGCAAAAGTTTATGTATCTGAGGACCATTTCCTCTATTTTTTCTCCTCTATCTTCTCTCTTCTTTAGACTTACCCAAAAGCCATGGCCATTTCAAGACAATATACGGATGAAGACTAATTAATTACTAAATACTATTTGGATACTCTTTTCAATCAACCACCCCTAAGAGTACTATGCCGGTAGGTATTGGCCTTTTAGGCATTCAGCTTGTATGTTTAAACACAGCCGCTTGCTCTTCTCCTCGAAGGAGCTGTTTCAACCGTAACGCGCCATGGTCTATTATTCATCTCTGTCACCAACGTTTTTTTCCATCTCTGCTGCTTGGCTATTGTTGTCTACTGTAAAATACCAGCTGATCCGGACAGAAATTTGACAGCGAAATGAAAAGCCACAGCATCAGTTTGAATTTTCTTTTACCCACTCTGACAACTTACGTTGCACAGCACCTGATGCACCCACACCGTGACTACCGTGCCCTGGCACGTCTGACGAGCAGTCGGCGAACCAACGCCGCCTTGAACGTACTGGCGGCAAACCAAAGGATTACATGAAACCGGTCACGTTCAAAGCCTTGGACTCTTAATTAACAAATTGCTTTGCTAAACCGACAGACTCTGCTTCTAATTAAATTAGAGAAATCAGTAAACAGAGTATTGTGGCACATCTACGAACAAATAAGTAACAATTATCTCATTAGCTACAAAGACTTTTGTGTTCACTTCGGCGCGATGGGTGGTAACACAGCGTGACTATCTGCGTTACCGACACAAAGGCACGCTGAGCATGGGAAGCAATCCTGTGCGCGGCACAGCACACCGCGGGGGCGGGAAAGGGACAGTACCCCGAAGCTGCGATGCACGGTACCAAAAACATGCGTGCAAAGTACACAGAATGAAAGCAATTTCTGGGACCGTTAATGACTGTACATATATTTGTGTATTTAGGAACCCTACTAGTAAAGTAAGGTTGAAAGGGGCGTAGTACTAAACTTTAACTGAACATGTATTCGCAAATATTCGCTGTAATGGTCTTTCACACGCGCTTCTCCATTTCCTCTCTTGCCCAGCAGCTACAACTCTATCTCAGCCAGAATATTTTAATTGCTGTTAACTATCTGGAAGCAAACCATCGCACGGAGAGGAGCCGCCTGGGCTGCCTCTGCCATGGAGATGAAGAGGTATCCCCTAAGGGACTGGTCTCTGTGCTGCACACAGAGAGAGCTCAGAGGTCTAACTTCCAGCCAGGTATTTTTTTTTTCCCTTTCTTTCACACTACCAGATATATTTTATGTGGAGAAACAAACCAACATTCTGGATATAGTTAAAAATTAGCTCACTTAATTTGGCTTATGGCACAGAAACACTCAATCTTGCAGGGACAAGAAACACTCAATCTTGCTTTGCAAGAGCAACACAAAACGGCAAGTGCTGAGTTATTTCTACTGAGGGGACGTGGTAGCTTTAAAAGACAGAATTTGTTCTTAATTTTTCCCAGTTTCCTTCAATAAAAGTTTACAGGGGTGAAGATAAATGGACCAGATGGACAAGAAGGTATTTTACAAGGCAGCTGTTTTTGGAAACCACATTAGCTTCAACAGGAAAAATGAAAAGCACTCAAATAAATCCAGAAGCTTTTACAAATGAGCTGGCATAATGAAAATGAACTTGTAAATTAGAGATGAACAACCCCCCTTTAGCACTTCTGCAGATATTCATCACCATCAGAAAGACCTGAAAAACGGTTTTGTTTTTAACTTTAAATATGACCCGAGTACGCTATGGGTACTGAGGTTATTCAGTAAGAATCAAAGATCTTAACAAGACACCCCGTTTCTCCTTCTTCAGCACTTAACGTTCAGCACGGGGAAAAGACAAGACTATTTCTAAGGATCAGAAAATCAAAGCCCCTACCCTGACCGCGGGCCTCCGCACCACACTTCGTATTACTGCAAATTTTCAGAGCAAGGAACTGCCTGCTAAGGTTCCCTTTGTGCTTTAAAGAAAAAACGGTGGGGAGGGAAAGGCTCTTCCTATACTTTTGCTCTTTCGTTTCTACGGCAATAATCGCAGATTATTTAAAAAAAAAAAAAAAGAGGTCAAATCCCCACCCAAGCGAACACGGAGAGGTCATTTGGCGATACCGTGAGGATAATAGGAGGATTACAGATCTTCATATCTGGGCAAAGAGTCACTGTAATACTGCTCACACCCCACAGTAATTGCCCTGTGCCTGGTTAACCGGCATTAACGGCGTCCAAACACAGCCCTTCCCAATCGTATTTCAGTATCTTAAAAAAATCCAGCACAGGGCTGTTCTCCTGTTCGAAGGACGGACGCCAGGTAACATAGGCTGTGAGCGTTTCCAAAGCACCCACAGCACGACTCTCGGGACAGTTGGGAGTTCTTGAACCAAAACCACTTTCAGAATTAAAAACCCAAAGAAACGCAAAGGGCTCCAGATCTTCCTCATCAGCTAATCTCAAAGGGCTCTTCATCTAAAACAGCGGGTGCTTTGCAAGCCGCAGCCCCGCAGAAGTGCGCGTCCGTAGCCAACGGGCATAACTCAAAAGACGGCTGAATCTCCTAACTCGTATTTATTAAGAATGGATTTTATTAGGCGGTTAAGGAGACTTCAGAAGCCAAGATTAACGTTATGGTGCATTTTTATAACAAGAGTAGGAACTGTGGCTCAGGATTTTATATAAGTAAACACTGACAACTTTATAGCACAGTAGCTACCAGTAAGCACAGAAGAGATTTCTCCAGGCAACTAGTAAATGTAATGTTTTTTCCTTATACCTTCATCACAGCACACATAAACGCATTTGACACACTTAATAAACGTCACAAACATAAAATACTGCACAAAGGCATGACAAATAATGACAATGCTGCAATTATTGAGCAAAAAAATGGGGATTAGAAACATTTGCAGCCTGTCTCTTCATTACCGGGCTGACGGAATCTGAGTCTAAAGTGTCCTTTCGGTTCCACCTTGTTAATACCACCGAAAATATTCCAGAACACACAGCTCCACGTCAGCACGATAGCCACTAGTTTCTGAGGTCGCGTGCAAAACATGTAACTTATCTCCAAAGGAATAAATTTAATTATTGCAAGATACATATAGATCAATGCTGCATCTGCACTTTGTTCCAAAATTTTGGTTCTCAGAATGACGCCACCCTTAATCTGCGGTGGGACTCCAAGAGCCCCAAAACAGGCCACTAAAACCCTGCCCTGCAATCTCCAAAGCCAATTTATAAATAATTATTTAAAGAGAAGGGGACTGCCTCCCCCCCACGGCCGCCCCCAACTCTAGCTGCCGCATTGTGTTGTACTGTTTCCAAGCAACACTGTTGTTTCAGATCAAACGTGAAACAGCCATCTCGGAAAGCTACAGCGCTTTTTCCTCTATACTTACTTATTCTGCATCATGTTCATTATAACCCAGTCAAAGGGATAGACATTCTTCCCAATGAGATTCTTGAACATGATGAATGTTTCCATCAGAAAATCCTAAGGGAAGATAAAATATTTGGAAAAGATCACTCTTCTAGATAAAAAAACACAAGCCATAGTGTCAGTTATTAATGACTAGACTCAAAAGGTGTCTTACTGTTCTGCTTCGTAAGAAAGCCATTATTCATATACAGCACACACAAATTCTACCAAGGCATATTTATATACGATGTACATAAATCCTGCAATAATTCCATTTAAACTTTTCAGAAACGATAACAATAGTAATCCTACATTGTAAACAACCCATGCTATTACTCAGGAGCAAGCAGTGGTTTGCCAGTTATCCAAAGGCAGTTTCTGCTGAAAAAACTCATTTATTTTCTATACCGCAAAGTCTCACAGTCGCTTCTTGTGCAGCGCGTACTGCAGCAGACGCGTCGTGAACACACGCCTCGTGCGTGTTGGAAAGTTGTTAAAAGTGTACCGGTACATGCAAAGAGGAAAAAAACCCTAAGATATTAATTTTAATCTTACGATTACACTAAAAATGCTCCCTGGAGTCAGTCGATGAGTCGTGAATACCCTCTCGAAATTTTGTCAGAAATCAAGATCATCTATTCATGAAAAAATATATGCTCTAGCTCAAAACCGGAGTCAGGTAGGCGCGGTGGTGCACATTACCCCGCCCCGGGGTAGACGGCAGCGGCGGTTTGGCCATCCTGACACTAGGAGAGACTCTCTCCCGAAAGGGAGTAGGAGTAATTGCTTCTGCAAGTGAAAACCTGACCCAGAACAAAGTCAATTTATTAGCATAAACCAATGTATTTCTACACAGATATAAACAAACAACTCTTTGGAACAGAAACCTCATGTACTCGACGATGGAAATCATCTTCTACAATTTGGGAATCTGTAGTCGCTGTCGAACAATTTGAGTAATATCAAATGCTCAGAGAAAGACAAAGGGGGAAGAAAAGAACTTAATGCAAAAAGTCCTTGATCCAGTTCACACGGAGATAAAAATGAACTTTTATTCCAAGCGTCGGATATTTTTCCTTTGCCACAGCTTCTCAGTAATGGTATTTATCTCGTCTATCTTTAAAATGTCAAATGCCTACAAAAAACGCCCAAAATGTTACATTCCCTGGACTTTTAACTAAGGCGGGTTTTTGTGTAACCTTTTCAGCGAGAAACAAACACGAAGTTACTGCTCTCATAAGTATTTCTTCACGTGTGAGAGCCAGCCCCTTTGTCACATTTTATCTTTTGATCCGTTGTTCTGTTAAGATGTTTTTCCTGGCTCCGAAACTCCAAGTCAGTGGGAAGCAGGGAGCTGCGGAGATCCTGAGGGCACGACACCGAGATCACGAAGCANTTAAGATGTTTTTCCTGGCTCCGAAACTCCAAGTCAGTGGGAAGCAGGGAGCTGCGGAGATCCAGAGGGCATGACACCGAGATCACGAAGCAACGTGAATTTCCGGGGTACTCCGCTCTGCCGTGTGCGTGGCACAAGGGCTGCTTTGGGATGCTCTGCATCCCGGCTCCTGGTACCCAAGGGCACACCCAGGCCAAAGAGGGCCAACGGAGCATCGGCAGCCACGAAAGACACATTTTAACAAAAACGTCTAATACTCATAGAATAACCTGTTATTTTAATAAAATCACCCCCAACATCAGTAAAGATGTTTTGACATCAACGGGATTGAGATCCAATTTGGAACGGCTCGTGGTTGGTTAATGAGATGTTACCGTCGCGCAAGGCAAAATTCATCCCAGACGCACACTCCACCAGCTCAGTAAAATGCGCCTTCATTCAAGAGATCAAACAGCATACTTTACTGCTCATTTTTCACGTATGCTGGTGAAAGAGTTACGGCCCTTCTAAGAATCACGCAGCGTATTTTGCTGCCCAAGCATCGCACAGGGCTTCACCGGAGCACGTGCTTTTTCACAGCTGCGGGTATCGGGTGATTTTCTTACTGACGCTGCCCCACAGCTCGAGAACTGAAACGTCAGAGGAAGTGGCGCCACGGGAAGGGTCATCACCTACCCACGAGGGCAGGTTTGAGCTCATCGTGCCTTTTTCCCCCCTTAATATTTTATGAACACAGATGTACCCTTCCCTGATTTCTTGCGGCAAAGTCGCCCTCACGCTTTATTTGTCAACGGTTTCAGCTGGTGAACCTCTGCACACTTTGCTGATGAAGCTGCATGTGACGGTGGATGAATTTTCATATACTTTGTCGATGACTCGCGTTTGCTACCGACCCTGGAGGTTGTGCCACGTACGATTTGACCTACTTTGCTGATTCAGCTCTGCATTTTAATAACCCTATCTTCACACGGGTACTTTAAATAATGCCCTGTAACAACTAATCTAATTATTGATCAAATAAGAAGCTACCGACGTTTACCTGTACCTTATGTATTCGCAGTATTGCTCTCCCCCGGACTGTTGAGCATCGCACCCTGATACACCTGTACCATTATTTATATTTTTCACGACCTGGATTTCAAAGTGGTTCTTCAATAAATTCTCAAGCTTAATAAAAATGAGCTAAAATACATAGGAACTTAATACGAAAAATCTTTAGGCCAAGCTGATGAAAATTTCAGCTTTGCTGAGTCCTGAAGCATAGCAGTCAGGAGCCAAATACCCTCAGCTACGGCTTTTCAGCACAGCAGGTTAACCTCCGCTGAGCTCCGCTACCGAGGCTGTCTCTGCAAAGTCCACTGTCCACCACCGCGGACGGCTCTGGGTGCGCTGCCTCTGCGGGGTCCCGCCACCACGGGGCGTCTCCGGCGACTCTCACATCACATCCCGCACAGAAGAGTCTGCTTAAGCCATACGATCACCTGCTCACATCAACGGTTGGTCACAGCTTGTCAGGAAAGGACGTACGATACTCACCAATGCATGTATTCACATTAAAAGCCAAAGTTTAGGAGTGCGAAATATTAAAGGGGGAAAAGAAAATGGAGGTGCAGAAAACTGTAATCTAAAACGCCCTATGGAGTTTGTCTTTCTACATACTTCACTAACTCCAGGACGTTGTCTTGAATGGCTTTAGGGAGGATTACTTCGGAGATGCTCCACATGGCAAAACATTAACACATAATCTTTTTGCCAACAACTGAACATAAACTTCACAAAGTGTAAAGAGGAGAGAGATCAGTTAGTCCTGGAAATAACCTCGCTGATCTCGGACGATGCCTCACCTCAGGGGGACGGTAGACCTGACAGTAAGAAATTCCTCTTTGAACAGAAATGCCTTAACGAACCTAAACAATATATTCTGCACAGCGATACAAGACTGGTTTTATTGTATTCCACCTCATCGTTTTTAAGATTTTTGAGGCCGAATAAGACCGTTACAATAATCTAAAACTGACACCTACATAACACAGGCCATAAAGTTTCCTCTAGCAGTTCCATCACCAAGCTTGTAACTTCTGGTTGAGCAAGAGCACACGCTGAAGAAAGATTTAAGGTTCTCCAACGGTGACGAAGCAACCACAGCTTCACTTGAGCTCTCCCTTCTTCTCCTAAGTTTTTTTCAAGAAAAACCTATTCACTTCTGTTTGAATTAATCTAGTTTCAGTTTTAAGACACCGCTTCTTTATGCCTTTGCGATTAAACTGAAAACCCTGTAAGAGGAGACGCAGGTACCACCTCCACGTGTAGGGACATTGGGTTTGAATGAAAACCCTTCTGGATCTAAGCTCCAACGCGTGTGTCAAAGGGCACTGGCTCCAAAAATTGTCAGGTCAAAAAGAAAGGGGAAAAGCGTGAAAAGTCAAACAAAGAAGTAGAGATCGGGGGTTTTTTCCACCCAAACTNGATCTAAGCTCCAACGCGTGTGTCAAAGGGCACTGGCTCCAAAAATTGTCAGGTCAAAAAGAAAGGGGAAAAGCATGAAAAGTCAAACAAAGAAGTAGAGATCGGGGTTTTTTTCCACCCAAACCGTACCGTACCAAGGCATATACACATACAGTACAGTTGAGTGGCACCCCACCACTGAGGACAAAAAGCAAAAGCCCTAAGATGGAACGTGGGTGAACTTGAACCACAGCACCGGTAACGGTAAAGGAGGCAATGCTCCTGGGAGAGCTTCACAGCGGAGAGCTTCACTTCTGATGGCAAGACATAAAATACTGAACAAGATGTGGGTTTCAAGTTAACAACGAAATCCCATCTACAAAGAAATACTTTTGAGAACAGTAACTTCCCATTTGATTCTCACTGAAAAGGTTATGTAGGTTTTTCTCTTTACCAGAGAAACTGGGTTGGTATCTTCATCCTTTTTGTCCTAAGTGATGACTCAGTTTTATTTGTGTTGCAAAAAAAAAAGGAAAGAAAAGTTAGTTCACGCGCTGTAGCTTCCTTTTATCACAGGATTAACAATACACTGCCATTATACCTCCACACCTTCATTTATACTACTCCTATATCAAAGTCAGTTTAAGGCAGCACCATCGACCATTAACACATTACTCATTTCATGTTCTACCAGGTTACTACGTATTTTATTTCCCATTAACATACATTATCATTTATTCAACAACAATACTAACACATTTCAAAGGTACATTTTAATTAAAGATATAAAAAGCTTTACAGCGACTGACCAAGTTTAGCTCAGCGTATCTGCGAACACAAACCACAGTCAAGTGGCGTAACAGTACAAAACAAGTAGTCAAGCAGTACACACGCTGACAGAAAATCTGATTTTAACAGTTCAGAGCAATTCCAGCTACACAACCCAAGAACGTGCAGAAAGGGAGGAATATAGAGTGCCAAGACAAAAGAAAGAAGTGATTCTTCATGTATCCCAGTGCACTGCACAGCATATAAATCAAACTCTTAAAACAAGCTATTACAAATAGAGCCCTTGCCAAATTGCAAATGCATAATTGCTCCCTTGTTTTCTCAAGGAAATATCTGACCTACAGAACCACCCTTCAGACAATTCAGACCAAAAAAGCGAGATGCTAAAATAAACACTTTTATTGCCATTAGAATAATCACAGATTTCCTAACCAATATTTTTCTCTCTGTAATTTTTCATTACCTGTTGTAACAGCGAACTGCTTTTTCCTTTTCCCACGTAAACCCCTGTAATCGGTTTGCCTTTTCCACAGCCAAATGGTTTGCACCACTTTAAAAGGACAGAAACATCTGGCTTGGTTAACCTTAACACTCCTGTCTTTTCCGCACGTTAAAAACATTGTTTTCACTCCCCTGGCTGCATTTAGCCTGGGAATGTGTTGTTATCAATCAGTGGAAAACCGACTGAAGAGAACTACGGACGGAAGTGCCCCGAGATTCCGAAGCAGAGCAACTGGGAAGCAACCCTTTCAGTACTGTGCTGCCCATCTGTAGTTCTTTGCAGCTGGACTTTATCTTCACCCTCTTGAACCATCAGCTTTGTACTTTAGCAATGCCAGATCGGGTACAAACAGACGGAGCACCAGAGGCTCCAGCACCTTATCTGAAAACTGGCACGGGCCAAAGAGCGCACGTCTTGCAGAATATAAGCGGAAGGATGAAGAACAATAATTAAAGACCTAAAGGAAAACGGGAAAGTCCAAACATAAAGAAATTCCGCAAAGAGAAGACGCTGGGGTTTGCTGCGTTGGGTTGGGAAGGAAGAAGGGAACCTAAATAAAGGCCACCCTGAAGATCAAAAAACAGGTGAAAGCTGCCCAAAACACCTCATAGAAACCCCAGTACCGGGGTGGGTAATGTACTACAGCTGATCAGGCTTCAGGTCATCCACTAATTGATGGATCTCAGCCAACAAGTTTGGTAGCTACTTTGCAGCGCGCACTTGCCATATGGCAATGATAGTTTCAGGTCATTAGAGAGTTATCTCCTTAGCTATAAACTCTCTTCTATTATGCTCTAATTAAGCTGTGCTGTTGGCTTAGTTAAGCTACCGAACGACTCTGAGAAGACAAATTTCAATTATTATTGCTTATTTAACAACTAAGGGCATCTTTAAGGTTAAAATGTTTTGTATAAAATTTAAAGTGAGCAGATCTGTAAGTGAAAGGTATTTAAACAAATGAAATTGGGACATCTGGAAGCTTTAACACTCTAAGTCCCTTTCCTCAAGAAAGCTTTTTCTCCCCTCCTCTCTGCAAACAAAACAGATTTTTAGTAAGGGCTCAGCACTACTGTTTCCTAATGTTTTCTTTTAATTGCCTTAAATCCACTCAGTGCTTGCTTTTTAAAATACCGAAGAGCTCCGGAGACAAGCTCTGTGCCTGCGTGAGGCAGGTCTCCTTCGCAAATTCAGAAAACGTGTAAGTGATGGTGTTTTTCTTACTTATTTTTCTATTAAATCTGTAATATCAAACACATTTTGTTTAAATTCCACAAGCATATTTAACAAACAATAACAGGAAAAAACCAACCACAAGCTAAACTATCTTCCGAACAGATAAAACTTGTTAAACTTACCACAACATCTGACCTCATCTTTCCAAAAGTCTTGATTAAATGCGCATAGTGATAGTCCTCCATTTGCCTTAAAATGGCAGTCATGCATGCAACAAAACTCCCCTATGAAAAACAAAAGTACAAACAAATCAATTATTTAAGATAGGGCGGCATAATACTTGCTATCAAAATGTAACAGCGCCAGCGAGCACCACGTAATACACTGGATATAATTCTATCATTTAAATTCATTAATGGATATGCAAAACTCTGTCAAGAAAACAAAAAAGTTCCTGTTTCCAATTTCGTGGGTTTATCACCGTCTTCACCGCGGATTTTGCAACACACTCTTCACATAAAAACTGCTCAGGCATTAAAGGCTTTGGAAGGTAATAAACACCACTCCTAAAAATATCACACAATGTCAGGATTTGCATTTGGGAAGTCGACACTCTGCTCAAGGAAGAAATCTCTCAAAAATCGCCACATTGAGCACCACAGTTAAACCCCAAGTTTTAATTTCACTGGGTGGGATTTTCAGACACTGTGGTGCTTGAAAAAAACAAACCCAAACCCAATAAATGCCATAAAAAATGGAGTAGCAGTACCAAGCCTATCTCTCCCAAATCACGGAAAAAGAAAGAAGCGACAAAAAAAAGTTCAATCTTCTGGCACGTGAAAGCATCGTAGGAACAACTCAAACCCACTTCTATGGCTATTAGATGTTGCGATTCCATAAACGACTTCTCTGCTTGTCCATCCTCCTTCTCAGACTATCTGCTAAAACCCTGTTGACTGACGGTAAAAGCGTCCACATCTTTCCCAGTCTTTAAAAAAAAAAAAGTCGGAAAAAATCAGAATTACTCAGAAAATGAATGATTCTGTACACGGGTTGGTAAAATTGTAAATTCCCCTTTCTGCGCCGTTTTCAAGGTTATTCTATGCACAGCCTGACAGAACGCTCAGGAATTTCCTCTTCTTTCTAAGCAAAGCATAGAGTTTTTAATGTTCCCTTTAAGATCTGCATTACTGTCAATTTAAAGTATTTATTTCTACATCAGTCCAAGTAATTGAGATCAAACGCAAAGTGACACCAGGTTATCTGTGCATGTTATGAGCCCTCTTATTTACAGTCTAATCCCCCAACCTCCACCAGATAAGCACCCCCCCGAATTTGCTTCTCTCCTTTGTAATGGAGTTCAGATCTAAACTCCTACATAACTGATTTTGTCCACGCGAGAGCATTATTATTTCTATACGATGCAAAGGTACCTGACGAGAGTTCTTAGGCATATGCCAACGGCAGGCATATGAAAGGGACAGGCCACCTGCGCTGCTGTTCCGTGACATCAAAAGAACTTTAGAACAAACTGTGACAAGAATAGAAGCTGTGGCTGTACAAAGACAATGTTTCCGACTATGAAATGTAAATAACGCAGGATCACCGCAAAAATCTCAAAACGTTAGTTGTCAAAACACTGTATAACAAACTCTACGGAACAGACGCTGTAAAAGGGCTTACGCCTCCAAGAAAATATTCAGTAGCCCATATTCAGTCCTATTTCCCCTAATGATGTCATCAATCAAAGTGATGTTTCATCGCTAGTCAGAACTATAAGTTTTTTAAATTGGCTGCTTAAGACTAGGCTGCAGATGTAATTCAGTCCATCACGTCACGTAAGGTTCTGGAGATGGTTCATAAACGCTCAGGAGAGCTGAAGACAAACTTTGTTTTGCTCATCGTGTCTTCTCATAGACGTTCACTCCCCCAAATGATCTGTACGGTGTGCTTTGCAAACACATAAAGGTATCTTTACCTTCCTTCAGACAAACATATCAACCCCACATCTGCAAATCCAGCCCTTTCCAGGTAATCCAGCAGTCAACAAACAGCCTCGGCTTCCTCCTAACAAAGTCGTTTCTGTAACTGGCTAATAGCTTTGGTCGTATTTCTGTGTTTACCTACCCGTTTGGTGAGTAATTTAAGTTAATATACACAGCTGCAACAGTCAAAAGATGAATTTCACACCTGAGGAAATTATCACGGCAACCTTGTACGTGAAAAAAAATGAATGCGGAGCAACTGTTCAACTTTCAAACACATTTTATTACTCATTTTTTAGATATAGGAGCAGCTAGAGATGCGGATGAATTTGATTGCCATCTCCTGTGCACCTGCTGGCGCCCCGCTCCCTCCGCCGGCTGCTCCTACACGAGCCCGCTCGTCCCCCTCCAACATCCCCGGCCCCTGCCAAGGGCGCCCAACGCTCTCCTCAGAGCCGCGCACGAATTCGAGGGGAGCTGCTACGACGTTCCCCTGAGCCAGGGAAAACGACGAGCCACTGAGGACAGAGCGATAACTAGAGACGACTATCTTCCAATGAGCATGGCGAGAATTGGAAAGGACGCATGACAGTTTAATGTCTGGTGGTTCAACCCTGTACTTCCATGTGAGAGCGTGAAAACCAAAACACGTTAGCTTGTCAGAAACCTGGAACAGTTGCTGGAGAAAAAAAATAAATACAGAAAAATAAACAAGCTTAGCAAATACAAATGAAACGTGAACACGAGGGAATTCTGTAGTGCGTTCAAGTTTTAGTTAAAAAAAAAAAATTACAGAAACTTGCGAAATGTTGTCATGTCAGCTTACGCTGCGCCCCAAAAGTGGTGTCGAGCTCAATGTTTCAGGGTCCTTGGCAAGTTAATCAACCCTTTTTCCTGTTCGCCTGCATAAAAAAAAGATCCACGCTCGTCTTAGCATTATCTTGGTAACAAAAATCCTTTCCTTCCTTGACATAATATCGTCCCTTTCAGCCTCCGTCGCATTACGCACAGAGGCATCCCCGCTACACCACTTATCTTCAGATCCCCACCTGCTAAACAGTGTTCAAGCCCCTGCTGGTTAGGAAAATCTATTTAATATCAGAAAAAAAGTACACTACGAGTCATCTGCTTACTTTTCCTAATTTTCTTTGCACTTAGTGAGGTATCATTTGCAGCCAGCATGCTCTTAATTACAATGCTAATAAAAAATCGTAATTATTTATAGGCAATATTTGTGCTGCAGGAGTTTCTAATATGGTCTATTAACTATTTAGCAATAGCTAACAACATTATTAAATTTTAATCTTAAGTTGATTTTTAATCTTTAGTTGGATTCGGAGACCATCGTCATCTTCTGCGGCATACCCCTCCGAGCAATACACGGGGAAAAAAAAGAAGTATCTAAAGTTCTCCTAGAAATCAATTTCAATTTTAACTGTAGGAGTAATTGCAAACCTACGTTTATACACCAAGTACTGCAAGGGCAACACAGGGGGCTTGCCGTGGCCCTGTGCAATGATTAGCTATTTATTCACCGAAATAGTGTCAAGGTTTATGCTGAAAGCCCTTCACATCCTTCCTCACTTGCAAAGCGCAGAAACGAAGTCGTCACGCGGCGACTAAGGTAATTACTACCCAGCGTCCCAGAGAAGCGCGTTCAATGCGCTTTGTAAGCAGTTCAATACAATTAATTCCTCTCCTGCCCAAAAGCAGAGGCGCTGGGATTCATTCCTTCCTGTGCAACCAGGTACACTGAGGCAAGCGGGAAGTTAGTATTCCCGAAGCAAAACCACGGGAGGCAGGACATCTGCAAGGCTGTCGTCAGGGAAGTCACATCCAGCTCCCACGCAGGAGGATTCGTAACGGAGAGGAGAGACCAAAGAAGCTGACTCTTCTTTGGAAGCAATACAGTATTATTCGGAAAATACATTTTATAGTAAAAGAAATTAAAAGGCCACGCAATTCCAAAATTTCAACTTATTTCTAATTCCTATAAAACACATTTCTGAAGGAAAAGCTGAAGAGGCACACGAACGCTCAGAAAGTACTTCCTTTCTCAAATTGTCTTCACAATAAAATAATAAATGTTCAAATGGCCGTTTAAGAGACACGGGTAGGGAAATTTTAATATCAAATAATCCCCATAAGTAATACTAACACTCAGAAATCTCAGAATTAAGACAATTCCCTGCAGGAGAGACAACACATGCCGATGCTTTTCTCCCTCAGGGGTAAAACATCCTAATTTTAAACAGCCTTGTCCATTTTCTTCCAGGGAAATCTCTAAGTTGGAAATATTAAGCTGATTGCATATAGTGAGAAAATCTAAGAGAAATCAAAACTACACAAAGTTAAGGGATGTTTCAGCATAATGTCCCTGTTACCGTGATAAGAAGCAGGTGAAAAAGCGTGAACTGCAATTTATTTTTCAATAAAATTTCCCTTATGTGGTACTAAAAGCCTACACAGCTAAATGAATAAATGGCTAAATAATTAAAAAAACCCACCTCAAAACATTAGCATGAACTTCTCACTACAGGTGGCTTTCAGAACATTTTCGTAGAATTTACTTGTCGAAAAGGGTTGCAGTCCCTCACAATTACCAGTCTGCAAGGATATAAAAAAGAAGCAACTTTTCCCTTTGATTACGATACGTACTCTCTCTGTATTAGCAACAAATCAAGGAAGAAAAATCAGTTGTTGTCATTTCTAGAGGCCACGAAAGAAATTGTCACTGCCATTTCTGGTATCACAAGTTAAAAATCCATCTTTAAAATGCCCCAAATTTCAATTTTTTAGCAACTGCTGTTAAGATCGTGGGCTGCCACGCGAGCTTGTACTGCAAGATGAGTTACCGCATTACTGAATGTAAAATCCCATGTGTCTGCAAACAACTTTGCTCACTTAAGCAAAATATTACGAAAGCCTTTACAACAACCCTGGAGCGGGTCTGGAGGAGGCCACGAAGATGCTCAGGGGGCTGGAGCAGTTCTGCTATGAGGACAGGCTGAGAGAGTTGGGGTTGTCCAGCCTGGAGAAGGCTCCAGAAAACCTTGCAGCAGCCTTCCAGTGCCTGGAGGGGCCTACGAGAGAGCTGGGGAGGGACTTTGTGCAAGGGCATGGAGTGACGGGACGAGGGGTTATGGTTTTAAACTGAAAGAGGGGAGATTCAGATGAGATATTAGGAAGAGATTCTTCAGTATGAGGGTGGCGAGACACTAGAACAATTGCCCAGAGAAGCTGTNGGGGGGTGGGACTGGGTGGGCTTTAAGGTCCCTTCCAACCCAAACCAGCTATGATTCTGTGATAACCCAACATGCACAAGGCAGAGGATCTCCCGGCATTTGTTGTTCTGAAGAGTACTTTACATTGTATAACATAGAGTGGCCCCGTAGCACACAGCTCACCATTAGCTACCGGTTAAAATGCACCAGCGTAGGTTCCAGGTCACATCGCCGCAAGCATCGGTGAAAGCACACGATGAAGGTGAAGACCCAACAGCACGTATGCCAAAACCGGGAACAGGGATCACTCTGTATGAAGGTAGTAATTCAGCTCCCCAGGAGCAAAACACCTCATTTCTGCTGACGGGCTTTTCCCGGCACTGGAGGGAGCACTGCGCCCAAGGGCTCTCTGCTGCCCGGCGCGCGGCGCTTGGGAGCCCAGCCATCGCTGCGTCCGAGCAGTCCGTACAGCACGTCAAGGGAGTTCGACACAGACTCCTTAAGCTTCTACCAGCAGCACCCACGCGTGCCATCGTATGAGCAGGGACAGGAATCGAAAACAAACGAGGCAAAGCATCCCTAAAGATACATATATATATATGTGTGTGTGTGTATATGAATCCATACATATATTTCTCGTAGCATTAAAACAAACATTTCTTTTCCTTTAATAGAAAATCTGACAGCAAATTCAGCAGCACCTTCAGAGAGAAAGTTATTTCATGGATACAGCAGCAGAATGTAAACAAGCGCAAAACGTTCGCATTTATCACATTTTCCTTACTGAACATACGCTACTTTCCATTTCCTTCGGCCAGATCCTGCCGTCTTGAACGGGAGTAAATGGAAGGAATAAAACATGCGAGCCATTTTCCTTTGAGAAACAGAAGTTCACATTTGTAACAATGCCACTCAAACGTTTGGGTTTTTTTTCCTGCTGCCACAAACATTATTACAGAGGCACCATTTTGCAAATCAAGATGCACCGAGGTATTTTCAGCTGACAAACTTTGCTCTCACAGCTCTTGGACAAGCCGTGCCACCTCCTTCACCCAACCCGATTTAAGCAGCTCAGTGCTTGCCTGGTTTCCGCCTCGCAGAAACCTCATTTAGGTCAAGCCGGTTCAGCGTAGGTCCATTCAGAATTCAGAAGACCGATACGGAAGTTGAGACGTGAGTATTAGCTTATTTAGTCTTGCATAATTTGTTTTACCTCCAAACGTATTTTACAGACCCCGATTTGATCTCTGACACAGTTCGATCGCTATCAATCAATAGAAAACTTGTTCTAAAAGGAAAAAATCCTTTCCAGGACTTCAGTGCTGGTTGCTACATCCTGGCCAGCTGAGCACACTGATTCCGAAACAGAAAATCACGTAAAAGGAGCTGATTTTCCTGAAGACAGCACAAGGTCTAAGGAAATTTTCCATTTTCACAGACGGGGCATGGAAAAATAGCACCTAGGTGTGCTAAGCACGCAACTGGGATAACGATCTGAGGAACCTCCGGAGGTTTCTCCTCCAGGCTGCTGAAGGCAGGACTGCTCCAGGGTTGGACCAGGCTGCCTAGGGCTTTCCTACGTTAGGGCTTGAAATCCCCAAGGACGGAGGTCAGTTGCAATGAAGAACATGGCTCTGGTGTCTCGACAGCCTGGGGGGCTGCTGTTAGGTCCCCCCAAAGCCCGCCCTGAAGGCAGCGCAGAGCCATCCCTCTGCTGCCAGAAGTCACAAGCTCCCAGCTTTCCCCATCTCGGGGACCTCTCCTGCCCCGTCAGCAGACCAGGACCTGCCACCCGCTCTGTCGCTGCCCCGCGTGCCCACCCCTTCCCACGGCAGAGCAGTCCCATAGCTGCCTGCAGCTTCCAACCCCTCGGTGCAAACTGCTGCGGCCGTAAGCGCTTACGAACAGCCCACGACAGGCATTTTACACAACAGGGAAAACCTGAGAGAGGTCAGCTCCATGCTGAGGCCCTGCAGGAGCTGCTTAGCACGACTCCTACGTGGCAAACCAGTACGCAAAAACATCCCGAGACAGGTTTTAAGCCGACAAAAGCTCTTGCAATTCACAAAATCACTCTGTGGACGCAAAACGAACGCAACAAAGGTATGCTTTTCAGTTTCCTACGTCATGTTTTACTGAAAAAAACTAGTTTGAGGACCACAGAGAAAAAGAAACATACCGAAGGACCGTAATTACTTATTTATTTGAGAAGGTGCTTATTTTGGAAGGTATTTTATTTGGTTCTCAGCAAGAACCTCGTCCAAAGGTTTCCAAACTTCTTTCAACTACCGACTGCCAGGAGAAGAACTGAACCTACAGCTGCCTTCCCCTGTGTCGGAGGCAGCTCTGCGTTCCCTGNAGAAGGTGCTTATTTTGGAAGGTATTTTATTTGGTTCTCAGCAAGAACCTCGTCCAAAGGTTTCCAAACTTCTTTCAACTACCGACTGCCAGGAGAAGAACGGAACCTACAGCCGCCTTCCCCTGTGTCGGAGGCAGCTCTGCATTCCCCAGGCCGGACGGGGCCGCAGGCTCCCACTCCTTCCCAATCTCGATGAGCCCCAGCAAGGTAAAAATATTCAACCAGCTCCCCTTCGACACCTTTCCGCGCTGTAACATTGCTACGGGCTCTGACCTACCGCTTCTAAAGGAACTCTGAATAAGCAAAATCCTGATTATTGTTTCATTTGAAGGAAAATCCTGTATTTGCCAGCAGTAGGGAAAAAAACCGCAGGGAAAAAACACAGGGAATCGTCCCTGGCGAGAACAGCAAAAGGGGTCTTCACGCAGACCAAAACGGGAACCCAAGACCACGCTAGCTCCACTGAAATTCATTTTGTAAAAGGCTTATTTATCAGAAATTCGATGATAGGCACAACGAGAACATATACAAAGCGTTCCCCAGCTGCAAAGCGCTTCGCACTAACTTTCGTAAAAGGCAAGCAAAAAATTAATGAGACATTTTAACACCACTATTTATCACTTTTCTAAGGCTCTTTTTCAAAGAACTCCATTTTAACCAAAACCGCTTCACTTTAAAAGGCTCTATAGTCTCAGTATTAAACAGTATGCTCTTCAATTGAAATCACCGTGCTTAAGATCTCCGAAGGTCATTTATTTTTGGTCTTCTTAATGCAAGTGCTTTTCCTCACCGTTTTTCTCCCGCTGCTGTAACTAAAAATTATTTCACTGAAAATCTAGAGAACTGCCCTCGATAAATCTTGGTTTACACTTCTATTAATGCTAATAATAAAATTAGAAATATAAGCAATAAAATACAGAAAATAACAGTATTTATGGGTATGGCAAGTATTCAAGCAATAAAAAAAAAGGAAAAGCCATAGAAAATATATTTTTAAAGAATTTTGCACATAAACAGCACTGAATCTGGGAAGAGAACCATTCCAGGATTTAGAAAGAATTACCGTTACTGTCATTATCCCGGGCTGGCCCTCAAAGCCTTTCATACCACTCGTGCGACAGAAGGACACATCAGGAAGGACAGGGAAGGAGATGCAGAGCAAACAAGAGCCGGCGCGCCCCTGCATCAGGCCCTGTTTGAGGAATGGTTCCCGCAGAGCCCCATGCGGAGGAGCAACCTTTGAGTAAGGCATCGAAGATGGAGACTCACAGCAGAGCAGAGAGATGTGCACGGACGTTTTTATACCATCTCAAAAGGGACCGGAATTTGGAGCGGTACTGGTTGGTTTATGATTTACCCACTGTCCCCAAATGCATTTAATGACACCGTGTTGGCTTTGCTGTTGCTGCTCCAGCTGCTTACCGGGGTTACCTAAGCAGTAATGCAGCTGATGTTCCCATCAATAGTGACCAGCAGCGCACGGCCAGAGAGTTTTTAATCCCACTACAGCACGCACCGGCACTTTTTGGGGTTCCAGAGAGGGGCGGGGAGCACCTCTGAGCATCCCTTCCCACGGGACTCTCCGAGCCCCACCTTCCCGTGGGCTCCTCTTCGCTTCTGCCTCCGCTCTTCCCCTGTTTCGGTGGAACAACATTGCTCTCTTTGACAATTCAACCCACTCGGCCATTTAAAGTCACCTCTCTGCAGAAAGATTTCTCTTGCCCCTTTCAATCTCTCTTGCAAACCGGAATTTTCTTTCATACCATGCAACCTGACCCCAAAGTTTGCGTGCATACTGGAAACATTTGCTCTCCTCATTTAAGCCCCAACGCCATTATCCGCTACTTATTTTGGGCTTGGAGTTAAGCTAAGTGAACAGACGTATTCATAAACACACACACACTCATGTGATCTGTGCTTTTCCAAACTCTTCATCCACTGTTTCGGCGTTTGGGGAATCGCTCATACAAAAGCTCCGCACTGAGGCCTCCGCCTCTCTCAGAAATGAGTGTCTGCCCGCGCACACGCGAACAGAAAGAGCAATCATCTCGGTACAGACTTCACGTGGGAATAACAAAGTTCCTGACGCTTAATATGAACCTCAAACTGCCTGCCTTCCTCGCCCCAGGGAAAGCCTTTCATCTTGTTTATTTTAGATTTCCCAACACCAAATTACGTCTCACTTTCTTCACATTATTGTTAGGAAGCTAATTTAACTATAATTATTATTACCATCCTCTGAAGCGCTCTCAGAATGAAAGACGTATCTGTTCCAGCACTCAGTGTTAGATAAATGGACAAGGAAAAAAAGCTGGTCTTTCTTTGGAGCAAAGAGAAGTCACCAAAGAGCGAATGTAAAAACGAAGACAGAGGACAGTACGGCCGAGACGCAGACACGTGCACAACTCCCGCAGGAGCGTGTCCTCTCCTTGCAGCTTCCTCAACAACCACAGAGGTTTGGTTTTCACCGCGTCGCCCACGCTGCTGCAGGAGCACCAGCTACAAAGGCAACAAGA
Source organism: Steatornis caripensis (assembly GCA_013398225.1). Taxonomy (NCBI): domain Eukaryota; kingdom Metazoa; phylum Chordata; class Aves; order Caprimulgiformes; family Steatornithidae; genus Steatornis; species Steatornis caripensis. Next base: position 45,974 of record VZSC01011601.1, on the reverse strand, counting down.
GGGGCTCAGCACCGACCCACGGCAGGCTCGGAGCACCGCTGCAGGGAAGGAGATGCTCCAACAGCGAGGTGGTCAGCCTCTTTCAGCACGGCAGCTGCAGCCTTTGCGAGGATACTGTAAGGAGGCACAACCAAAACATAGTTTACGGACCCTACGCCACAAGCCTTCACTCACGGCTGAACGCTTCTGTAACCCACAGTGTCGGTTAATGCCATCAGAAGCACAATTTTCCTCATGGAACTTGACCAATGCTGAAAGCCGTGCGAATAAACTACGATCACGCTGATGTAGAGCAGCTAAAGAAGTTAAGTTTTGCAAATACAAGGAAAAGATAATTTAAGATAACTAGCATCCTACGTCAAGAACGACCGCGCTGAAGTAATTTCAGTGATTGTGGTAGCTTGCAGGTATTATGGATATGGTCTCTGCAGCAGGCAAATCATGCTGCAGGAAGATATCACAGTGACAAACCACGGGAATACTACGGGAAGATATATTATCTTTTAAATGAACCTCCTCTTCATACAAGACAGGCGACCCTGCCTGATGAATACACTTCTAAAAGCAACAGTCATTTTTAAGACAAATCATTCTGCTGCTGCTGCCTCTCATTTGACTGCTGTGACATAAAATATTTAGTAACTGGTTCACGGAGGGGCTTGGAGAGCTCGAAAGAAAGTTCAGGAATACGTGCCATCAAAATTCATTGCGTAGAAACACGCAGTTTCGATATCCTTGGACTAAAAAGCAACTTGCATGAAGAGGTCTCTTTAGGGAAGCTTTGGTATTTCTGAACTAATTTCTACCTTTGTTTCATCACCACATAAACCGTCCCACCACAGCACTGGGGCTGTTCCGGTAGGAAGTTTTCAGGACAGAAAGACGGCGGATATGGGAAGGAGGTTTACGGGGAAGGCAGTACCTGATGTCGCGCTGCGCTCCTCGGCTTTCGCTGCTGTGGAAGGTTACACGGTCCTTGCAGACAGGAATTACTGCAAGGCTCTCATCAGCGTTAAAATAAAGACAGGGCTCTTTCCACGTTTGCACGTTATCAAAATGAAAACCCCATTACAGACAATGTTCTCATTCCCTCCTCCACAAAGGGCAGGAGAACTGATTAAACAGAGAAAGATAACTGCTGATAACAGCCCGGTCCTTCATCATGACTTTTGTAACTTCAGGTCAACTTTCTGTAATATTTCATAGCATAGTAACAAAACTAACAGTATTTATACAAATCCACGTGCCGCTATGGTAAGGAAGAGAAATACAATTCCCAGAGAGGTTAAATTTTAAGCCAGACTTTCTGTACCAATGTTGACACATACGAGGAGCTGAGAAGATTAATACCTAGTGGTAGCAAACAGGGGATTCCACAGAAGTGAAACTGCTCTTCTCTACCTCCAGGAATATCCTCACCTCACCTGCTTCTTCCCTCGGAATTTGGCTCCCAAATCACACCCGTGCTCCTCCAGGACAGATGCAAGGACAGCGACTGGAGGACCACGGCTCCTGCTAACACGTTGCAACTTTCATTCAAAAGTTAGAATGCGATTCACCAGAGGAATGAGAAAACCCCTTATTTCCCTGGCAGAGCCCCGAACCCAGAAGCACAGTGAGCAGGCGCGATTTGCACGGGGTCCCACGCGAGACCGTCGCAGAGCTCTGCCTCCCGCAGGCTCCAGGCTTCCAGCTTTCACCTCTCCTGCAGGGACAGACGGGAACACTGNGAGAAAACCCCTTATTTCCCTGGCAGAGCCCCGAACCCAGAAGCACAGTGAGCAGACGCAATTTGCACGGGGTCCCACGCGAGACCGTCGCAGAGCTCTGCCGCCCGCAGGCTCCAGGCTTCCAGCTTTCACCTCTCCTGCAGGGACAGACGGGAACACTGCCACCATTATCCTATGGGAATTGCCCACGGGAAAGTTTACTCTTTGTCTTATGTATATGTAGGTTGCCTCTTGCACAGGCAATCTTACTTTGTCTGTAATTTCTTCAGCTTGTTCAACTTTGTAAAATGCGTGCAAGACTTGCCAGGAGCAGAGGAAAAACTCAGCAGTGTTTCCTTTAGACAGCAAAACCCAAGAAGTTCAGGTTTAAATATTTCCCGACAGGCAGTGCAGGAGGCTATCTACAGATATTTTGAGAAGTAGCCACATCTATATTTCATAAGGACACACTATCAAGGAACACAGACCTATTTCGCACTTGGCGTTTCATTAAAGGAAACAGGGACGGACTCATCTGCAGAACCTCAGAATTATAATATGTGGGTTGTGTCTCCAAGAATGACACAATTCTTCCCCGTAACGTTATTAAATTGGAATTTTATTTCTTATTCAACTCACAGTAACTCAGAATACTTTGGCAACCTATTGCCCAACAATGTACAGAATCAAGAAGAGCTTCAAAGCTCAAAGATACTTCATGGAAAGAACATGAAATTAATCTGTAATACGCAACCTAAGCAAAAAGAGCTGAACATTTATACTGAGGAAAACTAAATCAATTAAAACTCTTTTTCATTACTATTTGGAGCCACGGCCACGAATTTCAATGCAATATGCTCCAAAAGATGTTACCGATAAATAGCTGTTTATCCTTTTCCTACGGTAGAAATCAGCGCACCTAAACTCGGCAGAAATCCAACACCAGCAGGACAAAAGCAGACTGTAAGCCAGGTTAAGGACAAATTGAGCTTTTTTTTTTCTGACTTGGGGACAACCACGACATTCAACAGCACAAAATGAAACACCAAACTCCTGGTAGGAGCACAACCGTGTGGGACCGCAAAGCCCGAGCTACGCGATCCTGCTCAGTTTTGGGGTACGTGCAGGGACAGCTCCGCCTCGCCGTGAGGCCGAAGGAGCAGGAGGCAGCGCGGCAAAAGAAGGCAGCAGACGTCATGAAGACAACAACCTGTGCTCTGCTACGGGCACAGAGGGCAACGGGAGGCAATTTCTGCTTTCTACCCCTCCTGACGATGCTCAGGGTAAGAACAAACAGTAAATGGGTAACTCACATCAATAAAAAGGATGAATTCAAGAAGCACTACAATGAAACACATTTCTTTAAAAGCATTATTTAGAATACATGAAAAGCACAATGACTAAAATTTGAAAAGCCTATTTTAAGAAAGCCAAACCACAGAACTGAAGCAAGCAGCTGGCCGGCAGCCACGCGTACATCTTTTGGAAGTAGTCAGACCAGGTGATGACCACAGGAGTTTCTTCTGCACGCGCACAGATTTTTATTTTTAAATTCAGTTTATTCCATTTATTTCGGATGAATAACACGCACTTGGAAGGTAAGAAATACACTAAAGAATTTAAAACAGGGACATCTCGTTTCCCTTTTCCATTCAACGTAACAGCCGAAACGTGGGACTCAAGTTCCCAGCTCCTGAAGGACAGAGCTCAGCGACCATCTGCTGGCAGCCAGGCATCCCGAGACCCAAAAGCAGCACCCCAGTGTCGGCACAGTGCTCCCCCCACGCTTGTTAGCCTGGCACGGCAGCAATAAGGACAGGGCCGGGAGGGAATATTCGCTCATAAAGTTCCACTGGTTGCAGATGAAGCCAATTCAGGTTTCTCCATGCTCGCCGCCCTACCAAAAACCGCCGAAAGCATTTTAGGGCAATACCTTCCGTACTGAACAACTCACTATGACCGAAGTGCAAAATCTGTTTTGATCATTTTCCTTATGATATCCAACACACTCAATACGCTCAAGTAATAACAAAGCATTTTTAAGTGCTTGTTTTCCACCGCTGAAATAAATTTCGATTTATAATTTAATTTCTTCTTCCTTCCAACATCGCCTTGGCAGAAATCGTAAGGGGAAAAAAGTAAATCCCCTCACAAATAAGAAGTCGTTTATCATTTCCTAACACAATAACACTTAAACATTTAGAATAGGATTAGATGTATATTCAGCTATGTAATTGCTTTCACGTACGTGCGGCCTATGCATGCGGCTAACAAAAGCAACTTAAGTCGAGAGATCTTTTTTAATTTCATACCCACACCTAACTGAGAATTAATCTCTCTTGGAAAAAGCAATTAAAATTAAATCCAAAACAAGATTAAAATCAGTGATTTAAAACATTCCAAAGTAAAGAATCAACTTCTCTGGCTGCAGCGGCAGCAGAGGAACAGGCGCAGGGACCACCAGCCCCGAAAGGGGAGGCCGGGCTCCTGTGCCGGGGCTGGTTTGCCCCACAGAGCTCAGCTTTCAGAGGCTGCCGCCTTCCTACGCCCCTCTGGGCGAGCGCACGGAGATATCCCACGACGCACACTCCTTTCGCCCGGGAATATCCCACGACGCACACTCCTTTTGCCTGGAAACATCCTGTGATGCACGCTCCTTTCGCCCGGGAATATCCCGTGATGCACGCTCCTTTCTCCTTCGGCCCAGGAATATCCCGCGATCCACATGTGCCCAGGAGTATCCCGTGACTCACACTGCTTTTGCCCAGGAATACCCCGCTATGCACACTCCTTTCTCCTTTGGCCCAGGAATATCCCACGACGCGCACTCCTTTCTCCTCTTTCCCTCCGCAGCTGCCGGCTGAGCAGTAACAACGGGACTAAGCACAACCTCTTTTACATTTTCTGACGTTCAGCTCCTTGCCCGGACTTACCTGGGACTTCCCATCCCAGTCCTGGAGGCCCAGGGCTTCTCTGCCAAGGTGAAGTACGTTCAAACTGGCACAACTGAGGCAAAGCAGCCGTCACGATATATATTCAAAATATGTAAGAAATATTAAGAAAGAGTAAGTAAAACTAAAACCAGTGCACAGGCTAAAGCAAAAGCTATATGGAATGAATTTAATTCAGCAACGCTGCTTCCCCTGCCATCTTTAGTTACTGTTCAGTTATTTAATTAAAATTCTCATGATAATCCACGTATTTATGCACATAACGCTTCTTCATATGGCTGTAACACCGCAACAAAGCTGAGGGCAGAAAAGAAACTGTAGGGATTTTTTCTCAGCACCCCGCTCACCTCTGCTCAGGACAAGGGAGCTGGCAGCTAGGCCAAAGACAGGCCGCAGCTTTCTATTTTCAGCTTTGCGTTGGAGTCCAGTTCCATTTTGATTCTCACATATACCCGCGAGATGTCACTGAAAACTCTTGGGTCTGCTTCTCTTCCCTCCTTTGATGCCGCGCGTGCTCAGGGATCCCAGGGGATCCAGGCCTGGATTAACAGCTCTGCGTGCTTTACTTCATAGGAATACTGCTGGCATTTTTGCCATTAAGCCCATGGAAGACAAGCTGGAAGTCAGAACTGATGCACTTGGACCAAGGCTAAGACAGCTCAGACATTCCAACAGCAGGGAAAAAACAAAACAAAAAAGTATCCGTGGATAAAAAGCACTGAGCCTGTGAATGCTGAAGGGGAAAGTTTGAGGACTACCTCCTTAGGAAAGGTAGCAAAATGGAGCCCAGGGAAAGCACCGCTGAAAGTAAAGAGATTCTCAGCAGAGGAGTTTCACTACTGAGGCGGGAAACACATTAAAAGTCTGAAGATGCAACTCAACTCCTGTGCATGCACGCAGCTGTCCAGTCCCCAAGTCCATTCAAAGACAAAAAATAGCTTCAATTTGGAACGTTCTTCTCTACACTGAATGCTAAAAAGTCACTTCATATTGCCAAAGAAAGCTCAAGGGATGCACAGAAAGAGTTAGACACAAATCATACTTTGCCTGCCTTTGCATGCTCGGATCTGCGAAACATTGCAGGGCCTTCACTAGTTCAAAAAAGTGCAAGCTTATTTTTTCTTCAGATCTTTTTAAAATAATTCGCAAAAGGTAAATTGCAAACAGGATCAGCAAAATGATCCCACTCAAGCCTGCATACATAAAGAAAGGCTTATCTATTGCAAACCCCCCGTTCTCACACCACAAGCGTGCCCCGTTTCAGTCCTATCAAACCTGCGCTGTTTTGGAAAGCTTGCACCACGTCAGTGTTTGGAGATTGATAATGTTTTTGAAGCAGATTAACTTACTTCTTTGCAAGGACCAATCCTGGAAACACAGATGGTCCCCGAGGCTGCGGGAGTGGGTGGATGGCTGCACGGGGGCAGTACTGCGGGATTTTCGCTCCCGTATTTGAATCCCGTGGTTTATCCAAATTAACCATGAAGCGTTAGAGGAAGCTAGGGTAATTTTGTTATTTTCCTGAGAAGAGTTTCCCCGAGAATGGTTTTTATGTTCCACTAAAACCACTATTCAATGTGGTATATCAGCATAACCAATTTCCTCACGATACAGATACGAGCATGTTTACCACCCGCTGTCCTTTCCAATATCTAAAATAACAGAACCACCTTATCATTAAAATATCACAGAATACAAACATGCCACTATATTTCTATATAATACAACACTAGTTAGACATACTGAAAAAATGAAAAAGAGTACAGAGTACCACAGCCTCAGCAGGAAAACAGAAAATACCTGAGAGATCTCAAATATCCCAATTAATCCCAGGGCCTGTCTTTAGGTCCCGAAACACGAGTGCAATGTTTTCCTCCTACTTGAACGCAACAGGATCATTATTTTGAAAGTAATCTCCTGACATAATGTCCATGCATTTAATACCATCAGAACTACTTCCTTTTGGGGCAAAACATTTTAAACCACAAGAGAAAAATAAACCAACCGGGATTTATGGCAGAGCCTACAACACTCAACCGACTCTTGACATTGGGCAAAAATAAAACTTGAAAACTACAAGCACCTTCTGTTGGTATGGCTGAAAAATACTCATCGTCTGTCAAGGATGTAAATTTAAAGATTATTTAAAAAAAAAAAACTTTAGAAAAACTACTTAGAGTAAGACAAAATGTCTTTCGGGGCTAAGAAAGTCAACCTGATTAAGTCTATTCCTATAAGTAACTGTGAGGTATATGGACAAACATTACTCAGTGTCATTGACTGGTAGGCAGGAATTAACAGGTTCACGATTCAAGCCAAGCGATAAGTATGCATAAAGAAAAGGAAAACATTCATTGCTTCCCTATGAATCGTGAAAACTTCTTTTTTTTTTTCCTTTTTGTTCCTTATTAAATGGAAAAATTAACACGTACAAGTATTCTGCTTTTTCCAGTGACAGGGTTTTTTCTAGTCAGGAAACTTTACTGTGTGATTTTTGCTAGCAAAGCCTAAAATTAAAGTTTTCATAAAAAAATCCCCACTAAAACAAAGAAACCCCAAAACGACAACAACAAAAAGAGATTTTCAAATTCAACTCTAACTAAAATACCATGAAAAACACCGCATCATAAATTCTCTAGTAAAGGAGCTCCTATGGCATACAGCGACAAGAGCAAGGGGCACAATCCTTCACGCAATGTTTTGGTTGACGAAAGGACAAAAGCACCTGCAAAAAATGAGGGGATCCATGAAAACACCGAAGAAGCCCCAAGCGAAACCCTAACCCTCCGCGGGATGGGGGGATGCTGCAGCTTGCTCACCAAGGCTCCGCAGCCCGCACACCCAGTTAACGGCAAGGCAGTCCCCCCTCCCTCCATAAACTCTCCAAGCACGTGGGACTAACGCGTCCGTCCTTCCTCTCAAGAACCGGCGTCCCTTGTGTCGGCAAACAAAACCAGCAGCGACACGATGTGTCAGCTTACAGGGGGCCGCTATCTCTCCATTTACCATCACCTTCAGTCCTCAGAAGCTTTCCTACAGGATATCAAGCCCCTCATTTCGATAATCAACACCTGCAGAGCCTATCTGTCATCTGGTAATCGATGCTAAAGAACAAAATTATACACCAAAACAAACCTCATTAGCTCATCATCCCAGCTCATCATCCCGAGTAAAAACTTAGGTAGCAAATGAAGTTCCAGTGACGGTTGCTACTATCCTTCAATGAAAGCTTTGATTGATATCATCTCACAGAGAAATAAAGCTGCATTCAATAAATAAATATGGCCTCTATAGCTCGAGAAGGACACTAATAGATTGGAGAAGGCACAGGGAAGGGCAACCAAAATGACAGCCTGGAGAAGAGAAGGCCTGGGGAGACCTTCCTGCAGCCTTCCAGTACTTACAGGGGGCTGATAAGAAATACGGAGAGAGACTTTTGCCAGAGCCTGTAACGACAGGAGAAGGGGTAATGGTTTTTAACTGAAAGAGGGTAGGGTTAGATTGGACATAAGGAAGAAAGTTTTTACGATGAGGGTGGTGAGACACTGGGACAGGTTGGATGCCCCAGCATAGGAAGTGCTCAAGGTCAGGTTGGATGGGGCTTTGAGCAACCTGATCCAGGGAAAGATGTCCCTGCCCACAGCCGGGGCGTTGGACTAGACGATCCTCAAAAGGTCCCTTCCAACCTGAACCATTCTGTGAGTCTATGACACGGTGACGCGGCTGGAGTTGTGCACTTCACTCGTTAAGAGAGAAGTAGCCAGGCGCTTATTGATACAACACAGTGATTTAACAAAGTTTGATACTAAATGTGATAGCGGTTTCACGAGATTCGATGGTAAGGTGCACTTGGTTATTTACTGCATAGGGGACGGGGTGAGGCAAACTGTCAGGGAGACCCTCCTGTTGAGTCACGAGGTTCAGAAAGGGCCCCCTCGCTTTCTGAACGCCTTCTCAGCGAGGAGCCTGGCTGCGGCTGGATCCAGTCCTAGTCCAAGACTCCGTCAATGGTTTATGTCTAAAGCATTACATATGTGTGCACAATCAATCCTTCATATCACTTAGCTAAGATTTCAAGGTTTCAGCGCTGATTCCTGATTCACTTACCCAATGTCTGATGCCACGAGGACTCTCTCAACCTCAAGGAGTAACCTTGAGAGGAGTCCCTGCTCGAGGGGAGATCCTGCCGTGCAGGAGAGCCCAGCAGGTCCTGGGCAGTCCGCTATTTATGGCGTAAGATAATTGACTTACGTTTGCATGCTAGCCGTATTTCGGTTGGCGTGCGCTCAACTAGCCCTCGGCTGTTGAGCAAGATTTATAGCCCTCAGCTATCGTGGTGTTACCTGTCTCCCAGGGTTCTGACTTAAGCCAGACGTAGCCATCACGTCCACCGCCGGTGGCCATTGCTTAAGCGGCGAGGGGAGCACACCGCCACACACGGGGATGGAGCAGCTGCCTCCAGAGAAGGGGCCACAAAGTCCCAGATCCTTCCAAGAAGGCAGAGGGGGTTTGTACGACTGAGGTTTACAAATTCACAGAGGAGGTGGATGAAATGAGTGCACAGCTGTTATTCACAAATTTCAGAGTGTTAGAACCAGGAGGCAGCTGCTGAAGCTAACAGGAGATGAATTTCAAGCAAACATGAGAAGGTACTTTTAATTTAGGTATTTATTTTTTAAACGCAGCGAGCAATGGAAGTAGCAGGTATAGAAGTCGCGGAGGCAGCAAAAGCGGATCCAGCAAGGGACTGCACAAATTCTGTGACAAGATGGTCTGACGAGTAACGTTTGGAGACAAGAAGCAACCATTTCAGCTCCCTGTTTGACAAAGTTCCCCGGCAAGGCTTGGGCAGAAGGGGAGGCAAGGCCACAGAGAAGGGAAGGATGCGGAGACATTCGAATAGTAGGGTACTACTTGCAGTTCCTAGAAGGAAATCGAGGAAGCACCACAGCATAATAAAAAAATACAATTTTTTTACAAAATTCGTATAAAAACGCAGGACTTCCAGGAAGAGTTACTCAATCACATCACCACCTCTCCCCAAAGCCCACCTGCCACGACCACAAAACCTGCACCTCTACTGCCAGTCCCCATGGTGCCGGGCAGCCTCTGCCGGGAGAGCAGCCCCTCTCAGAGCACGCAAAGGTACCCAACGCAATGCACAACGCTGAGCCCGTGAGCCCCTGCCCCTCTGCCGCATCCCCTGCCTCCGCAGCCCAGCACGTGCATCTCGCCCTCGTCCCTGACGCCCATTTTAGCTACTGGGCTTTACCGCAAGATTGACCGGCGCCCCTCTGATTTAAAGCGTGTGCTAATCACGCTCCTCAACTGCCGCTAAGTATTAATATTTAAAGTACTGAACTTGTTTAAAAATTGAAGGAAATCAAAATGTGGTGCTACTTTTAATGGTTTTTAATATAGTATCCTGGAGATCTTGTTTTATAAAGCACAGAGCCATTCTTCTTGTGCTGTATTCTGAAGAGCCACAGAGCTAGGATTAAGAAGGACTTCGCTCAGCCCCTGCTGTCAGTCGTAAACTCATTTAATGTCATTATCAGGCTTCCCGTATCTATCATCCGACTGCCGCATACACAACCAGTTCAAATGGTTTGTGCTTTCAGGATTTTCAGACTTTTAAAAATAACTTCGTATATTCCTTTCTTAAGGTAAAACTTAGTCACATACATTTCAACACATAAAAGAATAAAGTCTTTGCACAGTGAATCATAAACTCAGCATAGCGTTATTTGCAAATGCTTAAGTTCCTAGGTGATTTTATTTTTAAAAAATAAATTAAAAAAATAGCTGGAGCACTGGCGCTACTCAAAGCTTAACATATTATTCTTCCATACCAGTATTTGACATCAGTACTAGCAACAATATAGAGATGAATGTTTTGCTCTGCCTAAGTCCATTCAAGCCTCCTAATGGGATGCGCTACTATCTCATACCGTATTACCAAAGTGAGGTTTCCAACCATTTTCGGATTTACAAAAAAGGTACAGTTTTGGTTTGATTTTTTATGAAACGCTGGACTACGGAAGCGCGTTACTACGCTAGTTTGTATGCCACACTACGACACGGATGTTTAAACTACTGTTTTTAAGAAATATGTGGTGGATACGAAAGTACGTTTAAATAAATCGCACATAAGACCCTGTTGTTCAATTACTCACTCTGCAGTAAGAAACCGGGCGAGAAAGGCCATACGAACCAAGACCACAGAGAAGTTTTGCCTTCCCAGAGCAGCAAACGGCCTGTGAGATTCTCTTTTTAAAACTCGTGTAACGCTTGTTAAAATCTGTGGTGGCCATCACGTCCGTACCAGACCTTCATTCAGACCTTTTCAACATGCCCCTCGTTAAACAAGGGAGCAGAAGTTCTTAATTGCGAAAGGTCTGGGGCGCCCATGACGTTGCAACCTGCCTCTTTATATCCGTTTTCATTCACTGGCATCATCCTTCTGCCATGGATCAAAACTGTTGAGGGCAGTTTTGTTCTGGTGACTGCATATGGATTTTGGAAACTACGCTAAAGAGTTCACTGCTGAACGTTATGGCCAAAATAACCTCATTTTCTTTTAGACTCGGAGCACTGACAGAAATGGCGTGTTCCATTTACTTCTGACTGCTTGCGCTCTTTCACTTTTCTCTCTCTTACATAATTCTGTATCATTTTCACTTTTCACTTGTTTCATGCATTTTACTTTAGCTTGGTTTTTCCTGTCAAGTATTATGCATTAGCACCGGACTGCCCTCTGGGCTTCTAACTTTAAGAAACACATAAAAGCAAAGAAAAGCCTGTACTTTTATGCAATATTCAAATTTTAAATAGTTCAGGATTTCAATCGAGAAAACCTTACTGAGGGTTTGGGACTTTACATTAGCTTATATCAGTTAATGGTCCTCCAGTCTGACAGAAAAGTTGCATCAAATCCTCCTTCTAATGAAATGAATGTTGTATAAATAATGCATTACTCCACCAAAGAGCAAATATGAAGCAAATGAAAGTATCTCTGTGGTTTGTTACATGTGCCTTTCTTTTGTCCATAACTGGAATTCTGAGACGGAATTCACGCTCATTCCAAGATCTCATCAGGTGCTTACATCTCAAACCGTTTGTTTGAAGGCAATCGAAAGTATGATCGGATTTTTTTTATTTTTAAACAGGGCAGTATTCCTCTCTTTGCCATAAAGTAGGTGGGGATATATCCCTGGGATTTGAAAAGGTAATAAAATAAACAAGACAAAAAAAAATATTAAAAAAGTTGGCATAATATTGCTTTAAAAAATTTTATCCCCACTTACAGTTTCTCGAGACATCTTAATAAGAATGTAATTCCACATTTGCTCTTACTGAACAAATCAAACACGGTGATTTATTATTCAGATGGGCACAAAGGATTTCTGAAATGCAAAAAGAAGGGCTATAAAAGCACAAATCATCAGTAATGACGACAAGCTAAACTGCCTTTCAAATATGAACAAAATGCAGCCATTTAGGGTATCATACATCACGGTCTCCCGGACCCTCATTTATTTCCTCACTGTACAGGCTGCATGATAATGTAACCAGCGCAGAATTCTGCATCTATCGAGAACATCTTCATTAGGCAAGCGATTCCACAGCTCATACACACCATGAGAGACCAGCCCATAATCCCCGTCCTTAGAATAAGAAACAAGCCTTTTCCAATCAGCAGCTCCGTTCCCTTCCCACAAACGTTTGTGTACTGCAAACGAACTACAAACACGGTGAAAACATGAAAAACGCCTACTGTCCCAATAAAACTAGGGCGTTGTTCTCGGCATGAATTATAAACTGACATCCACAGCAATCTGGATTCCTAATGAGACAGCATGCAACCGAACTCAAAATCTCAGCTTTAGCTGGCAAGACCTGCTGTTGTAATTTTCTTCCAACGATCCCTACAAGGTGAAATGAAGAGGGAAGCCTAAATCCTGCTCGCACTTATACCAGCAAAGTAGAGAAATAACCACCGCAGCTGATGACGTTACTCAGCATTTTCCTTCTTGGAGTCGAAAGCCCATAAATAGCAGCTCACTTAATCAGCTATTTAACATTTTAGGCGCATGCAGGTATTACGGGTATTATAGACATAATCTTAAATTCACTTTATCTACAAAATGTTCCTCCGAGTTAACAGATGTGCAATTACTCGCACTTTACAGATCAAGAACAGGCATACGCATAGTCTCAAATGAATCGTCCAAGCTCACGGAATAAAACTTACTACGGAGCAAGACGCTAAATTAGATCGCTCAAATTTCTGCCTAACATGACTCCGAGAGACCTTATTTTTTTGTCATCACAGCCGAGCAAATTATATCCTTCCCCAAAGCAAGGAGCACCTCTCAGGGTTTGATTGCACAAGGACCTGTTTGAAATTCAAGCCAAGTTTGCATTCACCTCAGCTGGAGGAGAGGAGCGTGCTTAACCTGCCTCCATTTTTCTTCCAATGGTAGGTTCAAGTAACTGAATACATAACAGATTTAGCAGAGAAAGCCAGGCAGCTCTCATGCAAAGGCGTGACAATATCGACCTGATTAACGTGAATGACGATTCAGCAACATGACGGTATTTGCTTTTAGCAAAGACGTAAGGACGACGTTGGTCCCAAATGACCGCAGAGAGTAAAGGCCCAACATCGCCCGTGCCTCTGCGTTTCGAATCAAGTAAACTTCGCTCTCACCTAAAAAAGGAAGGAGGCGCTAAGGTTCTGCAAGGAATTAGGCTAGGCCTAAGCAATTACATACATCCCCGGCAACCCAGCTCACGTAGCGTCAGCACCTTAATGACCCCTCCTAATAAAAGTTACTTACTCCGTACGCAGCAGCAGGCCCTGCGGGAAAGGTGCCATGCGGCAACCCTCTCCCGAGACTGAGCCCACGCCAGCAGCTCGGCGCAGCGACCCTTACCCTTCGGCTGGGGTTCGGCACCTCCACCAGCCCATCATCCACCCGGTGCACGTGGCGCCAGCGCTTCCCTCGGCTTTTCCCTGCTGATGGGACCCTGAACTTAGTCCTGAACCTGCACCTCAGCGTACGGCACACGTTTAAAACTAGGGTAGGTTTCACTACCAGCTTTCACAACTATTCTGAAAATGACTTTGGTGTTGGTTATTGTTTTCCTCATGCTGGCGTTAGCTCAAACACCTGGCAGATAACTCAAGCTCTGGCTGCCGCATGCTTTTTCCTGAGCTGGATTTGCGTTCGTTTCCTCAAGGACTGACGTGAACTTCACAGACTGTTCCAGAAAATTACATTTCAGCATTACACTGCAAGACCCGCACGTTCTAGCCGAGCATAATCATACAAAACGCTTGCTCAACACACGCATCTCCCCCGGGCACAGCGCTCACCGTGAGCAGTCCAGCAGGGCCGAAAGCCCTGCAGCTGCAACGGGCGTGAGGGGGACATGCCCCGGCGCTGCCAGCCAGGAGGGCACGGGCTGTCACTCCCACGCCAGCGCAGTACCAGCATCTCAGCCATTCAGCCATGCCCCGTCTCCTCACGCTCTCCCAGAAGCTGACTATAAGAAAAAAATAAAGCAAAACCTGGACTCTCTAATACCAGGCTGTGCACGAAGATGAACATTCATAAACACGCGCAGCTGCCCAAATTCAGAATGAAATTAGCAGTGTGGAAGAGGGACCCCTTCCTGTATTGGTTCTCTTACTTCCACAGAGATACTACTAAAAAAGCGTATCTCGCTGCTCTCAAATACAACCTGACGGTTTCATCGCTCGCTCCAGGAGCCCAATGCAGGACTTCCGTACGCACACCCGCGTGTGTTCTGGGAACGAACCCCCGCGGCCCTGAGCAGCCCTCGCTCCTCCCTGACAAACGCCTTGGCACAAAGGCAATCTGGGAAGGTAGGGTGTTCCGTTAGAGAGAAATTAATTTGTAATCTAAAAAGGTAATAATAAATTGCCTCTGTACCTTTCCAGGTTGGAGCCAGACCTCTCCCTCCCTTCTCAAGCATCGTTTTGACACTACGGTTTGTTACGCAACAGTTGCGCTCAGCATTTTTCAGAGGCTGAAAAATTGGCAAATGGGATGACAAAGCGTTTCCACTTAAATAAAATATTAAATTTAATACAAATATAAACTTAATATAAATATAAACTTAATATAGATGTAAAATAAAACATAAAATAAAAAGCGTATTTACTTCCACACACTTTTACGGTAACATGAAGCACGACATCAGGAAATGTTATTTCTCACAAATCGTGATTTAAAATATCCCTCTGTACACCAACGGTGTTGGCAGTTACACACGTGCAGGACAGGCAGCGATCTGCTCCGCAACCGGGAAGTCCTTTCTAATTCTCTAAAAATCTACAGAAAAATCCTGTACAGTTGCCTAGCTGTATAAATGGGGCATATGCATAGTGCTGTGCAAGAATAATCAGCCCTGGGACGACTGCCTCTACATCTAATTATAGAGGAGATAAGAACATCGTTTAACTGCTGCTTCTGTCAGAGGGCTTCTCCTTTCAAGTCACTAAGGTCATCAAGCAATAGCGTTTTCTTCTAACAATCACAGTCCGCGCGTCTGAGGACGCAGTCTGCACAGCTCGCATCTTCAGCGTCTAAAAAAGATTAACAGCATCTACCACCGCTAATCTATTTGCTTCTGTCGAAGGTATCATATGTATTTAAAAGGCGGTCACCATACCGTGTAATTTTACCCACGTCTGTATACAGGCTACAGCCAAGAACAAGTTTGTTTTGGTATAGAGAAAACCACAGAGGTCCTGGCATGCAGCAAGTCAGCACTGCTGAAAAGGAAGGGAGAGGAAGAAAAAAAGCCCGGTGTTTGCTGTCATGTCAACAAGCAGGTTGATGCTTAAGCTCCTCCCACCTTTTTCTTCAGGAAAAAAAGATCTCTGGTAAGAAACCCAGAGAGGTCATAAACTGCGATCGAAACCCTGTCATCAGCTCGCTCCTTGGGGTATGGCCGCGGGGAGCGCGCAGCCCCTGCCCCAGAGCGCAGCGCGGGTCCTGACGGCAGAGCAGCGGGCGATGCAGAAAGCACGCCCTTGGGCACCCTCTTTTAGGGATCAGCAGTAAATCTGCAAAGATAAAAGCAGAAAGGGAGGAGTGCGAACAGAGTACCTGGACAGGTAGCTGACAGGGAGAGCAACTCAGCTGCCCTCTGCCGACGGTCTGATTGCGGAACACTCCTCTGCTCCAGTCCTGCGCAGCCGAACTGCAATTTAACAGGCGCAGATTTCTGTGAATTCATCTCCACGCTTCCACACTGGAGTTTACGTGACAGCCGGGTCCATAAGGATTTCTTTACCCACTGTCAGGCTCTATCAGCAGAGCCCTGCGCAAAGATAGCAAAGCTGGCACAAATAACATACTCCAGCCGCTGCTGCCGCCGCCGCAGCCCGTGTTCCTTGGTGCAATGGTCTGCTCCAGCTAATTAACTCTACAAAGATGCCCAGGACTTGCGCCAGTATTGCTGCTGCATCGTGCTATGTAGGCGCGCTAGCTTGTTTAGCGCTCAGCTTGGGTGTCCGTGGCGTGGCGTGGTGCACGCTCAGCCCAGGCAGCAGCGGGGTATTTCATGCTAGGGCTCGTCCAGCCGGTCTGATCTGCCACTTCAAATCAGGGGCCCCTCCAGTAAATCCAAAGATCGATAACCCTCATAATGCTACCGACGGTGAAGACAGTGCCGCTACAGGCAAACTCCATGGTCCACACCTGGTGGCAACCGGGCTAAGCAAGTTTCCTGCTGTGGTGAAAGACACTTATTAAACAGCAATGCTACTTAAATCCTCAAAAGGAAAGGGGACTGATCCACCGCGTCTCAACCCAGACAAATTCTCACGCCTCGCCTGACATCTTCCGCGTGTCAGACGGGCTTTATTAAATGCACGTGACCCAGCTTAACCTCTAACTTTTTAAAACGAAAAACATCTCTGAAAAGCGCTCTATGAAAGGATGAAGTGGTCTGAGAGAAAGAGAGGAAAGACGGTATTTAAGTTTTCATGCTATCGCGTTTGTCAATCCTGGCTGCTTTGCCAAACCGCTTCGCTTCTAACTCGCGTCCATTTTATTCAGGGTTTAAAAGCCTACGGGAGCGTCTATTCGTTATTTTAAACACTTTTCCTCCAAACAAAACGCGGCTGTGTAGCTTTAAACCCGCACTTCGCTGAAATCCCCACCGTATCGGCACCACCCGCTCTGCGTCTGCTCCGGCGTTCCCGGCTGAAGCAGCACAGCTGGGCAACCGGCGCGCTCCGCGATGAGCAGCAGCGCTTCAACTAAACCCGTCACCGCTGAATTCACGCGCAGAGGGAAAACGGCACCGACCGAGGGGTTTCAGTAAGGCAGGAACGTTGCAAACGCCCTGCTTCCCCCCTCCTTTCGCGCGCACCCAGCAGCGACCC
>VZSC01011601.1:0-28472 GCA_013398225.1 Steatornis caripensis | reverse complement strand
GGCAGCAGATGCGCGACCGGCGCGGAGCTTCTGACGGCCAGCTCGCCCCGGCGGACGGAGGGCGATGCAGCGCCCGGGGAGCGCACACACCGCCGCTTCTGTCTGAGGAAGCATAAGGTAAGGTGGCCGCTGCGATCGGACCCGTACCGCTGCCCTCGGCTCGCCAGCGCCGAGGTCTGCCTCGCCCGGGGCCGCGAGCGAGGCGTCCTCACAATACCCCGGGCCCTGGTTTTTCCCGATGAAAACTTCGCAGGGATGAGCATAAAGCACCGCGCTGAGCGCCGGCGTTATGCAATGGTGTGTGTGTGCCTGCCTGCCCGCCTGGGCACCGCTCTCGCCTTCAGTAACTTTCACGACAGAGAAGGGGAGAATAGCAGCGCTAGGCGCGTCCAAACCGCCACTTTATCCCGGGAAAATACTAGCGTTTCTTCTAACGCTCCCGTTACGTTCCTAGGCTGCCGGGTAGGGGAGAGGTGTAGCGGGAGGATTTTTGGAAGGTGCGTGAAGTGCTGTAGTTTTTCACGCTATTGACTGGGAGGAAGTACCGCTGCTTATTAACTTCAGCGCTGGGAAGTCCAAAGGCAGCCCTAATGAAGTGTCCGTACGACACGGCCATGGAAGAACATCGGACGTGTTCCTCCGGTAACTTGCAGTATAGCACTTTTCATGGAAAACCGAGCAAAACCAAAAATCCTCGTCAGGGGCTTAGGCTGCTGCTATTCTGTGAACTGTTACTACTGAGCAGCAGCGGTTCTCCCCACTTAATACACCATTCCACCTCCTGCGTCCCCTGCCGCCACCACCCAACGCGCTTAAATTGGGGATGCCGTGAAAACGCAGTAGGCAAATGGGACAAAATGTAGCACGGATCCAGCACCAAAGTCACAGTCCTGAACCTTGCATCTTGCAAGGCATCCAAAGCTTCCCGCTTTACATTTCCCTCTTGCCTTCCTACTGCTAGTAAAAATCCTCTCCCTATGACCTCGACATCTCTACTTACTGCCGTGTTTACAGAGTCACAGCAGCGAGGGGGATGCAGGACCGCAGTTCGTTTGGATCTCTTTGGGGGAGGCGGGGGGGGGGCGGCCAGCCCTAGCAAAACAGGGACAGCTTGCAACGTTGAAAGCAGGGAATATGTTCTCTGCCTATGTCACCGGCTCCCGAGGGGCCTGTCCCAAAGGAACTGTGCCCCCGTCCCTGCCAGGAGTCAGAATAGGTCACGGAGCAGTTTCGTTTGACCTTGTATGTCTNGGGGGGGGGGGGGGGGGGGCGGCCAGCCCTAGCAAAACAGGGACAGCTTGCAACGTTGAAAGCAGGGAATATGTTCTCTGCCTATGTCACCGGCTCCCGAGGGGCCTGTCCCAAAGGAACTGTGCCCCCGTCCCTGCCAGGAGTCAGAATAGGTCACGGAGCAGTTTCGTTTGACCTTGTATGTCTGAGCAGCTAAAATGCCTCCCGAACATCTCACAGAGGGAAATTTAACTCATTAGGCTCTATGGTCGGGAAGTTTGGAACGACCTGTTTTTCCGACCTCTGAGAATCCTGGTTTTTTTCTGCTGAATGCTAGAAAGCGGTAACAAAAGACAAAAGAGTAACAGGTCACGTCTAACAGAAACCAGGAATGTATTCCCTCTGCTTAAGTGTTTCATCGTGATTACTGTTCGTATTTACAGTGCTGTCAGGAATGCTGCATGTGTCAAGGTTAAAATCGAGCTGCCAGATGAAAACATACTAGCTAAAAAAAATACACATGCATTAAAAAAATGTCACAGGACACGTACCCCTCCTAGCCACGTACTCAGAAGAATTTAATGTAAAATTTCAAGCGAACATATCTGTAGTAAAAATACGGCAAGCACGGAGAGTAACGTAATTCCTTACTTTTGGTGTGAAGCCTACTGGTGCTCTCCCAGTCTGCTCGTGCTGCCTTTCTTTACTACAACAGTACCGTTCTCTTCAAGTGCAAATAACAGTTCTAAGTTAAAAACTGGATTTTTTTTTTTCTAGCATCATAAATGCATAGGAGCAGCTCGGATGAAAATATCTCTGTGCTCAGATGTTACTGATTTATCATCTGAGGTTTATATTTTTCTATACAGCGATGGCATACAGTCGTTCATTTCAACAGAAATACATTATATATATTGCTAATCCAAACACTCATACCCAACAGTTGTAAAATAAGATTACTGCCCCAGAGTTTAAGGTGCTGTTGCAGTGGAAGCATGCTGCCTTCACAGAAGGAGCTCGCTGGGGAAGGCTGATACTAAATAAGCTTTTTTTGTTGTTTTTGGTAAGGACGTCATGATGCCCTTGATGAAAAATACGCGTTCTTTAAGGCTCCATCGTTATTAACGATGTGTATTTTTAACAAGATGCTCAAAATAAATCTAATCCTGAATGAAATCCGTGCCTTTCCCCCAGATTGAAACATAAAAAAACCAGCTGGGCAACAGCACCACAAAAGAAAGTATTAGTTACTTATCAAGAGGGACAGCACTTAACATTCAATACACCCTTCTGCTAATTAAGCTCACAAACAAGTAGCTCATAAGATCATGGCTGCGTTTTTTTCCCCAGCTGACTATTTCACTGCCAGAGGCATTTTTGCATGAGAGCTGCACAGCATACATAATGAATTCGGAGGGGGAAAAGAAAAAAAACAGTAGCTAAGTTCAATGGAGATTAACATATAGAAGAAAAATATGGCTAAGAAGCCCAAGAGCCCGCACACGTGCCGAACCACAGAGCGTGCGTCGTCTCCCTGACATGCACTACCGGGGACCGAACACTATTGGTCACCACAACACACCGGTAACGTTCCTTGGAAATCCAAACTCACCAACAGACTGCACAAATGACAAAGAGATATTAGCACTGATGCTTAGTTTACCCTGTTCTAGAGAATTTAAAAGCAAATGTAACCATAGCAGTCTTTTGCAGTGACCGATGCGGTAGCGAAGGCCAGGGAAACCTCTTAGCTTGCCAAAAATCTGTGCTAAAATGTAAGGGTACCTCCACAAAGCTATTGAGCTGTGATACCCCAAGGCAGTTCCTTATCCAACCGTAGTCATCTCGGACAGGGAGAACTCAGGATGCGTAGTCACATATTTCACGCGTACTTGAGGAAATGCCAGTAAATCTAGAATATTTGAGAATATAAAAAAAATTCACGTGCTTGTTTAAGCTAGCCATTAAAAAGGTCTTATATTCTGCTTGATGACAGCCACTATTTAAAGAACTGCTGAAAATTTGCACAAGATATTAAAAACCATGTAAGCAACAGATCTATTTTATAGCACAACGCTCCCTTATATTTTTATTAATCAATCTGCAAATTAAATAGGTTTTAAGGCAATGAGATCGCGAGCATATCTTAAGGAAAAAAAAAATAGAGCGGGGAAGTGAGTGGGAGTTCCACATTTAGCCTTCTGAAAATAGGCGCTTGCTCTGATTCTGCTTAGAAAATGCTGTATAACCTATGAACGCACACAGGTACGACTCACTAGGTACTGACAGTCAGTTTTAAATGATTATTGACCACACAGAATGTGATCAGAGCGCTCTCTTATTTTAGTGGCACGTCCCCACTTTGATGTCTATTTACTAATTTTTTACTACATTCAGGCAGAAAACAGCCTCTCTGCTGATCCCTTAACACTCTCAAAAATAGTTCAACTTGTTCATACGTTTGCCCAGCGCAGCATCTCATGGTGATCAGTGCCTTAAAACTCACCTGCTTGCCAGCTATACATACAAGCAGGACTCTCGGAGGCAAAGATAATTGGCTGTAAAAGCAACAATTCTGTAATCAAGCAGCAATGCCTGCTGTCCTCCTCTTTGCCTGTTTTTTTTCTTTTTTCCCCTTCAGTGGCACAAAGACACCAGGCCTCACTTCACTCCAGTAACAGTTTTTCCAGCTAAATCCACTGATTTCAGTAGAGGAGCGTAGAAGAATAAGGGACACGTTCCACAGTCAGAATTAAACAGGGATTTAAAAGCCCTGGGACTGAAGGCCTCCAAGTGCTATGATATTTGGGTGAGGATCTTGAACTTCTTATCATTACAAGAGGAGATTTTTGTCTTTCCGGGAACGTGCCGGAGCTCTACCGCACATCAGATTCCCCAGGCCCCGCGCATCACCGGTCATTTGGCCTCCGCCTCAGCCCGTGTCAAAAAAGTGCGTTAAACGTCTCACAAAAGCTACGTAGTTATGGCCAAATAGATCTGAGGCTGCGGTGACTGAAAAAAAAGAGACTGGAGCAGTGATTTGTAAGCGGTAATAACGCTTGCCCGCAACGTGCTCATGTACGTGCTACAAATTCAAGCGTATGGCTAAGCGCAGCCAAATTACACGGAACTTCCTAATACTTGCAATGAGACCTTAGTACTCATTTTCAATGCAAGAAACTACAACTAGTAAAATAATAACACCTGAATACTGAGAAGCAAAACAAAACCAAAGCATTCACCCATAGTCCAGTACTTTAGGAGAGCGGGACGGAGCCGTGGGCCAGTGACGCACCACAAGGAACATTTCATTAGAGGACTACAGCGTTCTTAGATAAACTGTTCACTGCACTGGGTTTTCCTACAGAACCCTACTGATTTCATTTCTGAAATGCTCGTCTAACACCAGAGTTTCACTGAACAGGCTACAAATGCAGTGACACGGTGGACCACAGAACATGCAAGCACATGGCTTTTNTCATGTACGTGCTACAAATTCAAGCGTATGGCTAAGCGCAGCCAAATTACACGGAACTTCCTAATACTTGCAATGAGACCTTAGTACTCATTTTCAATGCAAGAAACTACAACTAGTAAAATAATAACACCTGAATACTGAGAAGCAAAACAAAACCAAAGCATTCACCCATAGTCCAGTACTTTAGGAGAGCGGGACGGAGCCGTGGGCCAGTGACGCACCACAAGGAACATTTCATTAGAGGACTACAGCGTTCTTAGATAAACTGTTCACTGCACTGGGTTTTCCTACAGAACCCTACTGATTTCATTTCTGAAATGCTCGTCTAACACCAGAGTTTCACTGAACAGGCTACAAACGCAGTGACACGGTGGACCACAGAACATGCAAGCACGTGGCTTTCGCACCTGATTTAGGAAGATCTGCAGAAGCAGCGCACGGCCTGGCACGCTGCCTCCCTACAGCACGAGCATTGTGGAAACCCTCTGCAAGCTTTTTTTCCTATAGGTGCTGCCCATCTCAGCTGTACGGTCGTTTTTCAGCATCGGTTTTGTGTGCTGAAGAATGCTTTCTCCCGTATTGATTTCTGCTTGGACATCCTGCTCCTTCAGATGCAAAGCCTGAAGTCTTCTGCCCCTCTCCAGAGAGACCATTAGCTTCTTTTTTTTAGCAGTCTACACCATCCAAAGACTTTTTCCTCTACCTGTATTTACTTTTACTTCCATTTTACCTGATACAGGAATTCCTTCTTATTTGTGCTGAAATAATACTGGCAAAATCCCAACCTTAACTCGTGTTTCTGACATCCGTGGGGAGGAGAAGCAAGCGGCTTGTGTTATTTTTGCCTGTCCGTGATTGCTATAGCGTGCCTGTAAATAAAGCCCATGTAGTTACAAAATTAAACCATCTTAAAAACAAAAGCAAAGGAACATCATTCCACATGGCCTAAGCGAGCAGGAAGTGTCAAAAGCTAACAAAGAAAGATTTACTTGTTTTGTGCTCTCTCCCTCCTTCCCTGCTTGTTTTATACCTGCCCTTCCTCACCTCTTCATTTTCTTTTAAGCTCCGGGAAAAATACAGACACCTGGTCAGTAACTCAGTCAGACAAGAGACAGTCCTACGGAACAAGTCACAGCCACAGCACATAAAGCCATAGAATCTTTGCTGCGCTGCCAAAAGCGTCCAGCACGATTTCCCGTTAGTTAAAAACCGCCGTTTCGTTTGAGCTATGCGACTTCGATACTTCCATCCCACTTCCACAGTGACCTAATCCACAGGACTAAGAAGTCTTGTTAAACTTCCGTGAGACACGCGAAGCAGAGCACAGGTACGACAGCCCACCACTGTGACCATAGCGTGGATGGGCATATCCAAACCCATCTCTAAACGGGGTAGTTTGCGTATCGGTACTAGCCCAGCTTAACCACAGCAAGCCCGCTCTGTGCTTCCCGCAAAAGCCCGGCGGCCAATGCGCATGCCAGAGTTGTGATGCCGCTGCTTGGAACAAGTTGGTGAGGTGAAAGCTGATGCAGGTTATACAGGCCAGCCATAGCGTAAATGACTTTTAAAAACCAAAGCAGAAGCTCTGCAATGCGCAGTACAAAACCACTTAAGCAGGTGTGTAAATTCGGGACTGTACTTTAAAGTCAGTAACGTGAAATGTAGTTTTGGTCCGGTTAGTTACCTCCCGCTCTGCTTGGGAGAAGAAGGAAGAAAGAGACAATTCTAATGTTTGTGTATTTTTATATGAATAAGGAAAAAACTCTGCAGCAAGCCCAGTGTCACCATTAAATCATTAGTAATTGGTTGTTCATGCCCACTTTGTTGTTATATTCGTTATTCTCTTCTGCAGATACGATCAGAAATAAATGAGGAGATATGCACAAGTAAAGAAATTTAACTTGTGGATCAGTTTTATACATTTTTGTGTATCGAGGCCATCGGCAAATAAAACACAGCAATATCCCTAAGAAGCTGACAAAGAGACAGATAGAACAGCCCAATGCTGAAGAGAGTAATTCAGCAGAAATTACGCGTGCACTGCCCGGTAACACCGATAACACTGATCCATTCTGTAGAGTGAGCCTAAGTTGCTGAATTCAAGATGAATCTGTGTATTTTAGGTAGTCCTAGCTGAGCAAGTTGCTGAGCGTAACGCGTTATATTCTTGCATTCGCACTTTGTGATAGTATAAAAACGCACAAAGCCACAATAAACGTGATGCAAATTATGTGTCTAGTAGACAGTTCTGGTGCCTGGAGCGTTACCAGGCACTTCTGAGCAGTCTTAGGGGCGTTCTCAGCCGCGATCCTGCAGAGTGCTTTAACGGACAAAAGGGGCACATGCATATTCTTAAGAGCATCTCTAATTGTTACCTTGCTTCCTAATCACCCCTATCACAAATAACCCACCCTAAACCACCATCACCAGAATGGTTACTTCGAGTTCTTACTCCGCACTCTCCCAGGTCCACAAAACCCGGGTGCAATTCATTCAACATCTCCACACCGTCTTCGTGCCCTCGCACTGCTTCCCTCTCCATTCTCCACGCAGTTCTTCCCACGCCGAACGAACGCCGCTTTCCCTGGCGACCTGGAAATGAGCCGTTGGCACCGGTGCTGCCCATCAGCTCTGACCCTTCTGCCAGAGCCCTCGGGTTTGACGAGAACTTGACGCTTTGGGAGCTGAGATTCGGAGCGTTCGCACCGATGATCAAATTGAAGACAACTTTCCCTCATACCAGGGTTTGGCTCTTCCTTCACGTTTCTTATTTCAAAAAGCATCTTAGAAGCAGCTTTTATGAGAGGAGTTTTGCAACATTAGGGACTTACTCGCAGTACAGCAATTAAAGCACAGCTTTTTGCTCTACTAGTAACACTCTTTTTGGGTAACTAATGCTCATTTTTGCATGAGCCTTTGCTGTAGCAGAAGTCAAAGTGATCTGCGCGCTTCTCTGGTCGCTCACCAAGGTCAGCACGCTCAAGCCCAACTTGCTCATTGACCATTACGGCAGAGCCAGAACCGGAACCTGCTTGAAACCAGAGACTGCTTACAAATGTGCTCCTCGAGCAGGTGAAAATTACACAGCCTTTATTTCCTGGAGTGCAAATCCAAATCTCCTAGACTGATACTATTCACCAGTTAACATCCTGCTAACGATGTCGGGTTTTAGACCCAACTTACCCAGGGCCACTTTGCAGGGTCCCAAGTCTTGTCTGCTTGTAACCTTCATCCAAGCAGAAAGAACCAACAATGTTCTGGTACCTTACAACCAGTGACCTCAGGAAAGGCATTCATGTCTGTCATCTCCCATTTGTAGTAAGCTCTAGCACAGACTACGAAACACATTTTCCATACGATGAGAGGATCTGCATTCCCAGGGGAAGGGACTGATCCGCATACCTCGCGCTGCACCCAAGCACACTGCCGTGCCCTTCCCTTACCTGCACAGCAAAGTCGGAGATGCAGGACCGAAGCTGGAACCCGCTTAGCTCATTTTTCCTCTTTACCCAACATTTCAAAAGCTACGATGAGAAGGAAAATCAGCTGCAGTTGATGCAGACGCTTGCAGTCTGGACATGTTCTCGGTCCCTAGCACCCAGATCGCTGTCTCTGGAGGTCTGACAGTTTTGCAAACTGTTGGCCGAAGCTAAGGAACAGAACTGCTTTTGTTCCTGTCATTTGGTTGTGATTTTTTTCTTTTCCTCAACACCCACAAAAACTATTGCTCTTTACTAGGAACAATTAAAAGTTAGTATTCAACAATAATGCAGATAAAAACAAGAGCATAAAGACAGTTCCTTAACAGCTTGCAATTTAAATTATTTAACAGGAAATCCCATAAAAATGAAAAAGCCTTCCAGTGAAAGTACGCCGGCTTTCGGAGCCCTGGAAGACAGTACAGTACAAGCAGAACTCTTTGTGATTCTCCTAGCAACACATCCTCAGCAGCATCCTTACACTGCACGTACCAGCTGTAACACCGACAGAGAGTCGCACAGATTTACATGGCAAAATAATGCTAATAAACCTTTGCTCAGATTTTCAGAGTAGCAATAGCTGCATAGCACAGTAAGAAAAAGAAGCACAATTCTTTTAACAGTAATGTTATTTTTTCCAGTACACTAAATCCTAGCAAACGTTTGACATTATAACGGCACTCTGAATTGACAGGGAATATCTTTTGACGTTGCGTTTGTTCCAGTATGAAGTTAATAGTTACTAACTCAGACCACAAGGGTCTATATTGTTTTTAACGCAAGCGCAAATTCGCTGTTGGTGTTACTTTGAGTTGCACAAACGTATTATGGGAAAAGTAACCCTTACTGTACAGAATTTTATCACGTCGAATGGATGCCTTTTAATTTTATGCCTGTAACAATACAGGAAGCAACGAGACCTAAGCATTATTAAAAAATCTGTGTTCGGAACGCACAGTAGATGTCAAAATTGAAGAAAATAGCATATACCAGCTTCTGCATTCAGGGAAATTGTTTTGTAAGGAAAATTTTAAACAGTTTATCCTGTAATAGATTCCTGTTTTACCTAAAATTCTGCGGGCTTATTAAATCATGCATTCTATTTGCTGCCACTTAGTTCTAAAGCCAAAGCTCACAAGAGCATTTAAAGGCATTTATTGTCTACCTCAGCCATCAGCTAGGATATGATTTTTATCCATCATTCTTACAGAGCCTACCAACGGATGGGAGGGGGGAAAAAAGACAAATCAAGTGCCGTCTGATCACGTTTGTTCCAAAGGAAGACTTCCAAGGCGATTACGAATCTATCGTACGTCATCACTGAAACGAGATGATCGCTAGACCCATTTTTTGAAATTGTACCAAGAACCATCACAGCTCTAACAAACGTTTGTCGTGCAATGCATCCCAAAGCTGTTTTTTGCAGGAGAACGTAACTAAAAAATAAAGGATCCATCTAAGTTAGGAGACTTCGTTTCAGTCTGTGGAACCTCTTAATTTTTTTCCATGCAATACAAGCACAGACACACACACACACACACACACACACACACCCCCTTCACAAACTCTAATTTTGCTAGGGAGCATACAGGAGCATGCACAACAACAATGTAGTGAGGAACCTCCAAGTGTCTCCAGACCACAGGCTGAAAAGCACCGATTTAGGCAAACAGTAGGAATGCTCTGTAATTCCCTGAAGTGGTGCAAACTTCTCGAAACAGGAAGATTATAAGGCTAGGGCAATTCACCCTCTACTTGATAATACACAGAATACATAAATGCAGCAGTAAGCCTGAATTCAGTACTGAGCAATACATAAGGAAGTTCAAGAGAGAGGAAATTCAAGTTCAATGCCTAAGGGTTTCAAAACAGAGCTTTGTAAAAAAAAAAAAAAAATACTAGTTTGACATTTAGCAGCACTGCTAACTCTGAGTATAATACACGAACAATTCCGATGAAAGGAAGACGGACCGGTCCACCCCATCAGTTTTGTATCTCAACAGTTCCATTGGAGGCGAGGTTCCCAGTCACAGTCATCAGTGCTTTTTACACCACAAAAATTGGGCATAGCTGCACCCTTGAGTTCACCTGGAGGTCCTATTTTATCTCCATACTTCTGTATTAAAACTCTGTAACACACAGGAAAAGTTTCTCTAAATAACTCATAACTGCCAAAGATAATTACCCACATTTCTATCAGTACGATTTTGTTTATTAATATTTAGGATACTACTATATGATTTTTAAGGTTGTATCATAACAACAAGGTCAGTTAATCTAATAATTGGATTCCTTTTGAAAGCCTGAAAATACTCCTGAATTAGTAAAGTCAAAATGTCTGAAAGTCCAAGAAATAACATGGTATTAGAAGCAGCCTATTCAACTCAAAATTAAGGAAAACTTTTAGATTACACGTAGAATATCCTCAGGTTGCTATCACTGGTTTACACCGCGGTATATTTAGAATTAACGTGGTATAGGCTCTATATTGTATTTGTTTATATGAAGTAAATCCAAGTTTCTTTCAAATGTCTTATTTTCAAAGACAGAAGTGTATTATATTCTACGTATACACTTACAAGATGACTTATAGGCATGAAATAGTTCTTGAAAAAGACATTATTAAATTTTATGGTAATATTTATACATACAAAGATGGCATACAAGGCAGCGGGGATTTCTCATGATAAAAATATAGCCTCGATATATTCAGAAGCCTAAAGATGTTGCAGATCACTAATGAGCCTGCCTTTCCACGGTGAAGCCCAATTATTTGCAATCCCTTGCATTATTTTTCCTTTAAGCTATTACAGACCCGAGTGCTTTTTAACACGTGCACAGAAGTTTACAGCTGCATGTCTAAAACCTTCATTTGATCTGAAAATATGGAGACTGAAAGCTATGCTTTTCATCTGCATCTGGAACTTGCAAAGTTTAACTCCACACTGCTTGTTAACACATTTAGTCTTTCAGTATACTTCTGTATCATAGAACTGACAGAAATACATTATAAGGTAAGCTGCGAATCTCCTTTTCCTTCATTAACAAATCAGTCTGGAAATTCAACACTGTAATTCACCTTACAGTGCAGTGACTTTGCAGAGACTGGCATTAAGAGTGGAGGTCCTGCAAGGATTTCCCCGCTGACCCAGACCTGAACAGGGCTGCTAGGAACTCAGCGCTCCGCATTAATTGAGGCGAGAATCACATGAAATATGTCTCCTTCCCAGAAATGCCCATTGCATCGCTGAACTGAGGGGAAGAAATCTGGACATCATCAGTGGTCAGAGAACTGAAAGGGAAGGGTTTATTTAATTGAAGAAAACATGCTATGGAGAACCTGAAGTAAGAAAGGTGG
Source organism: Steatornis caripensis (assembly GCA_013398225.1). Lineage (NCBI taxonomy): Eukaryota > Metazoa > Chordata > Aves > Caprimulgiformes > Steatornithidae > Steatornis > Steatornis caripensis. The sequence continues at coordinate 16,927 of VZSC01011601.1, read as the reverse complement.
TTTCCATAACTTACCCTGAAGAGTTTATACTAACTTAAGGCTTCTCTGTGCATTGCTTTATTATTATTATTATTATTATTTAATGGTTTATTTCCACATTCAAACATAAAGGAACACTGCTTAAGGGTAATCAGTCATACGTTTATCAACAAATCAAGGCTAAAAACTGAAAAATAAGCTCTGTGAGTACTTAAATATTTAGCTTAGCAAAGCATTTTGATGCAATCAGTGTTTGTTTAGAGTAACTACAGACACAAGGTTTAAATCTGTTATCTGTATTTAATTGGCACCTGCAACTAAAATTCAAATTCAAAGCCTTTATTAGCCCCCTGACAGAGTAAGCCGTAAACTCTGCAGTATTCATGCCAAAAAAAACATCTCTTTCTCTAGAGATACTCAAAACCCACCTGGACGCACCCCTGTGCCCCCGGCTCCAGGGGCACCTGCGTTAGCGGGGGCATTGGACTGGGCCCTGCCACCCTTGTCACGCTGGGAGTCTGTGAAACCGAGAAACTCTGTCTCGCTAGTTTCCTAAAATATCCAGAAATCCTGCAGCTTCTGTCATATTTCTCAGACGCATGTTTTATCTATGCCAGCCTTGCCTCGCGTTCCAGAAAACCCTACCGAGCTGCGTAAGTAGCGCAGGGAAAGGAGACACATTGACAACAAGATCTCCTGTTCCAGTCTCCCAGCGCAGGTCCCGGCTGTGCCCGCTCCCGTTCCCCAGGAAATCGGTGTGAACGTCGGCACTAACTTCGGCGCGGGGAGGGCAGACCTCTAGCATGGTCTCATCACAAGTACGGGTTGAACGACTAAGCAAGGCCTCCCAGGAGACGGCGTTGTCAGTGCTAGTGCCTAAGTGAGCCAAAATAGGAGTCAACACCTTGTCCAAAACAAAAATGAAACAAAACAAAAAAAGTAGTATACAAACCCTTGCGTGTTAAATATTTAACTCACAATCAACTGCGCACATATAGTTTTCCTTGGAGACACTAAGATCCGAGCAAGGCTTACAAAAATCGAGTTCTTTTGGCTGTTATCATTCTTAATCACAGATATCTATAAAATTATTGGTACAAGCTACTAGTGGGAATAGAAAACTCTAGATTAACTAATCAATCAGGCCTGTGCAGTTGGGAAAGGGAGACAAGTATCAATTTATTGGCCATTAGAGACGTGCTTAAAATTAGCTGCATCACAGAATATAGTGCCCCATTTATCTATTTCTTTTTTTTTTCTGTAGAGTACCACCAGACGCCTGGTTTCATTTGGGTTATGGACTCCATTAATTCCATCTATTAAATCATTCCAAACAGACCCAACAATCTGGCAGCCCCAAAGATTATGGGATTAAAGAGGCATCCGAAATAATCTAAAAATTGAGACGGGTCAGAGGTACGCTAATAAAATGTCAAGCCAATACTTTAGAATAAACTGTATGTTTGTGGATCATACTGCCAAGTAACCAAGTGCCAGAAAACTCACTTTGACAGCTCTGAGGTATCCTGAGAGATGTCTGTAGTAAGTGACTTTCAGATGTAACGACCAATTTTTGTAAGCCTCTTAGGGGTAAAAACGTGCGCCCTCTTTGCAGACGCAACTGCTGAATGTTTCACATCTTTGTAAATGCAGCATTTCGCATTGGCTACAATTTCTTAGCAGCGCATGAACTCACATTAGCAGATTTGAAAACTAATGGATATAATGGCTGTTGTGTTACTGTATTTAATTTTTTGGTGAACTCATTAATTTACCAGACCGTTCTGGAAGGTTCGCTTCCAGTAGCTCTACATTAATGAAAGCGCAGAGTTTTGGGGTCTGACAGTAGTTCTTACAGCATACTGTAGCTGCGTCTAAAGCTACCGTCTGTCCGGTTGCAGGCTAATGGATCAGGTCTGTATCTTATACCGCACGTCGTTATTCACTAACGCATTCCAAAATTCCACGCCTAGACAGACGGGCAGGCAGATGGACGCGTGTCTGTATTTCCTACCGGCACCACCTCTGGAAGCTGTGGGGCTCGCTATGCAGAATGTCTCTCAAATATAGGCATAACTTCACTCGGCAAACATTAAAAGACAGCCCAAACCAGCCAGTACAGGGTATTAATATTCCCCACAAAGCATCACTGACTCCTTATTTACGGTTTCAACTGGAACAAAAAATTCATTCCCGACATTCGTATACTGCTAATTTAGTTTTTTTCCCCACAAAAAAATGTATCTGTATGGGTATGTCCTGTATTAAAGGCTTCCCTCTAGCATTCCCGTTTTACAATCTTTTCTCCCTCAAAAGAGAGTCTCGGTCACCCTGGTATCAGACACTGGATCTGTATATAGAAACCTAGTTCGAAAACCAGTATCTAGCAATCTCAGATTCCATTATTTGAACAGTTTTGTCCCGAATCTTTCCTCTCTTTGTTTTCTTCTACAGACTTCCTACTTCATCACACAGATTCAGATAGAAACTTCCCCTGCTGCTCACTCACCGCTACCTGAACCTGACAAGTTAGGCAGAAAAAGGCAAACTAGGCAGATTTTGGAGTATTTCAGTTACGTGTTAGCAGAGTACTGGGACCAGGGAAGTAAAACGTGGGAAACAAAAAATTAAGTAATGACACATTTGCATGAGATTTTTTGAAGGCAATTTGATAACGCGGAAGTCCAGTTCTGCAGTATACAGATTGCCATGCGCATTTGTGTGTCTCAGTAACTTTTCGGAAATGTTACTATTACTTTTAAAAATCCATAGACGTTCAGTTTTCCGTGGGAAGTAATTTCTCCATTCTGTTTTCTTAAATTGAAACTAAAGATAGACTAGCGGTAAGGATTCACTCGCTTGTGCCACCGAGTCATCCGTATAAAACATACGCTACTGTGGCACTTAACTCTTCAAGAGTTTCCAATTTTTTATTTAATAGACAAAAGAATTTTAATTAAAAATGTATTTCAAATACTGCACTTGTAAGTCCCTTCACTCATTTTACGTTGTACTCCGAGTCCCTCTGAGGGTACATCAGTGTTTAAATAGGAGATGCATGCAGGACACTTGTTTTAAGTGGGAATTTGGTAATTCACTAAATCTCAGCATTAGGGAGAAATTTGTGCAATAGGAGAGTAAAAGAGACAACTTCAAATGAGGTGTAAAAATGAGGTCTTCACTATCCAGTTACTACAGATCCCATATGATCTGTGCAGCGATAGAGCTCTTGGGTTTTTCCTTTGCTGCGTGCTGTGTTTAGCAGTTGGCATCTTTTCATCCTTGAGGAGGTGCTTGGATTTCAATAGCAGATGAAGTTGGTTCTCTGAATCATCACAGGTTTTTTGTGGGTTTGGGGTTTTTTTTTTAGTCCTTTAGGATCCTTTGGGCTAAGAAGCTGCATTATAAAGGCATATTACTGCTACTAGTAAAGGATGGATTGTTTTGTATTTGAAGCAGAACCTCAATCGATGCGCTGCTGACTTCTACAAACTTCAGTAGTCCACAGACTACGCATCTAGCGGTACCAACCAGTTGCTAATAATAATCAATACCCAGGTTTCATGTTTAGCTATGAGGTAAAAATTTTTTTAAAAAATCCAAATAATCCAAAAATCCAAATACCTCTAACGACCAATTAAATTCTTGCAAAGATGCAGACTACATTACACAAAAGAAACTTACTTCGTAAGCAAGCACACTGTAAAAACTGATGCCAATTTGACCCTTCTTGCTACTGAACGTTTGCATTAAAGGGGCATTAATGGTGATCAGTGCTCCAGACTTTTCTTTATTTGGTACAAAGACAGTTGCTTTTCATTTTCCCTGTACTTTTTGTTAACTATCAAGTGAATTTGGATGACTCGCCTCCTGAGAGCGCGTCTTCCCTTGAGCAAAGTCCAAGCGCTGAGCTAGCACCCCGGCATGACAGCCATGGTGCCTGTCCTCCGAAACGGGGCCTGGAACAAACTTCTGGTGCCACAAAAACCCAGGGTTGAGCTCCACCCCCCCTCTGAGGAGGCAGGTGTTAACAAGTGAAGATAAAAAGCACAATCTTCTAGCAAAACACCAAAGTCTAATACGAAGGACTATGACGTAAGAGAACAGGGCAAAATGGTTGCGAGTGGCAGCCGTTTCAGTCAAAGCCGAGGAAGTTAGCTCAAATATTTCAAACTTGGCGGGGGGAAGTATAATTTCTGTTGTAACACGGGGCTTTTTGAACTGTTTTTGCATGCAGACATCATGGTGAGTAAGGAGCCCAGCAAATGCCTACTCACCGCCTCGGAAAGCGAAGTTGAGCCAGCGGCTTCACTGGCGTTGGAGATGAAATACGCGCTGGATCCCAACCGGCAGATTAAGAAACGAAACAAAGCCCTCCAGGTGAGATTTAAAGATATCTGCGAGGCCCAGAACGAGCAGAGGGACAAACAGCTGTCCACCACACAGGATCCCGACAAGAAAGAAGCCAAGGCCATTTCCTACAAAACGGCTTATCGCAAGTACATGACAGTGCCTGCCCGGAGGTCAATACCCAACGTCACCAAGAGCACAGGAGTTCAGACTTCACCTGATCTTAAAAAGTGTTACCAGACCTTTCCTCTGGACCGGAAAAAAGGGAATATTCTTAAAAGCGCCTCCACTGTCGACACCTTTAAGAGTCAGAACAACGGGTTTCTAATAGACATTAAGGACAAAGACGGCAGAAGCTCAGGGGAGGCCATTCCGTGGAGCAAGAAGGCTGGCAGCTTGCAGACGGCGGAGTTCATTTCCCACATCAACGAGCGCAGCAACACAGGATCTCGTGACGACGGGGCCGAGGCCTGGCAAAGCAGCGATTTGCACAGCTCTCCCAAAGAACCGCCTCCTCCTCCTCCTCTCCCAAACTCGGTCGACCCCACTTCGGAGGAGCCCACCGCCGACCGGCCGCCCAGCCGAGGGAAACAGGCGGCGGGGAGGCCGGGGAGCGAGGAGGCCGCCCAGCCCCTCCACGGGAGGGTGTTCAAGACTGAGGTGGCCACTGTTTATCTGCCGGCGGCCGGTTCGAACGCCTCACAGCCCGACCTGCCAAACCTCGTGGCCGAGACCGACTGGTCACCGTGCCCGACAGCCGAGGAGGGCAAAAAGAGGACCGTGCACCTGAACGGTGTTCAGCCCCAGGCGGGAGATGCTCGAGCCTGCTCGTCGCAGGCACAGTGCCAAGCCACCGAATGTAATGAACAGACCCTTCAGATAAACGTTTCGCCTATGGAGGAGAACCAGCCTTGCCGGACGGCTGTTGCAGTGAGCGAGGAATGCCAACAAATTGTGCCTCACACGGAAGTTGTGGACTTGAAAGCGCAGCTTCAGATGATGGAAAATTTGATCAGCTCTAGTCAGGAAACCATAAAAGTGTTGTTGGGTGTTATACAGGAGCTAGAGAAAGGAGAAGCTCACAGAGAAGGGTGAGTAGAAGCTTTTTAAATGAGTATAAATTGTTTTAAATGCCTTCGCTAACAAGTTTTACCCTTGAACTTGCTAACATTCGTTTGCACCCGCCGCCGCGTGCTCCTGCGCAGCACGCACGGTGCTGCTCACGTGGACCAAGCTTTGCTGCTTTAGAGGTGAGCCCTAGGGAGACCTGCCAGCAGTATGCACAGATTTGGTATCTGCTTGTCCTAGGATGTAATTAAGTAGTTCTTTAACGAAGGACCTATAATATCTTTTCTCGTACCTTTTCTAACAAGCACAGAACGAGCTGCTCTCCAAACAGGATTAGTGAGGATGCTTTTGCATCAGCAACTTGTATTAACCGTAATACCTCACACGGCATGAAAAGCAGCAAAGAACCTTAATTCTGTAAGAGACTTACCTTTTTAAGATTAAGGGATATTATTACAACTCTCAATATAATTCCATTAATGGCGTATGAATCATGTCTGTTTTACTTTCACCTTCTGAATTTTTAATGCTATTTCTTTCAGAAGGAAATTAAATGAAAACTTTGAATATCAAAGTCTTTTTCACAGCATTCACACTGCTCTACACACGACAAACTTGAGCAGAAAGAAACATTTTTTTCCTTATCCCTAACTTAGGTTACTTATGCCGAATAAGGCATTCAAAATAATAGTTACTATAACACAGTACAACCCTGAGTCTTCACCTAGACAGTTCGACCCGTCTCGTGCATTAACAGACTTACTCGCCTTAGTTCGCTAATCTTTATTCAACGAATGCACTTCAAAATATACAGGCGCTGTTTGTATTGTTTCTAAATACTTCTGTAATTACGTCATGATTTGTCAGATTTTAAAATTAAAATCCGGGAGCTCTTCCTACTTGAAGCAGCACATGCTTAAATTGGAGTCGGAAAGGCACATCTTAAGATTTGTGATTCAACTCTTTCTCTAGGAATGTGGAAAATACCTTGTTAATCCTAAAAATTCAAAAGCTTTTTCATTAAAAAAATCATCTTAGCTGTTGGGCAATATTGCCAACACAGCCTTAGCGTTTTCAGTGTAATTTACAGCTGGTTACAGTGTTTTTAGAATATGTTGTCAAATCCTGGATCTTCAGACTGCAAGGCTTCTTGATCTTGCCGAAAGCAACACAGACTTACTGATTATCGGATTTTTAATTATTATTCAGAAAAAGTATTCCTCTAACTTTCCTAACTCACAGAAACTGCAAGAGAATTGGAAAGGAGGGGCACGCTGCTTGCCCAGTCACAACATGCAGAAACATGTTTCTTCGTCCTAACTCGCCATCCGATCGCCGAGAACCCTGGGTGTATGAAGACACGTGTCTACCCACAAAGTCATCTGCTGTAAATACCAGTACTCCCTCCATATGCTTATATAGCAATTTTTTTCTCCAGAGCTAGTACAGCAACTGGTGCAGCAAATACTGATTTTTTTTTATTGCCCTCACGTAAGCAGACCCATGTAATGTAGCCAACATTGGGAGCGTATCCCTGCCCTCGGCACAAAGGAGGTCTTGCCCAAACTATCGATGGTTGCTCCTACCTTCACATCATCCTTCTGAAGTCGTCAACCTGACAAAGCTGTAGCTAATGTTAGCCCTAAAATAGCATAACTGTCCATAAACCCCAGTTCTTCAGAATATCTCTACTGTCTCTTACACGCACCGACTTGTGTATCAAGAGTCTGCGAGACTCTGTTATATTTGACCCAAAAGAGCCTATTTATTAGCACTCCTTTACTTGCCCCCCATAGGTTCCCCAGCAATGGTGAAATCACCACCTAAAGATACTTCACACATTCTGAAATCTTTTCAAACATGTTTGGTATGTGGGAGAGACAATTAAAATGTTTTAACGATTCTCTGACGTGAACTGCAACCAGTGGCAGGTACACCAGTGGTCAAGGTTAACTATACAAATTGGAAGCAAAGTATCTACAAATCAAAGTGAGATTTCAGATAGCGGTGTTGTTTTAAACACAAGGACATGCAAAGGTGCTGCCTTAAAACTTTCAGAAAAGGACTTCTACCTGGAGCCGCTGTCAGCTCTAGGCACGTCCCAAACATGCCTCCGCCCAGACAGACACAAAGGATGTAAAGGTGGGGAAGGTGGAAAGGAGGGAGATGCATACTTGCGTATTTTCTCCTGTTTTAGGAATCCTTGTATTCCAGATCCACCTAATTTTCCAGCACTTAGGTGGTTTTAAAGGAGGCTGCACAAGGGAGTCCAGCATTGTAGCTGGGACATTTGTGGGCTCCACTGATCGCGCTCCTCAGCTGAAAGAACGCTCCGTTCTCGTGCAAAGCGCCAACACGCTATTAACACGAGGCCTGCCTTTATCCCTATTTCCCTGAAATCAGACAACTATTTCAATAATAGGTTGCCCCATCCTTTTGTTAGAATAATCCTTCCCAATTAGTGCATTCATTTCTACAACATTTTTGCCACAGAGACCCACCACTGTGTACGCTATTGGATATCTTCTCAATCTTAACACATTGGTCTTTTTTCCTTTTATACCCAGGTGTTAGGTCAGTTTATAACAAGAAATTAAAAGCAGTACTACTGCTACGTCTCTGCTTACTGTAGCATATAGGAGTCTTCCATCTGCTAAAACGGAAAACAGTGTTCTGTGTTTACGGCACTCTCCTGGTTTTCTTATGTATATTAAATTGCTTACAATAACATACATCAAGAAATAAATACAAATAACACACTGCTGGTTAAAAAAGAAAAACAACAACAACAAAAACGCAGATTTTTCTCCCTTCAAGAAAATCCGTGTTCTTTAAGTGCTGTTGCAGTGCCATGGGACTAGTGCTCAGTGGATTCATTTTCACTAATATGCTGTAGGTCTTGAACTGCTATTACTGCAATTCATCACTAAATGAGTCTATGCCAGCAAAATTGTGTCAGCATCTCTGAAGACAGCAGTATCATCCTTCGGGTGAGTATCATCTATGTATACTTCTCAAAATGTCAGTAGTACATTATCTGCAGTTAGCAACAACAGACAGCACTCCATTCTGCTGAAAAGAAAGGGGAAAAAACACCCGAGGAGGAAGAGGAACACAGAGCAGCTCTAGCACTCGACGGAGCTGAGGGCTCGCGTCGCTCTGCCAAGTCTGAGACTTCGAGGGTGCAGTGTGACCTCTCCTCCCCGACCTGGGATCAGGCCCCATTTATTGGTCACAGAATGCAGAATTCTGGCCATCAGGAAACACGGCTCTTACCATCAGGCGTAATGCATAATTTTAATGCATTAAATCTATCTAAACAACGTATAGTAGATCTGGGGACTGGGGCAGGAATCATCATCACTAGCCTGTGACCCCCCTCCAAGATCAAAGGAATTTATTAAAACCGTGTATTTTGTACGCGCATCATTATTTACCAAAATGGTAATTGTAGCCTTCTACGTGGAAGGTCCTACAAAAAGAAAACATTAGCAAAAGGCATTCAGCAACATTTCTGTTGTGTCATGCATCAGTAAAAGCAGCAGAGGTAGTGCTTCAATGGCAGCTTCCAGCTCAAAGCTGGAAAAATGTTGAATACTACATGCTGCAAGGTGCAGCTTTACAACACAAAACGAGTTTCATGCTCTGAATGATGTTTGCTTTGTCTTCTGGTAAACCATTAGCAATCTGTACCAACTATAGACATACTTGCCTGTATTCAGGTAGAGTGCATTCCGTTAAGCAAGCCAAATTCTGCCCTGTCTGCCCGTACGGAGCTTCACTAAGCATAGCAGGATTGAAAGCAAAATGCAAGTCACTAACTCCATAACCTGGCCAACTACAGCACCGCCTATGAAATACGGAACAGAAGATGAACAGATAATCAACAATATTTTGCAGCTGGAGAACATTGATGACCTGCCCTTCAAATCCTTACCGTGAAAAGTAGCAGTAATCTAGGCCCTGCTCATTAGACAACAAATCAGCAGTTTTAGTAAACAAAGTACTCAATTTGCCATACAAAAATAAGTCACAGTATTTTGACTCTCACAGGCCAAGTGCTACACATTAGACAAGAGTTAAATGAACCTGTTTCAGTGATCGTTTATATTCATTTATTAGTCGGCAGTGGTTCAGGAATTTAAAGAGCTCTCGACAAACATTCATGAAACAAGCAGTCCCAGGCTCCTTCGAAGAGGCTTTGAAAGAACACGTTCTCATGGGCGGAATTTAAATTTCATTTCACATTTTCCAATGAATAAGGGATATTTGTGTCTCTTATCATTTCCAAGCAGACAATAAACCAACACTGTGTGTGTCTGGATGGACGTCTGAACCACAGAGGAGAGGAGAGCTTCACCCGGTCCAGAGAAAGCACCCTCACCCGGATACTTCTGTCTTAAAATACTTAAAGACTTAAAATACTTTAAGACTTAAAATGTCTTAAAAAAATACCGCAAGCAGTCAACCTCCAGGTCACAAGAGCTGAGCATAAACTTACAATCCTGACCCAGGAACGACAGCAAATGAAAGTCAGATAGCCAAAGCAATTATTGCCCACGTTGTTGTTTGCTTCTCTCCTTTTCCAAAGCTACTTCGAGCCCAGGCCAGCTACTCAGCTCAGACGAAGGAGATAGAGCAAATAAAGGTAGTAACAAACCTCTGCTGTCTAACTCAATCCATCTACACGTACGAGCCAATACTCTGCAAAACTGGGGAGCTCCTTCTTTCATATAAGGAGGAAAGGAAGCTTAAAGAGCTTACGAGAACACACAGCCTCAGAGAGCACAGCCTTTGGAAGGTAACGGGCTAGCTGCAGAACTGATACGACATGGTTTCATTTGGGATTTCCCCCTCCCTTTGGTTTTGTTTTGCCTTTTCAATTACAGACATGGCACAGGAAAAGTTTACGAAAATCGTTTCTAAGAGAAAACCTGGAAACGGAGGGAAGCAATAGATAGATAAGCTTAACAGCAGAAGACAGCTGCGCTACAAATAAATAGATGAAAACCAGAGAGAATGCGACCGTTTCCATCTGTGATGCATGACCTGTATCGCACACTGTGTGCCACCAGGTTTTAAGGGACTGTAACAGCAGGCCTTCGGAACAGGACTACAGCGACTAGCTTTATTTTCAACTCTGTGATCCTTACATACATCCCTTTTGCCACTGGTACTCTACCTGAGACCACCTCCTAAATTCTCACCACTTTGCCCTCACTCCAGCTGTTGCACTTCAGAGTACGCATCACTTACAGATCGTTCCCGAACACGGATATACCAAAACACCTCAGGGGTTGTAATAAGTCACCTTTCTAAGGCAGAGACAGGACGTCTCTTTGGATGCATCTTCCTCAGTCAAGGAAAAGAAGGATTTTTTGCACAAATCAGTGCTTCGTGGATCCTGCGATACTTGGGCTGGTGGATGATCGGGTGTTTTTTAAAAATTCTAACCCATTCATACCATTTCCTCTGCTGTTTCCACAAAGATCAGTCTTAGAGTGAAGCATTTGATTACTGTAGTAGCAGTTTTTATTTTCTAGTTCCAACAGCAACAGAACACCCTTCCTTTTCTTATGTAACTGCTCCCTCTCTTTTTGTAAGTATACAGTTAATTCTGATTTTTAGTAGCTGAACTGTCAGGCTTCGTCACTGCCCAAAAGGTGTATGTGTCACACTATAAACTTAGAGCCATATTCAAGCAAAGTGCATTTCACGATCGTTTATGCTTTTTCCATTAGGTCATAAAGCAGTTTCAAGATGAATTCTCTGCACGTGGACCTGTGACAGGTCCTCTCCCCTTGCCCTGTGCTCATTTCCCAATTACAGCTCACCCCTCAGCCGTCACTCACATGCTCACCTGCCCTTCCCTGAAAGCAGTTTGAGTATTACGACGCCGTAAAAGTCCATTTTCCTCCCCTCACCATAAGTAACTTGGTTTTTCAAGCTATAAAACAGCGGGCCAGCCTTCTCCCTTCTGTATTCCCCCCACGCACAAATCAAGCAGTCGTGGCAGAGCACTATGCTACACACCGCCGCCTCTGCAGCTCGACGTACGTCGTCACTGGAACGACTTCACTGTATGCCAAAACTGCACATCTCCTCATGGAGACTGTTTCGATACTCGCTGCCAGTCCACGTGAGCACCCGTGAGCCCTCTTATTTAAAATGCTCAATAACCTCACACGGAACCTGATTATGTAAGATGGATCATGAAAAGATCCAGTATCATTCGAGGTAAAAAGATGCATCATCGCCCAAGGGTTAACCTCGTATTACCCTTTTTCTGAATTTGATCACTAAAACCAACCTGGAGTTAGATCTACAAGGGCAGGTAACCGGAGTGTTTCATGGCACTGTATTTCACAGACCTTCGAAACTTGATGAGATTTATACTTTTCGATAGGATTTTTCATTAGAGTTGGACAAATTTATTCTGTTGCCCGTAATCAAAGCTTCAGATCAAATTGTCAGGATGGATAAAGAGGCCAAACTTTCACAATTCACAGACATTCCTGGAACATGTCATAGGTGTTCAGAGTACCTAGATACTATAACATTTAAAATAAAGAGCACTGTGTTAAATAACCCTACTGCCATAGCTAGCGTACAGCTATTAAACATCCTTTGTTAGGAACATAGCGGTAGGGGGGGTTCAACAAGCAAACGATAATGAACAGAAATGAGAAGTGAACTGTTAGCAACAACCACTACGTGGTACAAACACAAAACATACAAACAAAAAAGAAACATTTTTTTTAGCAAAGTTGCTTGATCTTAGTCCTTACTGTGTTCTCTCAAAAAAACGACACTAGGAACATTCTGAGTCTCAGAAAAATACAACTTCACTAATATATGCCAGCTATTTATCTGCCTATACTATACAGACACAATTCGAAGAAACAGTATTTGAAGTATTCAGAAAAGTAATTTGATTTTTATCTAGTTGCTATTCAATAGACCTTAAAAACAAGACGAAGTATCATTCCCCACCACACCTCCCCATTTAGCAGGGTTCAGCAGCGCTTCCGCTCTGAAGTGAAATTAAGGCTGAAGAATTTTCCATCGGAGTGGCTGCAGTGACACAAAGGCCAATAAAAACAAACGTCCACAATTCAAATCCGGAAATGCCGGTGAAGTCTTACAATGACCGATTTTAAAAAGCCTAAGCAGACTACGTTCTCGCTAACTATATCCATATGAATTCCCGCAGATCATACGCAAAGCTTTCCAGCTGTCACCGAGCTGTCCAAATTACATACCTGCAAGGAGAGTTTTTCTGCTAACTCAGTCGTTTAAAGAGGATGTTATTTAGGTACTGAATTACCAGTTTTCACTTTACACAATTAGAGTAATCCTCTAATAACTGCATTTTGACTGTCAGGAGTATTAGAATCCAAAGAGGCAGAGCAATGAGCCAGGTACCTGGCTCCAGTCATGTAAAAATGAGACAAAATGAGCTTTACAGTGTCAAATTTCTCACCGCTGTTCATTCGCCAAGAGATTAATCCCCAGATTTCTAATTGACATCTTCTTCTGAGCCCCTGTGCTTACACGAAGATACACTTACCTCTTACCCTGACTAGGGAAAAAATGGATTTTGACTGGACGGTGTTAGTAAAAAAGACTTGTCTGAAGAGGGGTGTTTTGTTCTGAAACTGCTGAGGCTCCCGGCTATCCCAGGTTCCCGAATTAAGATACAAACATACAGTTCAGTCTTGAGAAAGCTCCTGCGCAACACATGCAGGCAGCTGAGGGTAAGCAAGCATCGAAGATGATGAAGAGTTGAGCTGGATTCAGAGACCCGTGGGCTGTTTCTGTAACTGGAGGAAAACATTTTTTACGCGAGGAGCTCCTAGGCACGTGCCTGTCCATCTTCCCTGTGTGCCACCTCTGTGTCCCTGCCGGCATTTTTGTTTAATTACAGACCCAGGAACTGTTCTCAGCTCAGACCTTGAAAAAAACTACGGTGATCTACCCTGTTTTGTAGCTCTTGATGGCTTCGTTTTGAGTTTAGCAAATACAGAGGAATTTTGAAGCTACGCGAGTTAATAGATAAGGACGTTTAGACCTGCAGAGCCGTCCAGCATGGGGGCATGGGCACGTATTCGCCGTCTGCGGTCACCACTTGGTTTTTCTCTGCCTTGTCATTGAACCATTTTTTCCCATGTTACAAGCAAGCACTTAGAAAAGCAGCAGTTTAATAGAACGCTTAAATGCGGACAACTCAGAGCTTTTTGCGACAGTTTCTTGTGATGGTTTGGTTTTGCCTCTCGTGGAGCAGCAGCATAGGGATGGGCTTGTGTCACAGGTCAACCAAGAAGGAAAACTGCTGTTGGAAGAGAGGCTGGAAATCTCTCCAAACACGGCCAGCTGTGCTTAGCCCTCTTCGACTAGCAAGACGATGGTGATGGAGGACGTTTTCCATCACGTCACCATGAACAAAGCAGAAGAGGACAGACAGCATGGTATTGGATATAGTAAGATTTTTTTCTCTCTTGGTTCCAATATCCTGAGAAGATGCAATAGAAGCTGAGTGTGGTCTAATACTTCATCAGCACGAGAGAGTGGATTGTAGAAATTAGCAGAGGTATTTTGACATTAACAAGGCAGTTTACACTCCAGAATAGTTCAGCCTGGCGTGGCTTAGGTCATTTCTTCGGTAAATGCAAAGAGGTTTGTTTACTTCATTGTCATCCATACAAGCTCAGAAAAAATTCCCAGGGACGAAACGTTCTGAGCATCTGTGTACGTAGCTCAAGCAAATGCCAAACTGCTGCTCTACAGATTCTCCTGTGCTGCAGTGAAATCTCAAACTACCATTATTTAAGGGAATCAGAACATAAAAAGTACTGAGACGCAAGCTGCAACAGAAAAAAAAACAGTTCAGCACTTCCAGGGTCCTTCCTGCTGTTTTTTTTTCTCTATACAATTCCCCATCCTTCTTGCAAGCACCACACAATCAGCCGGATCAGTGGCCGGCACGCGTACTCCGTATTCTCAATTTTATGCTACTGCATAATACCTAGCATTTTAAACCAGCTCTTTGATTTGCACGTAGTATGGCTGATGTAGTTATTACTGTAAGCTGGTATAGGCTTATATGTGTAATGCAGAGAGAGTATTTGAGCTGGCACTGAGATCTCAATCACTTTGAAATTACAAAAAAATACCAGAGACTTCTTATTTCTCCTGTCTTCCCTCCTTTACAGAAACAATGCCTGTTAGCAGCCGTTTTAATTTAAAAGTCCGAGCGAAGCAAAATCCAAGGTGTTGTGTTCTAATGCAGTTTCTAATGCAGTTACTCACCTGTAAACGCGCTATTAGTTCAGACCTATAAAATACCCTTCGGTCTGATCGCTTGAGAGGATTTCATTTGCACCGAAACTGTGCAGTTATGAATCTCAGTGCTGTGGCTGACGAAGGGCTGTTAGCCACAGCGCAGGGAGTTGGATAATCGCTCTGTAGTGGAGAAACAAGTCGGCTCAGGGTAGGAGCAACAGGGAGGTGCGAGGGCACGAGCTGCAGCAGGGATTTTTGCCTGATAACTACACCGCTGAACACATCGCCCCAGCTAGTCCCAAAAACTACGTGCAGAAGAAGTTAATTTTAGAATTGGGTGGATTCGGGGGTGGAAGTGCAACGGGAACTCGGGAGAGGAACGTAACATGCTCCGAAGCTGCAGTAAAAGAACGGGTGCAGCAGACCTGGTGATGAGCTGCGGGTTCAGAAGTCCCAGGGCATCCGAGTAACGATGCTGTGAGGTGAGGAGCAAGTCACAGTAGAGAGATTTAGAGCGCAAGGGGTAAAGAGAGACAGACCTCATCTTAGCATGACTACTGGAGCGCGCTCCCTGATAACTCGCTGGAAGTGTTTGGCCTAAGAACTGTACGCCAGCGATACAGTTACTACTCGGCTAGAGCAAACACACTCCCTGAATTATTATCAATACAAAGAGCTGACATTTTAATTATCCTGCTGACTTTTACGATGAGACAACAGAGGCACAAATATTCAAGAGGGACGCTAGACCTTGTACACACCTAATTCCTATACGGTTTTGTGATTTCACTTGAAATACATTTTAATTCTCTCCATTCTCAGTGGTTTGTTTTTTTTTTTAAATCACTAGACAGGCCTATTAAAATATGTTTGGTTTTTTTTTTTTTTTTAAAAAAACCCAACACTCCCTGACTAACCTGCATATAATATAAAATGTATTTACGAGGTGAAAGCACTTGAATTGCTGTCTTGGGAGTCATGCCATACGCCCACAGTGCAAATACCTCAAAAAGAAAATTAGTCATCTGCTTCCAACTGTCAGGATTCAGTAAAAGACAACAAACTACTGTCTTGGAAACAGTCTGAATAATCTCACCATTGAGCTTCTGTACATTTCAAAGTATTTTCAGAAACCAAATGAATAATACCGGCCCTGTAATAACAAGACAGATAGGGAAAAGAAGTGGAAAAAAAGATTCTGATACTGTTTTAGAGCATCAGAGGATTTCTGGTTTCATGCTCTCCATCAGTTAAAAAAAAACTTTCAAAAATGAGTTAGTGAATTTGTGCAGTGTTTCTTTTTGCGCATGTTAAAACAGACCCGTACCCAGCATGGTAACGAGGGTGTTCTCCACTACCCTGATGGCGGCCAGAGGCTGGCTGCCCATACTCACCGATCAGTACAGACCGACCCGTGGTCCCTCCAACCGTGCCACCACATGTCTGCCCAGCCCACGGGCCGCTCCCGTGCTCCCTGCGGCTCACAGGCTGCCGCTTTCCTCAGTGAGGAAAGGTTTCGTTAATCCTCACTTAGTAACTACTTAGAGAAACCCAACCCACTGATGCTGACCGTCCGGGATCTAAGCTAAGGAGGACAGGATAACGTTGCGTCCCAAGTACCCAACACCTCTGGCGCTGTGACGTTCGGATCGGGGCACGCAGCTGGTGTTGCTGAGGCCTGCGCAGCTCTCCGAGTACTCTCCAGCTCCCAGCGTACCCCAGAAGCAGACCAGCTTGTGCTTGAGCTCTGCACGTGTGCCCCAGTGCCCAGGAACTGAGCTTTGCTGCAGCTGCTAAGTACGTTGCTGATTCCCAGAAAAGCTGTGCTGATAACTTCAGACCAGCATGAGAAAGAAGCACCACGAACGTGAATCCTGACTACAAGTCCACACGACTTTGCTAAGCAAGTCGGGCAACAACAAAACCTAACCTGACATCGGGCACACTGAAGCACCTCTTTCTCTAGCTGCTCCGAATAGTCCAAGGACTTCCACACTGCTGGTGGAGCAAACGCCTACCTCATACATAAATGGGAACAGATCCTCTCAAACATGAGAACGGGGCCGATGTTTCCTGGGAGACACACCAAGGATGCTCCCAGGGCTTCTACTGGGGAACTGAACAACCAAACCCAACGAGTGCTGGGGCAGAGGAAAAGAAAAAAAAAAAATCTTCAGATGGAAGAGGAGGAGGGGGAAAAAAAACCCAGACCCTGAAACCTTACATACCTCTGAAAAACACGAAACAA
>VZSC01011600.1:8702-44288 GCA_013398225.1 Steatornis caripensis | reverse complement strand
AACGCTCTGGCTCGTCAGGGACGGAGGGGAGGGGGAACGGGAAGGGAAGAGGGAAAGGGAGAGGGAAATGGAAAGCGAAAGGGAAAGGGAAAGAAGGCGGTGTGTTCTGTGTCCTGTCCTGGGGTGCAAAAGCGAGGAGAAGTCCCTGGTGTGAAGGAGGGGAAGGCAGGGGCACAGGCAGGGACAGCTCATACTGCAGTCGGATCTGATCACATCAGTGACCCTTGGCATACTTCAAAAAAAGACAGCAATGGTGAACGGTGCAAACTCACGGAATTATTTAGAGAAGAGAGGGTAGTCACCGGAGCTGCAGTGCTCAGAGTTTTACATTGTTTTGGGGGCTCCTGCAGTCTGGCTACAGGCACTTCTCATAGCTTTTTTTACAAGTTGAATAAACAGCACGCTGGATTACTTTACAATCGGTGGCTTTTTGAAATCCATTGGATTTCTTTGCTGTTTTTATATTGCCAACCGAAATAACGTAACGGTTTAAATGTGGCAACGAAATACTCTGTTTTCAGAACAGAACATCTGCAGTTTGCAGGATACCAACAGATGGCAGAGTATTTTGATTTTCGCTCTTGTGTGTACTTAAAACACACTCCCGAATTCATAATAAATCCCAGACAACGTGTTGGTGACCATCTTAAGGCTATCTTCCCACAATAAGCAGGAATCACAGACCAGGAAAGTCATCAGCTTTACATCTCTGCACAATCCTAAACGGGTTGGTTGGAACGGACCCCTGGGTGTCGCGCAGCCCAGCCTCCCTGCTGAAAGGAAGGCACATCTGTTGCGGTTTTGTCTTGACAGCTCTTGAAACCATCCAAAATAAAAATTTCATAGTTTGTTCAGGTTAACTACCTTCCAAGTAAATAATTTGTTTTGTAATGTCTTCTTTGGACCTCCCGAGCCGCTTCTGCCGATGCTTTCCTGTTGCATTGCCTGCCACTACCAAGGAGAGTTTAGCTCTGTCGTGTTTGCAAGCCCCCTTCAAGTAGTCGTAGGCTGCTGTTACACGGCCACTTAGGCTCTTCAACAGGCAAGATGGCCCCGGCTCCCTTGGCCTCTCCCTCAGGGCGATGTAATTTAGATCCTGATCATCTTGGTTGCCTTCACTGGAGATGCCTTGTCTTGATGCGGGGAACCACCAAACTGGGCCCTGTGTCGATCTGCAGCCTCACCCACACCACACAGAGGGGGACACAAACTTTCCTCCGTCTATTGGGCATACTGCTTCTGACGCAGGCTCCTGTGTGATTTGCCCTCTTTGCGATGAGGGCACTCTTTTTGCTCATACTGGGACTGACGTTCACATAACCCCAGGTCATTTTCAGCAGGTCTGATAGCCAGCCTGTTTCTTCCCTGCTGGTACCAATGAAAGGGCTTATTCTGCCTTGGGTGCAGGGCTGAGCGTTTCTCCTTGTTTGTGTTTCTCCTTGTTGAACGTGTTAAGGCTCTGTCAGCCCAGTCCTTAAGCTTCTCAGAGGCCCTCAGAACTGAAGCTCTACCATTCAGTGTGTCAAACACCCCTCCCCCACCCCAGCTTAGCATTATCTTAAAATATGCATCCTATCCCATTCTCCATGTTTTTGTTGAAGACGATGAACTGTATGGGCCATACAACTCGGCTTGAGTACTTGGCTTGTTAGGGGCCTTCAGGCAGGTGTCCAAGCCACCAGTTGCCACCCACTGAGCCCATCAGCCTAGGCAGCTTCCGATGCTTCTAAAAGCCAGCTTGTTCAGGCCGTATTTCCTCAGCTTGTGAGTGGAAGTGCTGTGGAAAATTATTTCAAAAGCTGTACTGAAGTCAAGATGTGTTGTGTCCACTGCTCCCTCCTTGTTCATGCACCCAGCTGTTTCATCATAGAATGCAATCAGGTTGGCCAAGTGTCATTTGTCCCTCATAGATCTGTGCCAGCTGTTCCTAATTGCCTTCTTGTCCTTTGCAGCTCTCTCTCTAATAGAGCTTAATCCACTTTCTTTCTGGGTCTTGCAGCCTATGTGGCTGCAAACTGAATCTTTGGTTTCCTGAATGCTTGTCAAATACCTTCTGAACTCAGACAATCATAAAAATAACAGAGTAATTTAATAATTTGCATTTTAAATAAGATGCTGTGTCTAGTTCAGGAATGCTATTTTTAAGGCTAGCTGATAACAGATGCTTTTTCTTTTAACCCCTCCTGAATGTTTGCATTTGATGCCCATGGTTAGTATTCATAGCCCTTTAAAATCCAGTAATCCATTTGCTTTTGCAAATTCTTTAACAGTTCCTTGATATGGATGAGTCTTGTGCGGCACACATGAGGAGGCATGATTTTCGGTTTTCTTGTGTGACTTCTTCACCACTGATGTCCTTAAGATACGTTTCTAGAACAAACTCTTCTATGACATTAATGAGACTGGGCACTCACGCGCCAGCCTTGCCTGTCCATTTAGCTCAGAGAATGCTTTCAAAAGCAGCGTACCCGCATTTAGAGATGGATTTTCTAACGCACTTGGTATCTGTGCTCTGTTTGAACCCCTTGGAGCTGCGAATGTTCTGGAGAGCTGAGGTTGCCCACTGTGTTAGGAAGAACAGAAAGCTGCTGGGTAACAGAATGGCAACATCATTTAGCATCATGGTGGAGAGCAATTTCTTGGGCATCAGCTACAAATAACGTCTTGGTTCATGTTTTTCAGCACAGAATTTCTTTAAAAGTGTATACTAACATACATACCATTTATGTGGGATTTTTATTCCACACGAGATATACTTGTACTTAATGTAACAGATTTTATTCTTTTGTGTTTGTATTTATGTAATTTTTGTATTTATGTATTTTTGTGATATCTGTAATATTTTGTAATGTTTGTATGTATGTATGTAATTAAATGTATTCTTGCACTCTGTGACATTTTTGTAATATTTGGATTTATGTAATTCTTCTGCATGCAATTTGTATGCAAAAATAATTGCTTATTTACACTAGTTTTCTACGCAGTCATTCTGGGACAGCACTAGAGGTATGATTATGGCTTTTCCAAGTACTTATCAAATGCTTCATATGTGGCAGTAGACGCGTAGACTCTGTGTAGGCTGGAGGATCATAATATAGGACAAATTTTAGCTCTATTAAAATCTGATGTGATTTTATTCTTGACTAAGTAACCTGAAAACAGAAACAAATTTGGGATGCCCAGCTCTTCGCAGTTCTAAGCAGCTTTTTTATTTAATTCAGAAACTTTAGCAAGGATTTGCAAAGCGTCCCTGGAGGATATTAAGATAGTGTTAAGGCTTAAGTCTCAATCTTTCATCAGTCTCAAATGACTTTTTTTCCCCCCCATCTTTTGCCCGAATAGATGGCAGTTCCAAAGGAGAAATACTGAATTAGTGGTTTCGTGATCGCTGAGTAATTATTATTTTGTAGCTGGAGATGGCGCTCTCTGCCCACAAGTTTCTGCTTTGACCACATTTGCTGCCACCCAATGCCAGGCTGAAATTAGGCTTCAATTTCTTTAAGAAACGGGGGGTGTTTTACGCTTTTGGCACAGTAATATGAAAATCATCTCCACAAATGCCAGATGACTGGGGACAGACCCATTAACTACTCATAAGGTGGATCTTAATCAGCTTGTGGTTTACATAACGTAACACCAATAATAACAGGTGTGATTTCAAAAACTCTTATGTGTTCTGCCAATATGGACACTGCAAACCTTGTGTTGGCAAAATATCTTAAGGCAAAGTAATGAATTGATTGGATTCACTTGTTACTACCTGGCAGAGGAAAAAGAAGTTACGTAGTTCACTGGACATAGCAAACTGATTGCGTGTCGCAGACCCAACAGGGAGGAACAACAGCCCTGATGTGCTCCTTAAGAGCAAAAATGTTGAAGAACACCTGCCAGACTCTGTAAATGGTTGGTTTAGTTCTCTAGACTCTATTACCTCTCTCTTTACCTGAGGCAATCTCAGCAACCACGCAGAAGTAGCCAGTGAAAATCTGTTGTGAGAATCCTCAGTAACGGTTACGGAAAAGAGCAAACCACCGGAGCGATGAGCACGTGTGTGCCATGTGGCTCTCTCGCCTCCGCCGCTCACCTGTGTGTGCCCAGGGAGCCCCTTGCTGCCCTAGGCAGGCTGTCAAAGCAGGTGAGAGAGGCACCATGCGCTGATGTCTCTGCCAGGGGCTTGACATCTGCCACTGAGACTTACTCTACGGCTCAGGCAGGCAAGATTCATAGGAAGTAGATCAACATTGACAGTGTTAACTGTGGGCTGGTTATTATCTGTAAATATTGGCCAAATCCAGCCTAGGGGTGAGTGAAGGACACTTAATTTGCACTGACCATTAACACTCATTTGACCACAGAGCTTAGTGTTTCAGGAGGGGCTGGAGGAGTTTGTGAAGGAGTGCAAGCACCTGTGTGTTGCCTGTAGGAGCGACGGCCATCGCCATGCATCGTAGAGTTTTACTTGCAAGTGTGTGCGTGGGAACTGATTAAAACAGTTGAATGCATGTGGCCTATAAATTGGCTGGGCTCACCTCGTGTGGCCTTCATTAGGGGATGCTGCTGCGGAGGCTGGTAGACACAACCAGTGCTGCTGGTCTATCTGTTGGTACTTGTAGAGCTCAGGAGCTCTTCTGGTGTTACAGCAGCAGAAAACCTCCCAAGTCCACCCGGCTGTGTTTGGGGGTCGCTCAGCTGCCCCCTTCCTCATGCCAGTGTGAGGCCATCTCAGATGGCATCTCATAAACCATTGATTGTTTATGGGGCAACCGTGCAAGCTGTTTTCTCTCCTGTGATCCTGCATGTGAGGTGTGGCTGCAATCTGCAATGTCCCCGCAGATGCGCAGCTGGAGGGAGGGGGGACATCGCAGAGGAGCTCGGCTCCAGCTGCCCTTTCCCGGCAGTGGTGCGGCAGCCCCGTCACTTGAGGCGGTGCAGCAGAGCCACCACATCAGCAAAAGGGAGAGAACAAAAAGAAAATGAGATTTTTTTCAGTCTCCAGTGAAACATGTACAATCTTCAATGGAAGGTATATCTGAAGGCTGAGGAGAAAGTACAATTATGGCAGCCTTCCTATAGTCGGCAATCGCCGACCAGAGTAGTCCCATTCAGTGTAGGTAACCTGTGGGATAACTACCAGAAAGAAAAATCTTCTTGCTGCTGTTGCACAACATCTTGGGCTTTCTGTGATTAACAAGAGATTTTCTATCAGAACCTATCAGAATTAGCCTATCTAAACCTACAAAATGAAGAAAAAGTGGTCATCCCTTGTTTGTGTAGCACATCTGTGGAGCCAGGAGTAGAACTTTAGAATAGCGCATTTAACAACAACAACAAAAAAGTCAATTTAAGAGCAAATCAATCTTACATGAGCAGAACATTTCTAATGTAAAAAGGGAGCTGAATTAGAGGATTAGGTCACACTGCCCGATTAACATCATTTGATCTTCTGCTATTGAAAAGCCACCGGGCTTCTCGGAGAATGGAAGCATTCAAACTTTAAATGAAACCACAAGCCTGGCTTAGAAAAAAACCTGCTAAACTGAAAACAACTCGCCTTGCTTCAGTAATTGTCGGTTTCTCTCTGCTGCTGGGGGATGCATCCCAGTCAGGATTTAGAAATCCCTCACATTTCGATACAACAAAGAAGGCTGGCAAAACTGGGCAAGGGCATCTCAGGCGCTAACAGGGAGAGGCTTACAGCATGTGAAGCTTGCCTTGCTGGGCCATATCATATTTATTTCTTGTTTAAAGGTGGAAGAAAGATACACACAGACCTGTTTGATGTTTGTTTTCTTTGTGACACATTCACTGTCGGTTTTGCCTTTTTCACTTTTGGGAGGGGAGGAGGGGACAAAAAAAATGAAGCTCGCCCTGGACTGCAAGGCCCACTCAGGATCCGAGCAGTACCCACTGATGACATTTGATAAGAAAGCAAGAGAAGAAAGGAGCTCTAGTTACATTTGCTGCTTTTTTAAATGATAATTTGTTTTAACCTGAATGACTAATGAACATCTTTAATGAAGGAAACTTTTGCAAATGTTTTAACTCTTGCCTCTGAGCCTCCAAGCAAAATCGTAATGGATCAGCCTTGATCTTCTGGAATTTTCTAAGGTGAAGCAAGAAGGAAGGAACCTTTATATGATATAATTAAGCCCTTTGTCACTGCAAACACCAAGAACAACAGTAAATCTCACACGAAAAACAAATACTCTGGCTACCTCACATCTTTTCTGTTAAAAAGTTTTTACTGTTTTCACTTATTGTACTTAAATGAGTTTTAAAAAGATTTTTACAGTCCCCTGCCACTGTCAACACTCAGTAAAGTAAATAGCAAGCAGACAGAAATTAAAGAATTTATTTCATATCTCTAATGACCTGATGATCAGTTCGCTCAAATGGTTTTTCTGTGCTCTTTGGAGAGTATTAACCAGTATTCACAAGCAGCCTCTTTTTTTTATGATTTGAAAAAATGCTTATTTAAGGTTCATGCTGTTATTTTCAGTCATGGTGTTATTTCAGTTGCTATATACGAAGAAAGGCAGTATTTTAAAATATGGAAAAGTTGTGAATATTTCTGGGGGCGGTTGTGCGTGTGTGTGTCCCCAACCATGCTTTTAGGCACTGCGCATTCATAGAACGAGCACACGGATCCTGCTCAATCTACTACGTTTTCAGCAGCCTCCCAAATGCCAGCCAAGTCAGACCCTGCACAGCTTCCAAAATCAGATGTGATCAGGCATGTAACAATGTAAAGAAAAATAAACCCTGAAAGGCACTCTGAATTATAATGTAAATTTTTTTCTGACATGCAAGAAAGAACAAAATGGAAGTTTTATCACAGCTCTGCTTCCTTTTCAGTGCCCCCACCCACCCTTATTGCTGTGAGCAACGTTTTCTCAAAATAAAGGCACACTGATTTGTTTGTTATTTTAGGCTCCGAGAAGAAGGTCAGACTGGAACGCTGTCCAAATAAATGCCTCTGGTCCCGTTAAGGACCTGTGAGCATACTTATCTCCATCCGTTGCAAACCAGTTCATTGTCTTCCAGGGAGAGCTTATAATAAGTGTGTAGCTCTGTATATCGCTTGACAGCTATACGTGCTCGTGCATCCTTGCAGGATCTGAATCCGCTTCACTCCTGGCGGTTCTCACACAGGGAGAGATGCACGTAATTAGCTGCATTAGCCTCGTGCTCCCCCACTGCTCAGCTATTATTTCAGCCGCTGGTGGCACGGCTCTGAGGGCTCCCTTCCCCTCTGTCACCCTGCACAGCAGCCGCAGCTGGGTGGCCTGATCTGTGCTCTGCCAGCCCCGGGGTGGGGGGCTACAGCCCTGAGGCCACAGCACACCGCTGCAGGGGCTGCAAGGAGGCTGCTAAGGCAGGCCCCGTACCCACGGCTGGGGGCTGTGCTCCCTCCTCTCTCACGCGACCGATGCAGCTCCTGCGCTAATAAAAAAAAAAAAAAAATCTGCGTGCTATTTTTGTCCAAATATTTGAGCTCCTCAGACACCCCTGGATGAAACACACCAGCTATTGGCATACTCGTGCTAATGCAAGGAACATTTTGCACGGGCCTCTGCTTTCTAACCCAAGATTGACTTTAATTATCCATTATTTTGTCTTCCTCCCTGTGAGCCTCTCGCTGAATGCATTGTGCCGCCCAGCACATTAGTCAATCATCACAGCTTACGGAGCGCTATACTTTACATCTTGGCTTCAGCGTCATTCATGTGCATCGAGCGGAGACAGCAAGCAGTTTTAAGACGCTGGGTAGACTTAAGCATGCTAGGGCCTGTCTGTCCCTATAGTAAATAGCTTTGCTGACATTTAAGCTGCACATGGCTTGATGCTAGGTCAAACAAAAATGTCACACTATAATCACTTTTTAAATAGCTGTTTCCGGCTCAGTTAGTACTGTATAGTTCCAGAAGAGAAAGCACTTACAAGCTGACAGACAGAAAGACGAACCGTCTGTATAGGATGTTTGCCTAATCCCATCCCTGCCCTTGCCTGTCAGGCTTGGAGGCTTTGTTTGTTTAAAAAAAAATAATTGCGTATACAATTTAATGCCACTGTACTTTTCAGCTGGGCAGACTCTAAAGAAAACTCATGAATAAGTTGTGGGGAGAGTCCTTTGATGTATCTGTGAGGGGTTTGGGTGGCCCAGGGGGTACCCTGCCCTCAGCAGCATTTGGGGCTGATGATACTGTGTCTTGATGCGCTATGCTACTGAGATGCCACTGCTGGGAGAAGACATGTAGGTAAAATCATAATGAGCTTTGACAGCTGAAAATGTGAGGGTTTTCGCATTCCCTGATATGACTCCTTAAAGTAGTCTCTACCTCTGAACCACCCTGTGGAGGATGTGGACCATGGGGAAAGCCGTGCAAGACTAGCTTCCTTCTCTCAGTCACCTCACTGCGGTGTGACTGTCTCTGTACCATTTCAGTGAGGCGCTGGCATCCTGCCCTGCCCTCAGTGGGCGCTAGCATTCCCGTGGGGCACGGCGATGGCTTGCCTTGGGGCACAGCAGTACTCCCGGGGGGCCTGGTCCCACGGCCACCCAGACGGGGTGATGGGTCAGAGCACCCTGCGCTGAGGCTGAGGTCTGTGAGTGGCTTTTCCTCTCCACAGCCCAAAAATGGCTGGAGGAAATACCTGCACCCCGCCACCTGGAGGCATGTCCGAGGCTGCTCCTTCTTATCACTCCCTCTTTCCCCAAATTTGCCATGTGTGAAATCCTACCCACCTGTGGCTCCTGTCTTTTGCCCCACAAGCCCTCCTGGCAGTGGCTGGCAGTAATTGGAAGGCCACAGCGTTTTGCATCGTGGAACAGTTGTCAAAGGCAAAGCACGAGAACTGTACAAAGACGAATGACAGTGCACGATCTTTTGGCCAGGAAGAACCATGTTGGAGGAGCCATGGAAGCACATATGGGAATGACGCGGGCTTGTCATCCGAGGTTTAGCAGGAAGGAGGAAACCAGCCTGTCTTCACTTCCGCTGTAACCTTTTTCTTCTTAATTTGATCTGTGGCTCTGTTATTTCTAACAAGCTGAGAGGGTGAGAAGGTGCCATAGACATGACCGAATGCCACCATGAGAGTGGATCCCAAGCCTCAAACATCCCTGACTGCTGCTTCACAGCTTGCTTCACAGAGCAAGCTGACCTCAGCTTGTAGGTCTTACTTGTAAGCCGTTTCCTCTCCTGATTAGGTCAGAACAGTGACACCAAACCGAGCGTGTCAACGTGGGGATTTCCCGCTATGTTGATTTTCCTCAGTGTTCTGAAGCAATGTGTATGCCGTACTTTTTAAGTTGAAAGGCAAGTTTATTCCTGTGGAGATGCATTTCCNCTTACTTGTAAGCCGTTTCCTCTCCTGATTAGGTCAGAACAGTGACACCAAACCGAGCGTGTCAACGTGGGGATTTCCCGCTATGTTGATTTTCCTCAGTGTTCTGAAGCAATGTGTATGCCGTACTTTTTAAGTTGAAAGGCAAGTTTATTCCTGTAGAGATGCATTTCCAAGCTGCGTTTAGACAGTAAGCAGTAAATCTTCACACATTCCGCATTTCACACCACAGTTACAGCGTGTGGTGGCTACTGTCTAATCACATAATAATGGACACGATAGATAAGCAAAACTGTTCCACATTCAGACTATGGAAGATGATAAGCTTTTGCCAAGTGCAGTTACAAACTATGGGGCTCTATGGAGGGTGAGCTGGGAAAAATGTTACAGCCTCCAAGACGTAGGGCAAGATAATCTTGTGTTTACAACTACCCAACATTTCTTAAGCCAGAAGTAACTTCCGTTACACCTCGGATTTGTATCAGCAAATCCTTTTCTTTTGGGCACATTTTAAAAACTGGGAATGACTGCACTCTTGCTCAACCACTGATGTGAAGGCAAGGGGTTGTGGTTGCATGCAACCTGGGGGAAGCCACTTTGGGGCTGGTGGAGAGTTCATCCTAGCTAGGAGTTAGGTAAGGAAGAAACGGCGGAATGGACTTTATACAGCACACAGCAATTTTACGAAAAATCTCCATGCGTTCAAAGTTCAACCACTTCTCCCTGTTTTAGGTCACCCTATAGTACAAAGAATGGAACGGGATTGGGGGAGACAACTGTGGGTGAGCTTTCCTGAGACGGCATAAGAGGTAGCATGCACGGAAAAACAAATGCTGTGATTCATGATCTTATGTGATACAGATTAGCCAGCCAAGAGAACTCAGACTGAGAAAAAGAAAAAGTCTCACTGGTGGCTCAGAAAGAGACTTTCTAAATCTGTGTTGATGCTTTGTGTTGTGGAGTTCTTCTTTCATGTAAAAAAACACAGTGCAGAGCAGGGGCAGGCAATAGCAGTTTTGTTACGTTACCATGTAAGATCATGTAGAACCATCACATATGCCATGACGAACCATCGATGAAATGCAACATTTAGAACTGTAAGCTGTCCCACTTTGTTTTGTCTGTTCATTATCAAATAAAAACTTAGAGAACTCAGTCAAGGGAAAATTTTCTTTAGTCTTACAGCACTTAAAGCACACTAAGGCATTCAGCTGAAAGACACTTTCTAGGAAACCAGAATTGTATAATTGAATCTTACTTAAATTATGACAGTCATATGGGGTTTTTTTTCTTGTTAAAAATACTTCATTTCCTTTCCGTTGTGCATCACACACACAATATTCACTTGTATGTGATTAGTAGGCATGTTCTTGCAACACCACACATCATTCTTGTTAATGAGGATCACAGAACCACAGAACGATTGAGGTTGGAAGGGACCTCTGGAGCTCATCTGGTCCAAATCCACCGCTCAAAGCAGCGTCAGCTAGAGCAGGTTGCCCAGGACCATGTCCATACAGCGTTTGACTGTCTCCAAGGATAGAGACTCCACCTTTCTTCAATGATAAAATATGACCCCTTTTTGCCACCTTTAAAAGAGAGGGACTTCCCATATGCAGCTGTTTAAGTGAAAAAAAAAAAGACACGCTAGAATGAGAACTAATAAGATGTTAACATTTCCACTTTTTGCTTTGCTGACTTCACATTCTTTAGTTATATGTAAAAATTTATGCAAGGATTTTATGAAGTGCTTCTTTACGCTCACAATTTTACTGTTTCTTTGCAAGTGGATCATAAAACCTCACCATTTTTTAAAGGTAAGACCTGCAGTCATGTACCCTTGAAATTCCCAGGGATTTTTCAGTATTACGAATTGTCTTCTGAGGTACCACTGCTATTCATATCCTGTGCTTTTCATATGGGAAATCAAATACAGTAGTATCAACCTGAATTTCTACTGTGCGGAAAAATTCTACTGATTTTAACTTATTTGACTTTTAAACTAAGGTTCTTTAGGTGCGGCAAATGTGCAGGTACTTACAGGAGCTTTTATTCTTTTCCCTCCCCCCAAACACCACTTCATTTGGACACTTGGTCTTGGATATATATTTTATACTTCGGTGCAAATTTATAATCAGTTACAGGTTGGGTGGACATACCTAAATTGAAGACATGGTTTTTTGTGAAAGTGTGTGTCTCTCATAGGCTTTTTGGCTGAGCACATTGGCAGATGTTACATATGCCTTCCTAGGTGCAGTTGTGTTTCTGCTCTGTGAGAATATGTATTTTGTTCTTCGTTGTTTTGCTAAGAGTAAAATTACTGAATGTTTTCATAAGCAGAGAAGCAGGATTCCCGTCAGCGAGCCCTCCGAGTGTGAAAGTGGCACAGTGCGCATGCAAAGACTCAAGAAAGCATTTCAAGACTGCTGGTAGTTGCAATATCCCAGTGCAAGACACCCTGATAAACCGCTGTGCATAAGTGTTCCATTGCAGAGCACTGACAGGTCGGTGCAGTGACATACGGAAGGTGACAGCAATGCTTGAACATGATTCAACATGAAAAATATTTCATTGCTTTTTGGCTATTTGGAGGGTGATTCCAAGTAATGCTACAAAAGAGTCACAGTTTAAAATTGTTGGGGTAGATTTGTAATTGTCTTGGATAACGTAGTTGGCTGACCTTTGCGAACTAGTAACTGTGCAATTCAGAATTCACAATAAAACTTGCTCCAATAGAATGTCTGTATATTGGCTCCTTTGTCTAGCTCTTGTTTTTTTTTTTTAAATAGATCTGATTTTTACAAAGCTTGTCAGTAAGAATGCTGCTGTCTCAAAGTTCTGGGTATTTTTTACTATGTGAACATTTCAATCAAACCAAATATGACAACTTAAAGAGGTGCAGATGGCTGTCGAGCTGGAGAGGACTGGCTGCCTAAATTAACTGGTAGAAAGGGGAGTCTTCTGTTTGGCTGACTGAAGCTCGGCTCTGCTAATTTAGTAACGACTTCTTCCTCAGCCTCAGTTCACGGCTTAAAGTTTTGTACCTTCCCTGGTGTGGATTGTGACTCTGATAGTGGTAAGCATTTTTTTTTTAAAGTTATTCTAACAGACAACTGTAAATCACCCACCAAAATCCCTAATTTCACAAATATTTTGGGCTATTTTTTTATACACTGGGGTGTGAGTTACTCGTTGCTGTTATCTGACTTTGTCTTGTGCGTATTCTGGCATAAAAAGGAAAGAAATACTAAGCATTTGTAGAAAGGTGAAAGATAAATCCTTACTTTCTCACAAAGCTTATTTAGCGTGATCTAAGATTTATTTGCTTTTTTTCAAGTTCAATTTTCTTTTTTCTTCAATTTCTTCTCAGTTTCTTTTTCCTTCAATTTTTTTTCAAACTTTTCCCTAACTTTTTTGCCTCATAACTTAGCTTCTTGTAGCTATGTTGTAAGGTAAGTGCTTTAGGTAGATACTATACTGGAAGGAAAAGGTGTTCCACTCAAGAAAAACTGCAAAACCTAGTTTGTCGGCAGAGAAAAAAATGTCTGTCTCACCCTTCGCCATTCGTACATCGGGAATGTTTTATTGTCCAAACTAGAAGGCTAAAGTACTATCAAGCAATAATATTTCAGATAATTGAATTTGGTTTTTTGTGGGGTTTTTTGTGGTCATTGCGTGGTAATTAAGGGCTGGTCTTGGATTTTAACTTTTCATTTTTGAAATATGAACTTTTTTTTTACACAGATTAATCGAACGTTTCTTCCCTTGCGGCCAATGGCCAAGACACTCAGTTTATAATTGAATTACACATTTAGATATAAAATTACAGCTCCATTTCATGAAACTTTTTGCTTGAATTTGTGACTTGCCGCATATGGCAAGGGAAAACCTTCTACAGTAAGCATCTGCCATACCAGCCTGTCCTTCATTGCCGTGAAGCACTTGCACGGCGCTGTGCATCTCCCTGCTGGAAGCCCATTCCCATTCAGGGAGTCCTTAGACCCAGGGAAATTTTTTCTTCACCTCTGAACGCAGCTGTGAGAAACAGGCTGCACCGCACCAAATACAGTTTGTTGGCGTTGGGTTGAACTTTATTCTGTGCGTTTCTTCTGTTTTCTGCATGGAAACATTTCAGCAAACATTTCTGTTGGCTTCTTGGCTGCAATATTCCTGAAAAAAGTTGATCTTTAGTGACTTGCAAAACATGGAAATGGGAGTTTCAGTTCCGGCTGGAAGCAGTGCCTCCAAAACCTAGTTTGCAGGTCTTTTTCAGCCACCCAGCAGAGCACAGAAAATGCCATGGTCACTGTCTGCGATGAACACACAGCTCAAATATAGGCTGGACCCTGCTCACAGCTTGTCTTAAACAATCTCCTGGCCAAAAATATTCTGGAAAAGAGGTTATGAGTGATTTTTAATAATAAATATATTTGTGAACTGAACACTTCACAGTAAGGAAAGACAAACGTGTCACTTTCAAAATACACTTATTGGAAATCATATTCAATCAGTCAGCCTTGTCAAAAATAGCCTATGAAATTAATTACAAAGGCCACTTTTATTTTGGGAATGATCTTCACTACTCCAGCTATCAGATATTTTTTAAAAAACGTTGTAAAGAAGGATCCCAAGCCAAAATTTTCTGGATGTTTCCAGTCCCACGGGAGTTTGGCGAGTTTAATTCAGTGCTATTCTGTTATTATACTTAATGTATTTTCACAAATGAAGTAAAACATTTAAATGCTTTATCCAAAGCATCGTCATGTCTTTTTCTTTGCTGACAAGATGCTTCTGTTTAAATTTCTCCCTCATTCAGTCCTTAAAAACTTTTTATGTTTTGTGGAGGACGGACACTGGGAGCATGTGCCACTATAGCTGGGTGTGAGAACTGGAAAAAATATTTATCTTCAAATCAACAGAGTACTTTGGACTCGGGGATTTATTTTTATTTTTTAATTCAAATAAGAACATTTAGTGACGAGCTATCATTCCGTAATTAAATAAATCTTTCTGAAAACATATTTCTTTTTCTCAATTCTATCTCATTTTTTTCATCCAAAACTATTTGTTGGATTTGACATAACTCCTTGCATAGTTTCAACATGTATCTGCTTCTACTGACAGACAAACTGCATAGGTAAAAAATGACTCACTCTAAAGCTGTCACTTGTATATTAGAAATGTATCTGTTGTTTAAACAACAGCAATGGTTAAAATTACAGTCAGTTTATCACCCAATCCTATGACACAAAACCGTGTTATCTTTTTAAAGAAGAATATATAGGTACATGTTCTGCTCTTTGCTTCTGAATCACCCGTTGCTGCTGCTTGGTCACAAGTTTTAATTACGGAGACGGTCTCCCGGACCCTGCTGGTAATTAATAGCTGTAACTTGCGTGTGCCTTTCTGAAGCCCACAGTGTGCCTGCAGATAAACAACCAATTAACACTTTTATACAAGTGAAATGGATTTCCAATTATTACTGTCTCCCCTCTCCCCCCTATTCTTCACATGCGTTTTGCTTAGGCATTAGGGATGCCTCGCTGCTTACAAAACCAGATAGATAGCCTTGTCTTTCTCCCTCCACCAGTCAGAAAGGGTTTAATCCAAGTCAGGCTGCTGAGCTGCTGCACCTGTCCTCGTGCTGCTGGGCTGGGGAGAGAAGCCTCTCGAAGGACAGAATGAGCATTTTATATAAAACAAGGGAATCATAAAGAGCGCTTGGGCAAGAACAGCGGTAGTAGTTTATAATCAGATGCAACACTGCTGGGGAGTCTGTACTGGTGTTAACAGTCTGCAGAAGTATCCCAGGTAGCTCGATTAGCTCAGAGGACTGAAGGGAAAAAAATGTGACTGCCAGTATCCAGTGTAGATGGGCACAGACTAGGAAATCCAGAGGAATCTGTAACACGGTGTATTACAAGCAGCAAAGAGGTGCAAACTAGTCCTGTGACCTGCTTATCTGCAGAAAGCTGGGCCTGGATCCAGCCACTTTGATCCTCTGAGAAAGGAGGGAATGCAGCATCGTGTACAGCTAATTTGGTAGAGTTCACCTAGAGTACAGCTCCCTCCCAATGTGGGCCGGACGGCGTGACCCTGCTGCTGCGCGGGGAGAGCCGCCCGCCTGCCCGAAGCACGATACTTCTCTTTGGCAGCCGAGTGCCTTTCCCCAAAGAGGGATTTTTGTCTTCAGAGTTGCCTTAAGAAAAAAATAAATGCCTTGCACTTCTTTTGCCCCAAAGAGGGGCCCACCTCTTGAGCACAGTAGTCCTCTGTTTCCACCGATGTATTTGGAAATCTTTACAGCATTGCACCAGAGCCAGTGCAACTTCGATGCTTTGTTTCTCAGAGGCACAGCAAGTGTGGAACATATTACCTTACCAGTGAAAATCCTGACTTGGACTATTGCTTTGGCACTTTCTGAGTGGTCTTCTCGCGCTGTATCCCAAAGTGCCACAGAGAGTAATAAATTACATTACCCGCAATCAGTATGACCTCAGTAAGATCCACCTACGGCCAGGAATAGCTCCATGTTACTGTCAGTTAATTAGTGGTGGTATTCGTTAACTGAGGAAGTGAGAGCCAGGAAGCTATCCTTGACTCTCTGTGGCTGGTGTTGTGGGGTGGCGCAAAAATCATCTCACCAGTCTCTGGCATCTGGCCAAAGGGAGGTTAGGTATCTCCAGGAGTTCATTCCTCTGGCCCATGAGAGGGGCATTGCATGCATGGTCATCCTTGCATGCACACCACATGCATGGTCACACCTGGGGCTCTCATCCCACCTTCCTGCAAGCATGGCCTCAGCTGCTGTCACCTTAAGCTGTGCACTGCTCTGACCTTAGACCTTAACCCTGTGTAACCTGACGGAGGTGGCTCCCCAGTGCGGCAGCCTGCTGCCCTGTGAGTTCAGGCTAAGGCTTGTTCTGGCGGCGTACAAAGACTGGTATGTCCAAGCACACCCAGTGCATTAATACAGCATTAGGCAAAGTCAGTCAGGCTGTTTCTGCCTTTCTGTGAACCATCCAAAGAGCCTTTCTGGGAACGGGAATCAAAGAGCCTGTAGTCCAACGTGGAGTGAAAAAAGCATCTCTGGTTGTGCAGCCTGACATTGTTAGAGCCTGGCCTTGATTCTTACAAGCCTAAGTGACAAACTGAGATGCAAGCTGGTGGACAGCTGGAGGAACAGCGTGCCGCTGCTTCTCCTCCAGAGGAAGAAGCCCGTGCTGCCCTTCTAGTTGGATATGCTGGGGTGGGTGCCGCTGGCAGCACGCGGAAGGGCTGATGCTGCTCACCATCCCACACACGGCACAGCCAGTGCCCAGCACTGCCCTTCTAGCCAAAGGCATCCTTCCCCTGCAAACAGAACTGGAGCTGAGGTATTAGGAGGGTTTGGGTCCGTGTGAAAGGCAGGCAGAGAGCACAGCAGGGCTGCGTGTGAGCCTGAATGCAGCTGTCAGTCTCAAGGCCTCGTAGATATGCAGATGTGCACTGATGGACATCTCCCTGAATGCTAGATTTCTTGCTCTTGCTGCTCCTTCCCGACTTTTGACACCTCTCTGACAGCCTACAGGGCTCTTCTTTGGTATCACTCCTTGTTCCATTCAGAGTTCATCCACCTCTCTTAACCTCCTTTACTCTGTCAGCAACCTTCCTCACCCTCCCACAGACAGCAGATACCCAGTTCCCTTCTAGGGAGCATTTTGGTTTTTTTTTTAAACATGCGAGAAAAGCCTTCATGCTTTTTCCTCTCCTCCTCTGCTCTGCTCCACACCACATATTCTGGAAGTCACCTTCAGACCACACTGGAGTGTTACCTCTATTGCCCAGGGCCGGGATCATGTTACAGCTTTCCTCTTCTCACTAAAGATGTGTGCTCTGATTTGAACTTCTCCAAAGTTCAGTGATGTTTGGAATCTGGGCTTTTGGCTTGGACCTCTCATTGCCTCATGTCGGCATCTAGGAGTTGACAGAAGTTGTTTGCGGCCGGGGCAGCCAGGCCTGCAGGATGCAAGTGATCAAGAATAAAAGAAAAAATCCCAACACACTAACGAACAAATTAAAACTGGCCCTGTGATGAATTGCATGACTTTTGGAGACATACCAGCACCTCTTTCTTACCATCCAAGCCACGGGTCAGGTGGTGCTCACCTGGCTGCTGAAAATCTCAACAAGCAAGGAGATTTCAGGAGGCCGGGGTCACACGCCCTGGCCCGATGGCACACGCTTGCAT
Source organism: Steatornis caripensis (assembly GCA_013398225.1). Classification (NCBI taxonomy): domain Eukaryota; kingdom Metazoa; phylum Chordata; class Aves; order Caprimulgiformes; family Steatornithidae; genus Steatornis; species Steatornis caripensis. Next base: position 26,710 of record VZSC01011600.1, on the reverse strand, counting down.
ATTCTTGCTTACCCTGTACGGGACTGGGCTAGGAGATGTTGATGGAGAAGATCCTCGCAGAGACATAACCCCATTTAGCATGTGGCTACTTTCCCTTTGCAATGGCTCTGGGGAGGCTGGGCTGCGGCAGAGAAGATGTGATGGGCAGAATAAGCAGTTTTTGCTTTTTCTTTATTTTACCAAAGTAGGGTTCGATAGCTTGGCTTTGCCTCCAGGTCAGGATTCAACATGCACAGGATGCGGAGAGGAAGATGAGCCTTGTTTCAAAGCCCTTATCGAAGTGCAGGCTGCGCGCTCCTCCAGGCAGTGTGGCGTTATATCTCCGGGCCGCATGGCATCGCATCCCTCGGGGTTACGCCTGACGCTGCTGGGGGTGTCGAGCGAGGCCGTCCGAGGCTGTGCTCTCCCAGTGCCCTCAGCCCACCCCTCGGTCCCGCAGCGCCGGCCGGGTGCCTGTGCAAGCCTCAGTGAGCCTGCCCGCTGTCAAAACAAGCAGGGCTGTCTTTCTCTCTCCTTCTGCCTGCGGGAATCAAAAGCTTCCTTCCTGCCCTTTCCTCCTGGCAGAAAACAGGCAGCTGAGAGAGGGGCCAGCGAGGGCAGGGAGAACCAGCGGCCCCCGCACCCCCCTGCCAGGCGGGAGCTGTTGCAGCCCAGGCTATTTTTAACCTGGTTTTGTTGCATGCTGGCAGTCGTATCCCCTGTTACTTTCTTCCTCCTCTGTGTCTCGGTGTGTCTTTGCAGCTCCTTCCTGCTACCACGAGATGTGTGAACTATATATGGCCTGGGAAATCTGCGGCAGGCAGTATTTTTAAAACCTCCAGGCCTCCGGTTTGCAGGCTGCTGTGACGCAGTTTATCCGACTTTGTGAGTTTCTCATGGGAATGCAGGGTGCCCGGCGGCAGCCTGTGGTGCTTGGCTGTTTATTTTTTGCCCTTCACGATGCAGCCCTTGGGGCCCAGGCTGACATCTCGAGACTTGGGAAGCAGCAGACCTCGTGTGTGCGCAGGGGAGGGATTAAGCCCGACTGCCGTCACAGCGCAGCTTCCTGGATGTCAGCTGCAGGTCTGCGAAATGAGGTGACCTCTCCGGCCGGCCAGGTGTTGCCATCAACAAGAGGGGCAACGAGAGGGGCAACAGGTTTGCAGTGGTGAAACCCTGGTCAATACATGCCTGGTGTAGAAAAGACTGAATAAAGATACATGAGGAAATCTTTGGGAGTAAATCCATTGACTAGTTCCACGTGCCCAACAGACCTTCGTCCTTGCCTCTTCTTCCACAGGAAAAATTCTCCCTGAGTAAGAAGGTGCTGCTGAGGACAAAAAGTTTCCTTACGATTTTTTTTTTTCTTGTTGCCAGGGTTTAATTTCTGGTTTATATTCAACTGAGAGAAAGTAAAATGCTGTTTTGAGACTCTTTGCTAGAAAAATCCTGTCCAAAAACATTCTTTGAGCATTTTCGCTATGAGAAAGGGCAGGAGCCGCTTGTATTGTCTACAGCATGAGCATCCATTTTTCTAATGGTGCTATTTTTTTGTTGAAGTTCTTTCAGAAGATAAATAATATATTTTAGTTATTCACAGCCTTGTAGATTAAAAATCTCTTGATCAGATTTTCTTCTGTGAGAAAATGATGCTTCTCCCTGTGTTCTTTCAGTATTTGTGATGCATATAGACTCAAATTAAATAACCAATATCTGAAGTATGTTGTATATGACTTTACTACTGTAGAATAATGGACTTACCTGCAAGCGTATAACATATTTGCAAATATATTTGTGTTCATATATAAATACGTGCTTTTATCTACTGTTGTCTCTTGTACTGTGTTTGCACAATAAGAATCCCAACTCTGGAAGTGAGGAACTTTAAGTTTTTGGGATGCAGTTGATTCTCATAGATTTCATTGGGCTTTGGACCAGACCCCTCTAAAAGCTGATTTTATTTGAGATGTTTGATTACAGGATCATGAAATTAACTGTAATTTGTGAAGATTATCTTTTCAGGCTTTAAGGATTTATACAATTTAAGGAAAACTAATCAGTGTTTGTACGTTAGAAATTTGACCTCTGCACTGCTCCATTAAATTTATTTTAATTGCTAATAAGGCACAATATTTCAGTCTGCCAAAAAATGAAGGATCACAGATATTATCAGAAAACTACTGGTTTTGGTATCATGACTCTAGGCAGTATTATGGAGAAGGCTAATTTCTCAGGGCCAGTCGGACCAGTGTAGGAAAGCCTCTGTGTTCAGGAAACTGTTTCTCTCAGATGATTAACTCCTTGGATATATAAATGTTTATGTAAAACGAACAACGCTGAGGATGCAAGTTTAGCAAGATTAAAAGAAAGCACGACATGTGTTTATCACCAATAGGTGAGACAAAGGAGACACATAAATCCTTATGACTCCACTGGTGAGAACCACTCCCAGGAACGACTTAGGAGCAGGTGATGTTGGTAAAGTTGCGCTCCATTCAGTAAAGAAAATTCGAGATAAAATTCTGTCGAAGGTGGAACATTAGATTAGGTAAAGCAAGGGTTTTGTCTTGCTTGGCAAGTGTTATTTTCCAAGGAGATGTTTGCTGATGAAAACCGTGGTTTTTCTTGACGTGGCACCATATCAAAACATGGCTGTAATTGTCTTCTTTCTATGAGAGAAGACCTTAGTTTAAGCACACACTTTATTTAGGGATAAAAAAGGTTTTCTCATTCCAGAGATACTTTCTCAAGTGTTCCCATGACATGCAGTGGTCAGTGGACTTTTAATTCTGCAGATGCCAATTAGGAAACAAGGCCTAAGAGGAAGTTCATTTCTGGGCAGAGAGAGCACATTGTGGGTGGCCATAGACGCCACAAAGCCTATGACTTCAGCCACCTGAGAAATTAAATAAAGAACCCTGACTGAGGAAGCTAGTGGGCATTACATCATTTACACATAAAAACAAAAAATAGATTTATGGGGCACATGGGTGGCTGTGACATCACCAGCAGCCAATCTAGAAGTCTCAGCTGCATCCAACAGACTAAAGCCCTTTAATACCATTCTTTGTAGAAGGGGATCCCACAAACCTACCTCTCGCCTTTGGGTTTCTGTTTTTCAGTTGTTGCTACAGATTGACTGTGACACATAGACTGGGCTCAATTGCCTAAGCCGCGGCTGTACGGGGTGTGCTTTGCATTGCAGGCATAGGATGTGCGCCGGGTGTTGTTCCAAACAAGCATAGCCCTGGAGAGATGAACTGCTTGCTGCTGCAGTTTTAATGGGGATTGGGAGCTGTGTCAAGGCGTTTCTACAGATCTGATGTGCTTGAAATATTTTATTATGGTGGTACTGGCTGCTCAGAAGTTGGGACAGGGCTGTTCTATTTCAGAAATTATCCTAAAGAGTTACTAACAGTCTGAAAAAAATTATCTGGAAAAACAGAGTATTGCCTAATACAAAAGCTTGAGAACCAATAGCTTACAGTAGTAGCTAAACAGCAACAGAGCTTCAGCCAGTGGTGGCAGAGGGCATCACTGCGGTGCTCCTCATCAGGAACGATGAAAGAAGAGCCCTAGGATTGGCTTTAAGCAAAGGGAAGGAGGAACCACAGGAAGAATCGGGTGATTTTGCAAGGAGAAGGGCAGCGAGGCTGACCAGCCACAGGAATGGCTGCTGGCAAAAGCAGGAGGCACGCAGGAGGCAATGGGATCCTCGGTGATAGTGGTTATTCCTCAGGGTCCAGGCCTCCATGTACACAAAGGCAGCTTTAGGGTCCTTCTGAGTGAAGTCCATCTCTGTTGCTTTAGACTCTGCAAGTCCTCCCTCGCCCTAAAATACACTGATCACGTCAGGGACTGGGTCGGACCATGACCAGCTCGTATCCCTGAAAAAGCACCCTTTGCACACTGACCCTGGCCAGTCTCGCGGAAAACATCTCTGAGTTTTCTTGAATTCAAACTTTGGTTCAAACTCAAGCAAGAGAAAACAAACATTATCTGGTTCAAGCGTTCAAATCCCTCAATGTAAGCCAGATGTCACAGCTGGTTCATACAACTGCTCTCGGTGTGGCAGCCGTGACCTCCTGCCGCTCGCTGCAGAAGGGCAGCAGTCACGAACGAGCCTGGTAGCTGTCTCGATGCCTCTTGCTTTCATATTCAGTCTCAAAATATGTTTCCCGGTCTTTGACATTTTCACTCCTCTCCCTCTACTTTCTTCTTTTCCTCCTTTCTTTTCCCTCCCACCTTGAGACTTGGCACACAGCGTCTTACTCAAGAAGCTCAAAAAGAAGGACAAAAAAAAAGAAAAAGAAAAAGAAAAGAAAAAGAAAGGAAAGAAAAACAGCCTGTGTCCCTTTGTTTGTTTCTAAGGCAACAGGTGGGAGATGCAGAGTGCTGGCATCCTCCCAGCTGCACGCCCGCAGTGTCGGGGCTGCTCGGTGCCCCACGGGAACTGGTGGGAGGCTGTCTGTCTGTCAGCACGGGTGCTGGGGAAATGGTGTGAAACAAATAAGCCTCGCTTGTGCTCCCATGTCAGCCCTTTGTGCGGGACTCCCGCTGTGGCTGCCCGGTCCCCAGCTCTGCTTGCCGGGTGACTGGAGGCAGGCGAGCCGGCAGGCAGGTGAAAAACATTATCTCGGGTGGCCTCAGATATCGACCTAGAGGCTGAGACACATTAAAACAACAGGGCTTGAAATAAATGGCTTCCTTCCACCAGGGCTACAGCCGGGTCACGCAGGAAGGGGGACAGGATTATCACTTCAGGAAAGAGAAGATGCATTTAGCAGTTACAAATTTTACTGAAATAGATAAAAGAGAAGGGGTTTCCTTCCATTTTTTCCTACGGGCTCTGAACTTCCTTCACCTGCCTCCATCCATTGCGAGAAATCATCATGGGAGGACCCGTGAAGTCCAGTAACCGGGGCAGGAGGACACTCGGATCGAAACGAGTTGAAGATGGGCAATGCTGAACCCAGCCGAGCTGTGCAGGCACTGCTGAAAGCCATCCTGGGGACCCTCCAGAGCCTTGTGGGTGCATTAAGGGCATGGGCTAAAGCACGAAGAGGCTTGTGGAGAGGCTGGATGACAGCAGCTCGCAGGCTGGATCCCGCCCCTGCCTCAGCAGGAGAGCAACCTGGACATAAAATCGCTGTCAGAGTGGCTGGCCAGCAACACTTTTCCTGCCTCTCCATCAGGTTAGGCCTGGGAAACATTTTCATACAGACAGGTCGCTTTGAGCTAGGCTGCTGGCACATACAGGAACATGGCAGAGGACGATGGAAGTTGTGATCAACACGTGACAGAGACGTCTGAGGCAAGAAGAGACTTACTAGCGGCAGGCTGCAAGAGCTTGGCCCCTTCCCTGCCTTTCCTTCTCTTCCTGGTGGGGGACATGCTCTTGTGCCATGTGATGTGGCCTATGCAACTGGCCCCAATCCTATAGACTGAGGGTGGCATCGTGGTCTGTCTTACTGATTATGACCTTTGTGCACCAAGCCTGGCTTTGCTAGACACTTTTGAAGGCTGCAGTTACCAGGAGAGGTTTCATTGAGCTAACCTGCCTTCATTTTCTCAAAAATATTGAGCATTCGAGTTCACATTGTCTTCAAAACTAACAAGGCTTGCAGAAAACTGCAGAATTTATTTCTGAGGTTTTTCTGAAATAATAAGCAGCTGACCTGTCTTCATAACTGTTACACTAAATTTCAGAAAAAGCCCAATCAGTACCCTGAACACTTTTTGACAATAGATTTAGCTTCACCTGGCTTCCGTTGATGTCAGCAGAACCACCGGTGCCTGAAAGAAGACCAAGTTATTTGCGGGATCCATAGACAGTGCAGGAATACTATGCCCCGCAATAAATTATTGCCATTGCTAAGCAGTCTGTGACGCCAGAAATGATGCTGGGGTTCGAAGTGCCAGTCTTTGTGCTTTCAGAAGCTACAGTAGGAGTTTCTCTGCAGGCAGGTGTGTTGTAAACCTAGAATTATTGTCAGGGAAATCCAGTGGAACCCTGTTGCAAAGAAGGACGATATTTCTTTCCTAGATTATGGTGATTAAATTTAAATATGGGGCTAATAAATCGCTTCTTGCTCAGTCTAGTTGAGTCTTCCATATATAATAATGACTTTTGCAGGCAGAGCGGGTTAGGTATTGGTAATGAATAGCAGGCTGTAAATTCTCTGAGGCTACATCTGTACGTATATGTGTGACCATGGCTCTGTGTCTGGAAGGTGTGAATCATGTGTGCAAATATGTGCTTGCGGCGGGGGATATTTAATGAAAGCAGTGGCAATAACAGCAAGAAACAGAAATACCTTCTATGTGGGGGTTGCAGAGATCCATCAGTATAGCGGCACATAACTGCTGTTCTAAGAATTCCCTGTCATGTACATTGTGCCCAGGCTAGATTAAACAGGTTGGTTTATATCTGTATACCCAAATGATCTCACATGAACAGACAAAACCACCAGGAATTCTTATTACATTTATTTACCATTTGTTATAGATGTAGGACGGTTAATAAGTAATTCTTGGAGCAGTAAAATTTGGCTTGTTTTAGAAAGTTTACTTGTCCTAGAAAAGTAATGCCTTCTATTTCTAATTTAGCTATACCTTAAAATGCATTTTGAAACACTCTTAAGCCAAGTTACTTAGATTTACAAGTTAGAAGCAAGTACACAACATGACTTAATTCAAGCTCCAGACAGGATTTAGAAGCTATCTTGAAAAAGATCATAGACTCGTAGGAAGAGGCTGTTGCACACAGAGATCTAGCATTTACGCTCATTGGAACGATAACATAAAATGTTATGAATTGGTATTTATGTGGTTGTTTCTTTCTTACATTTGGAAGATAGTGTGTCCCAGATCTGTTGTACCTCATCTTTATTCATATCCAAGCCTTTTGTTTCTGTGCATGTTTTATTTTGTAGTGTGGCTCCTTTTGAAAGAAGAATGATAAAGGAGAAAATCGAATCTTCCATACAAAAAAAAAGTCCTTTGGCTTGTAAGAGGCAAAGAACTGTAGCTTTTATTTTACTATATGTAGCATGACTACCTCAAAAACCAGTTTGTTTTCCAGCACTGATCTTTCTTATATTCAAGATGTCTTTGTCTCTCTGTTTTTCGCTTTCTGTCATGAGATTGTTTTAGGATTTCCCATTTTCTAACAAATCTGCATATTGCAGACATGAAACCCTGCCTACACAAAAAAAAACCCAGCCCCCAAGATTATGTTTTACTTTACAAGATACATATAACTAATTCTGGGACAAACATGATGAGCATTTATAGCATCATAACACCAGGGAAATGTGATGTTTTACCTGGTAAGAGATAAACAGAAATATGCTCTTTGCCCTGGACAATACTCAGCGAAGATGTGTGGAGAACCCCTGTGCTTACAGCTGACTCATGGATCAGGCAAAGAGGAACCCACGTCCGCAGCATCCCGTTCTTGAGAGAATCCAGCATGATCTGAGCAACACTGAGCTTATGTTTTCCATGGCGGGAGGGGAGGTAGTAACTGACTATACGACGCCAAACTCAGGAAAATGTTGAAGTGTGTCCCAGCTCGAGTATTTGAATAATCACATTACAAGTCAAATGTTCACACAGAACCGCTTTACGGTGTCTGGCTCACAATATTTGGTGTTTGGCCAAATGCATAAATTAAAAATAACTTCTCTTGGCTCTCCTAAGGGCACTAGGACTTTTCTGTTGAAGGAAATATCATTTGTACATCACATACCCTTGATTGCCCAAAAGGCCTGTACTGAGACGTACTGATTCAAAATGTGGCTTCTTTTTCACAACCAAGATGATACAGGAGGGCCGCTTATACACCCACCGTGCAAGCACCGTTGCATTTAGGTCACTGCCTTTACAATCATTGTAATGGGAAAACATTGTTCCCTAAGGTTTTGGGAGAACAAATGCTTTCTAAGACAATTCCCCTGCAAAGGCTGTTGCAGTGGAGAGTCTCTGTTGTCTTTTGAAACCAAGTAGGGGTGCTCAAAAGTTTGCGAGTGCCTCACAGCCGCCCAGGATGAGGTTTGTAGCATCTCTGCTACATTGTGGGACGGCAATGGGGCTAGCGCTGAGGGCCTTTTGGCAACGTGCAGCATAAGCACCGTTACTGATAGTGCTAGTTGTGGGACTGTGGACATCCTATGGCCAGCGTTGAGGTTAGCTCCCTAGCGATGCTCCAGTTAAGGCTGGGAGCCCCGAGTGAACATGGCAAGAGGACCAGCCTTATTTTTTTCCTGGACAAGACAAGGTATCAGAAGCACAGTACGGAGTATCACTCGGGAGGATCCAGCCCAAGATCATTCCCCTGAGAACTAAATGGCCTTTTGAGCAAGACAAGTGCCTTTGGCAGGAAACTCACTGGCAAGCACATGAGTGAGCAGTCTGCTCCCACACTGGCGACAGGGCTGTCGCGAGCAGAATGACAGCCCCTTCCTCCTGCCCCCTGCACGTCCTGCTTCGGGTCTCATTAGAATACCAGTAGACTTTAAACTCTTTGAAGAGTCAAAACAATTTCCAGATCTTGAAAGATGCGGCATTACCTGATGCTGAGAGAGCAGAGACCTGTAACTATGGCAGGCGCAGCAGCAGGATTTGCTTTTTACCCTTCCTCGCGCTTGTGCCTCTGTCTGAGCTGAAGGGACCATCTCTGCGAATGAGAGTCCGCTTCTGTTTCGTCGCTGTTTATTGCCAGCTGAGCTTTCTCTGCAGAGACAGGAGGAAGTCAAAACAACTTCAGCTACAATTGTATTCGTTACAGGGATTTGCAGAAACTTGAATGGCTGTTGCTTTACTTTATAAACTGCATCCCACTGCCAGCTTATAAATTACCAGCATTATTATACCTCTCCTTTCAACATTGACTATACTCTTTGCCCACTGAAATGAAGATGGAAAAATAGGGGGAGGAACAAACACCATTTTCCAAGGCTGGTTCTCATGTTCTCAGGATTCCGTGCCCAATAGCTTTCTAGTCAGTGAGGCATTAAAATGCTGAGCTTTCAAGCCAGGACATTGCAAAAATAATCTGCTGGTCCCCTCAGCACAGAAAGAAGTTTTTCCAGCTGGACTGTTTCTACATATCCTGTCAGGCAGAGAAAGATGTCCACTGGTTTTCACCTCCTCCTTTGGCTTCTGAGGCAACTCCGCATAATTCACTGAGTGTGCATAGATGTTGCTGGCACGCACGGCAGTGCAAGCAGCAGGGAGGGAAGCAGGCACTATGAGAGGAAACGGAGCATAATGAGAGCACAGCTTAGCACCCTCCCACATATGTGTATGCACACACACTTATACACTCACGTCGTGAAATATGAGAAAGGAGGGAGAAACCAGAGGGCAACGAAGCATAGCGGGTGTCCGGGGAGAAGGGGCTTGACTGTTGTGGCTTCTTTTCAACCACAAGGATTTAATGCAACGTTAATCTCTGGTGTTCTTGACATCCTTGATCACAGACTTCTGTTTTCATCTGAGTCGGCACTTTCAGCACAAACGTCTGTTTTCTGTGGGTGAATTGATTCCACGGGAAAAAAAGACCCTACATCTCAGCTGGATACTGATTTTTGTTCTCCAATTAATTAAACAGAAAACTGTTTCCACCCTTGAATGATGGGAATGCAAAAAAGCTCAGGGATAGCTGAGGTTGGTTTTAATTCACTTGATTTCTGGAATTTAAGGGGAAACATAAAAGTGACCGACTTAGGTGTATTTGAGAAGAGACATTACTTGAAAACAATTAAAAGATTTCAAGTGGATTATCAACCAGGTGCCCGAGAATCAAATGCTTCGTTGTTAATACGAGCAGCAAAGCTAATTTCAACAGCTCAACAGCAGCAGGCAGCGATCTTTATGTATGGCCACAACCTGGCCTCCCCCGGTTTACCCAGGATCAAATAGAGCCAACACTTGACAAAATCCACCAGCGAACCCTGAGGTTCCTACCTTGCCTTGCCATGCAGCCTGTCTCCACTAGCAGTAAGCTTATGTGTTGATGCGATTGCTGCATTTTGCGCAAGGCACGAGTGCTTCTGCTTCCAAAGAGGAGCTGTTACAATTTTATGCTTGAAAACACAAGGTGACTGTGGCGGTGTCTTTGCAATTGCAAGGGCACTTACCCAAAGTGTGACCAAAAGAATATCTCAGGCTTTTAAATCGTTTTCCAAAGCAGTACTGTGGTCCTGTACGTTCGTCGTTGCCATTGAAATAAACAGAACAATGGAGTCTAATTTAAGAGTGGGCAATACGTGGGTATGCTGAGCTGTCAGAGGAAATGAGGGACAATTGACTACTATGATTTTATCTGCCCCAAACATTTTTATCTGACTACTTTTCAGAAAGCGTACCCGTAAGGAAGCAAGGCTGAGTGTCTGTCTAGCTGTGGTTCTGATCCCCTGCCCTGCTCTGCTAGAGAGCTTGTGGAAGTGATTTTGGAGCTAAGGAATTACGTATCCACCGAGGGATATACTGCTCTTTTCTACCCTGTTTTTTTGTATGTGACATGGCTCCATGATCTTAGACAACAACTAATTTCTGCTGCATGTGAGAATTGATGAGCAAAGTGACACTTCTTAACATCTCTGAAACATGACTGGTAGCTGTTTACAAAATCTCAGTGAAAAGAGCAAATTATTGGGAATATGATGTGATAATACCAAAATACTTATGCTTGTCTAAGCTGTAACCTCCTTCTTTGGTCCAAAACCTTTCGAGTCAATATGGTCCATCTGTTGACATGGTTGTCATGCGTGGTTGACAGTGGGAGTCCAAATGCTGGAAAATGTGCTGCATTCATGCTAAGTGGCAGCTCTGTATATGGTAGAATTATCATTAAAAAGAGTTATGGAAAAATGCCTAAATGCATATTTATTATCCAGAAAACTGTATTTATTACAATGTATTTACTATGCAGTTTAATGTTGTTTTAGCATGGCTATGTCAATAGGATTTGAAGCCCCACAGAAAAAAGTTCAAACAAGACAAAAAATAGTGACTTTAGAGAATAAATTGGGAGTGCAAAGTTATTATTTCTCCCTTCAAGTTGTGGTTTCTCATGGCCTGCTGGAGCAGACCAATAACCTGAAAACTGAAAAAAATAATATGTGTACTTGAAACATGTATCTGAACTCTTGGGGTAAGATGTCCTTCGTGCCAAGTTTTCTTTCACATATGCTGTATGAGAATTGATTGCCTTTGTGATTTTTATCCTCGCTGAAACAAATGCACATGTTGTTCTTATTTGTATGAATGGCTAATCCATTTTAATATGCTGTTTTGACACATGTACATGACTTTTGCAAGTTAATAGAGGTGACTCACATGTGTCAGGCCTTCCCTTTGGTACTTTTTCCTCTCTACTGGCTTATATTAAGGATAACAAGGAAATATACCCTTTTGCCAGTGCTAATGACGTGGAATATTTGAGGCCCGATATGCATCAACTTGGTAGAGTACCACTAACCCCAACATGCATCCCTTTTGGAATTACCCTGTACAAAAATCATGTACGAATTTCCTTTACGCATCTTGTCTCGCTTCCTCAGCTTGCCCCTGAAATGCCTTCTGCTGGAACTCTTTATGTGGGGGTTAGGATGAGGACAACCTTTTGGTACTAGGAGTAGTAGAGGAGATTTGTGGTGACTTGTCAGTATTCTTGCTTGCCACAAGGCAAGGGTCAATCAGGCATAAAGTGGCAGCTAGAAACCTTTCTTTCCTGCCTTATTTGTACATGTCTAAACCATCTATGTGGATATTAACTGCTTTCTCTGAAAATAAACAGATAGCAAATCTCCTGCAAGTTGGTCCATTAGTCATCGGAAAGAACCAAAGGAAAGGATTCACTTGGCCTCACCTTGTGCACCTAATTTTGATGTCATTGCCAGATTCAGAGCAGGGGCCTGAAGTGGGACCTGTGAATCATCGGTTGGAAGAGCATCTGTCATTCTCCTGATTATAGTGGGAGTCTAAGGAGAGTCACTTGGGCAAGACATGGGTTTCCTCTCTAAAGAAATCAACCGTTCTATTGAATTTAAACCTGTACTCCGAAGCTTGTAACCAAGATGTTAGGAGAAGAAGACAGTCCTGTGCTGCAAGAGATTGGAGAACATCAAAATAGGAGTAATCAAACTATAAGCTTTGGGGGGGAAAAAATCTCCTAATGGAAACTGAATGTTTTCCTGAGCACTGATTGTTTCCATCTGCACTACACCCTGGCTATCCCATGCGATTGTAACTGATTAGTGGGGAGGAGGAAAACAATTTTCCAGAAATATTTTTCTCTACTCATGCAATAAGTACATTCCGGTTCAGAATTACTTTGTATGTAAAAGCCAGGTCCTTCTACAGTATTTGTATGAAAAGTTATCTAAACAGGGGCTGTGTGTAATGTAGCTGCCAAGGTGCTGACCACATGAATACCCTGTGACATAGACTTGGCAAGAACGAGATTAGCCTTATTATCTTGGCCAAATTCCAGAATAAGTAACTAAAGTTGGACAACCTAATTTTTCAGCAGGAGATACTGAGCGCGATGCTGCCGCTTTATATTTTAGGTAGTTGCTCTCATTATACAAGAGGGATGTGGAATACTGCCATCTTGACATTACATTTACTCTGGCTCTCCAGAAGTAGAAATGACAGTTAATCCTATGGGCAATGACACCATCACATGGATCTTCTAACTCTTTCCTAGTGCTGTTTAATAGCAGCTTCCTCCCAGACAGGTGAGAGGAAGGTCCCCATATCCTCAGTGGGCTTCAATCTGGAATACTTTCTATTGACTTCAGCAAATTCAGCTGAAGGTCTATGGAAAAGTTCGTCTCAGGACCATCGAGTCTGAGAAGCAGTACAGAGTGTACTGAAACTCATAATGATTTCATACACGCTGCTAGATGAGAGGTCTCTGTTTAATTTTTTTCTTGGTGCTGTTGGGAAGCACACGGAATCCTGTCTTCTCATTGCAGGGTGAATCCTGCAGTAAAGAACAAATGTCAGAACTAGCTAAGTAGCTGTGACCGACCATTAGAGACTGTTATTGTCATGGTAGGAGGCACTAGATGTCCACAAGAGAGGTCTGGGATCCTTTAGGCAAAAGGTCTGTTCCAAAAGTACACCCTACACATGCCTTTGTGGAAGCAAAGACTTCATGCTAACAGCACATGCTATTGGCACTGTTAGTTCTTTCAGGAGAACTGCTGGATAAAGGGAGCTGGGAATGAACAAGGGAGGCTCTGCATTGGTCTCTGATTAGAATCAGTGCTTGAGACAATGCTGGTCACGCAGAGCAGGCATTGGCATGGAGTTAGGATTCCTAGGAGATGGAAATGACTTTTTCTCCCAGGGCTACCACTCCCATTAACTGGAGACATGAGACCCCCCCCCTTGCTACAAATTTGACTTGATATCAGACTCATTACTCAAGTTTCCTTCATTCAGGCAGTGTGACAGGCAGCAGAATACTGGCCAAACATCAAGCAATGTGTGTAGCGCCCTGCAGCTAGGATCCAGAAGTCACTAGCCAGTCTCTTTATATAAACAAAATACTTCTAAATTATAGTATCATGCATTTGCTAATTAGCTACGTAGATGACATTACACATTTCATACATATGCACAGAAACCACTACGCTGCAAAAATAGCTGACCACACAAATATCCTCATCATTGCTGTTGCAGCTCTTCCTGCTTGCAGGCATTTTCAGCTAGAGCTGCAGGTCTCTTTGGGCTAGCTAGGCTGTAGACCTCTTGCTTTCATTACCTGTCAACATCCACGGTACTCAGCATTGTTCAGCACCTTTGCTTCATGCAGAGCATGTAGGAGCTGACAGGTTCTCTGCTGGTAGTCACGTACCATTTTCCTGATCCGCAAAGCCCCTGTTTATGTCCCAAGTGGTCTTGTAACGAGTTGGGGGTTTGTGCGTAAATAAAACCTACATGAAAACCCAAACCTGTACTATTTGAAAACCACATTGCCATTTGATGCAGTGTTACAGCATAGTGCAGGACAGGACAGCCGCGTTGTGCCTGGCATGGGCAGCTGCTCATTGTTGATCCCTCTGCCCTGGGGGACAGAGCACTCGTTCCAGGGCATGTCAGCAATGGCTCTGCTACCTCCTCCCACCAAACGCTCCCGAAGGGAAGCGCAGTGCTCCTGCCAAGCCTCCCACGCGAACCTCGCACCAGAGCCCGAGCAGGCTCTTGGAAATCAGCCCACACCTGAGGTGAGCTCTGCAACTTGACTGCTGGTGCTGACGAGCGTGCTGGGATCAGCAGCTAGAAAAGCTGGGGGAAAACTCGGTAAACTGGAATCATGCAGGATTCACTGTTCTGTATGGTTCAGTTAAGCTTCACATTAACAGTGAATTTGTTTGAAAATGATGCCTAAAAGATACAGAGGTACATGTTCACATGAAGCAAAGTGCAAGAAATAAAGGAGTTGAGTTTTAGTATTAATCATGACGTGTCACAATTTAGCTTGAAACTTTCCTAAACTCTCTCTGACATGAAACTCAGTATTAAAAGAAAAAAAAAAGTCTTTCAAATGCAGGTTTAAAAACTTGGAAATTACCCTAAAACAGGGTATGTTATAGGCTTGCAGTAAAAAAACCTTCTGGCTTAACTGTAGGTATTTCTTAACATCAATTGAGTCTACACTCAGTCAAGGCTTTCGTTGATATCAGCAGTAATTGTCCTGAAAAATGATTTTACAAATGCTGTAAAAGCTGTTTGATTTGATTCATTTTTAATTACTACTCCCCCCAAAAAAATCTGTTAATTTCATCTTTGCTTTAGTCATGTGTTGTAACCCTTAGTACTTCTCAATGCTGCTTAAATAGGGATTTGGATGAAAGTGTTTTGTGGCTTTTGTTAGAGTTAGTAGAGCTGCTGAAATTCCATTCTTTCAGTTTTAAATCTGACATTTCTTTGCAGGCTGATACAAAGTACCAATACATACATGCAAGTATGTACAAACAAACAAACCAAAAAACAATGTGGGCAAAAGAACTGGATTGTAGATAATTTAAAATTACTTTTGAAAAATGTCATGGACCAGCCCCATCCGTTCGTATCCATTTAAGTTCCCACCCATTTTCATTCACATATTTTATTTTCTGTTCAAGCTCTGTCCGCTTTTTCTGTTCAATTAAATAGAATAATTTCTTCCAAAATATTCCATGTGCCAATAACTAATGAAAGCCAAAGCTTTCCCAGCTACGGACAAGCAGACTCAATTTTCAGTGGGACAAATTCACCTTTTGGTGGAAACCCATTATAGCAGCCTTCCAGTACTTAAAGGGGGCCTACAGGAAAGATGGGGAGGGGCTCTTTATTAGGGAGTGTAACGATAGGACAAGGAGTAATGGTTTTAAACTGAAAGAGGGTAGATGTAGATGGGATATTAGGAAGAAATTCTTTATGATGAGGGTGGTGAGACACTGGAACAGGTTGCCCGGAGAAGCTGTGGATGCCCCCTCCCTGGAGATGTTCAAGGCCGGGTTAGATGGGGCTTTGAGCAACGTGGTCTAGTAGAAGGTGTCCAAATGTTGAGGATCCCACCAAGCCTTGTCCTATTAACACTGAACTGGCCTGGCTCCCTCAGCCCCTCCTCAGAAGTCTCATGCTACAGTTCATGACCAGTTTGGCGGGCTCTGCTGAACTGGTTCCAGGATGTCCATGGCTCTCTTGTACTGGGAAGCCTGGAACTGGAGCCAGCACTCCAGGTGTGCTCTCACCAGCGCTGAGCAGAAACAGAGGATCACCTTCCTCGACCTGCTGGGAACACTGCCTGATGCAGCTCTGTATAAGGTCAATAAACACATGGGCAATTATAGAAGGCAAAGAATCTATTGCACTCTTCGCTGCATGGGTAATATAACTAAGTAAGGGCAAAAAACACAGGAGTGAAAAACTGCATCAACAACAAAACAGGGTGGGATTTCTGGAAACAGAAACAAAAATGCTTTTTCAGAAAAATGCATCTGGAATACCTGTAGCAGTCAATTCAGAAAAAGAGTAGTGATGTGTAAGAGGGATGCCGCGACAAGACTGAGACACACTGATTTTATTCAACATGATAGTATCGGAAGATGGACTGATACTGTAATGAAACTGGGATCAGAATCACTACAGCTGCAAAATTTGCAGTAGTTCACATAGCAAATAAGGGCCAGCATCTTAAGGAGCAAATTCAAAGCAAAAATATATAAAGCAAACCCGACAAATCAAGAAACAAGCAACACATGTTTTCTACATGCAAACAAGAAACATAAAAGTTTTTCCTCATGAGTTTTACCTTGAAGTGTCAGAATTTCACCTGCTTCTTTCCTGCTTTCAGATAGAATCTTCTAGGTCACCATGTTCAACTGTTTATAGTGTTTGCACTGAACAGGAGTGCACAACAAATGAACACACAATGAATTAAAATAATATACCTTACAATATTTGTTCTTCATTCATGCAGATGATTCTTCAGGAAGAAAAATAGAGTCAATTTTGAATTTGTAATGTGAAAAATGTGCGTGTGCACGCATTCACACACACAAACATATTTAACAAGTATTTTGATACTGGTTTAACTGTTCTTTTCTCTCTTTGCCTCAGAGTGAATAGAAGAAAGGAAGTTGACAAACCTTTTCATCTCATTACACAATGATCACTTCCACCACCAGTTCTCTGATGTCCTCCAAAAGAAGGCCAAATCCTATTCAGGCTTACACACCTGTGAATTACTTAGAAATGTATGGGAGTTACTGAAATTGCTGGTGTTACTATCATCACACAAACGGACTACAGAAACTAGGAGTCCCTCTAAGTCGGCTTGCCTACTTTCCGTGAGACTTTATGCTTTCAACAGCTGTCAGTGTCAATTTGCCATTGCAGTGATATAAAAGACTGCGAGAACCCTGCACACGTGTCAGTCCTAACAAGCTGTGAGGCCGCTGAAAGAAGCAAGGGCAGAAATTATATAGAAAATGTCACTTATGCGGACAAAGCTGCTGGAAAGTGAAGTGACTTGCCTGGGGTTGCGTGCCAAACCAAGGGCAACCCAGCTCCGCTGCTGGTTGGCCCTGTGTGCATGCCTCAGTTGCGTATTTCTTGCAAGAGAAGTTCCTCAGCTATGGTCTAGAGACTCTCACAGATTTTCTGATTCAACCAGTATGGTTACCCATAACAATTTCATTAAACTATTTCTGTACAATCTTTTGCTTATTAGTCTTTCCCCTGGTAGAAGACTATGTTGAAAATAGTATGTTCTATGCTTCATTCCTAAAACAAACAACATGCAGATAAATATGGTGCAAAGCACTTACCACAACTGAAAAATAAACTTCTAACCACAGTGAGGGAGGGGAGAAGAGCTGGGTATTTTGCGGTCCCTGAAGGAAATTGAAATCTGCCTTTTGGTGGAGACATGCTTCAAAAGATGAAACCAACCAAATGGGGAAAATGTCTCTTTTTCTTGGTTATGCGCACAGCACATATTAATGGTTGCCATAAGTTAAATGGGAACTACTATTGATATTATTGTCTGTTTGTTATTAAATAAAACCATTTAAGCTTTGTTCTCTTCTGCAGTGGATTAAAAAAAGACATCACCCTGAATCAAATCTGATCAAATGGCATTTTAGCATATCATGCCTTGCTACAATACACTTCAGACAGTGGCTGCTGCAAAACATTTTGTTTAGTGCCTTGTTTGTTATTGTTTTTCTAGAGGAAAAATGGTCCCAAACATAATTTATTTTTCTCCACAATTCCAATAGTCTGCTATATTTTAAAAGAAAACAGATGATAAAGGTTTCTTATAAAGTTTTGTTCTTTCTTTAAGGGACTTCACAAGTCAACTGAAATTATTTGCAAAAGAAAAAAAAAGAGAGAAAAAGACAAGGGAGGAGTATAGAGAAAGAAAGAAAGAAAGAAAGAAAGAAAGAAAGAAAGAGAGAAAGAAAGAAAGAAAGAAAGAAAGAAAGAAAGAAAGAAAGAAAGAAAGAAAGAAAGAAAGA
>VZSC01011599.1:20060-35755 GCA_013398225.1 Steatornis caripensis | reverse complement strand
CTCTCTCTCTTTCCCCCCCTCTCGACACTGGGTTGCTGTGAATTCTGTAGCAAGCCTCAGGGACATCTGATGCTCCTAAGGTATTGCAGTCCTAGGGTTTGGCTTTTTTTTTTTTTATTTCCTCTATGTTAAACTTGCTAGAACTGCGAAAACCCTGAAGAAACCTCCTTCTCTTCAGAACACCAAAGCTGTTTAGAAGGTCGTAAATAGTTTTCTGTGACCCAAGTTGGGTGGGAGGACTCAGAAGCCTGACAGGAGGTTCAGTTATGCTCTGGCACTTTGCCTCCTTTCAGAGTTGCTCAGAAAAGTAGATTTCTTTGCGGGAAAGAGGAGGAGTGGCAGAAGGAGGGAACTGCCGTTTTGGAGCCTGCAATTTTAAATTTCGTTTTTAATGGAATATGAGGTGGGTGACCTCAGAGTTGGCAAGAATGACAGTCAGAAATGACAGCAAGAGATAGGGGGCAAATCTAGCATTTTAGTCAATCGACTTCAACTTGAAAATTCTTGTGAGAAATAATGCAGTATTTGTAGGTCAAGTTGGAGCTCAGTTACGATGGTACATTGCTTTTGAAAGGAGATGTATACAAAAGAAAATACTACTTTGATTTTCTCTCCTCAGTGATTCTCTATGCTGCCTGTAGTAGACATCAGTTATCAGCATCATCTCTTTCCTATGAATCTGAATTGTCTGGGTTAATACTTCTTTCCTGAGGCCAGAAGAGCTGAAAGTCGCTTAAAAACCTCTGTGAATACTTTTGCCCAATCTGTTCTCTTTTTTCTAACTGAAGCAAAATGCACTGGGGAGCACAGAAGCTGAAGATTTACAGTCTGCTGTGCTGAGAATAGGGTGATTTACTGAGCGAAACCCTGCTCTCCGAATTTGTTGCCACAGTGGAAAACTCACTGCTAGTCTTACGAAAAGATTTAATTTTGTTTTTCTAATAACGCTCTCCTGGTTTTCCTTTGGAGTCCAACATAATCCGAAAGTTCTCCACTTACTTTGGTTCATAAACTCCTGAAACTTGAGAACACCTAACTCTATCAACCTAGAATTCTGTCTTAGGAAAGGTGAAAAAAAGCAATTCCACAGGAATGTAGCATGCCCGGCTAGTACAACCGAAATAACTTGTGCTGTTAGGTTTACTTCATAGCTCCAGGGAAACCACTTCTTGCACTATGAAGCATTATTATATGCAGGATAATTGTGCTAGCAGAGAAGCTTAATAAAACAGAAACTTCACCACATCCCTGTTTGCGTGAACCAGACAAGAATTTTGTAAAACATAACAAAAACTGTGTGTTTGGTAGCTGTGTTACCGAAATGGTCCCACGTGTGGGTTCTCCTATCATAATGATAGATACTGTGTTCGATTAGATTTTAAAGCTGCCTTTTGTTTATCTTTTTGAGGGGTGAAAGGATTAGGCTGCTTTCCTGTGTTCCTGTAAGGACAGGAGTAAGAGGTGGCAGTTCTCACCCAGTATAAAGTTTCTGTGATGACTGTGAGAGTTACCCATTGCTGATGATATATACAGCACTGCAAACTGTAATATGGAGGTTTTTTCTCTGTCTTTTTGTGTTTTGCAATGGACCCTACCTTCCAGATAGTATCTGCTTCTTAGACAATAAAAAGTTTTATTTTGGGGCTGTATTTTTATGTGCAGTTGTCTTGCAGGTCAGATTAAATCATCTCAAGTGAAGTGAACCGTGAAAAAACAACAAAAAAATCACACGGTACCTCTTAAGCTGCAGGTTAAAAGTAGGCAATATTATTTTATTGACTTGCACAATAGACTTAAACCTGTGCACCTAGGCATGATGCTGATCCCTGTTAGTCCTGTAACTGGAAGAGACATTGGTACTTTTCAGAGCCAATTATTGCTGCTGGTACTATTTGTCCTTCAGCTTGCTGATGAACTGTAAGTGTAGGTGTGTCTTTAAAACATTGGCCTCTACATGGTGCTAAAGAAAGTCCCCTCGGAATAATATTTTGAATATTGTGCTTGAAGAGGGATCCAAGTACGCAAAAATTTGACAGGCTCTTGCTTCCCCCATGAGATTTAGCTGTGGTTTAATAGATACTACCTTTCCTGTAACAGAGTCTACTGGTGTCTCCCATTCTGAAACACAGCATTGTCACAAGGCAGCAATTAGCAATATTCTGTAGGTGGGTGCAAAGAGTGCAGCAACTGCTCTGTTCCTGGCAAAGTTACGTGAAAAAAATAGATACGCACTTTAATTTGAAGTGGCCAATGTACAAATTACCTTGATGAACACCAGACAGTTGTACTGGGTGTAAAATTGGACAATATTACTTTAAAGATTTTGTAGTTTTTTGTTTTGGGATTTGTGAGCATACTTTCAGTGTTAGTTACCTTGAGATAAAACATACCTTTTTGTCAGTACTGAGTCACAGGGTTCTTGAGGGAGGAGCTGGTCACTGAATGACTTTGCTGTAAAGACTTTACTTTCTTTACTAGAAGAGTCTTATTGTTACAGTTCTGCCTGTGGGACCTGTAAGGATGGACATGAACACAAATAAGAATCAGCCTTTGAACTGTTGTGAGGAAGATTTGCTTGATACAGTAGTACAAGGGAGTAGTAGAAAGGCTGCCAATACTTACACTTTTTCATGCCATTTTAAACACTGAGTGTCTGTTCATGTGGGTTTTACTTGTTTTTTAAAAGGGAAAGATTTTAGTTTGTCAGATTCCTGACTTTTAAACATAAGATCTCCAAATAACCCATGGGTTTGAATTTATTTTCATACTTGCCCCTCCCCCACCGCCTCCTGAAAAAGAGCTATCTACTTTTAGCTTCTCTCACTATCTAATCTCCACATAGTGGTAGGTGTAACAGTACTAGTCATTTCTGGAGATTTGTTTAAAGCTGCCTTCTAAGCTAACAAGGGACTAGAAATGTGTTATTTTTTTCTATAGAAAGGAAGTGTCCTGTTTATTATTGGGGGTTTTTAAGCAGCTCTGAAGAAAAAGCTCTGTTTTTGCAGCGTTGTTAAAGAGCAGACAACTGCACCCATGTGGGACCCTGCTGCTGCTGCCTCTGCATGACTTTCAGAATGAAGGTCTTAGTCTCGCAAAGTCTAATGGTAACCAAAATACTCAGCTTATGACCAATTCTTACTTTCAGTAAGACTGAAGACTATCTAATGGAACAATCATGAGTACTTTCATTCGGTTACAGGCGTATCTACTTTCAAGATGCTGCTGCTTGATATCATGGAAATGCTGAGTAAATGTGACTCTGCTCTGTGTCTGGCAGATCTCTGCAGATAACCCTGCATCTATTCAGTCTGTTCTTATGTGTGTTAGTGTTTATGTAGGCTGCTTACAGCTTTAAAAATCACTTCGTTCTGCATAACTGAACCTGAATGGAAGCAGGTTAATTGTAATAACTGCTTGCAGTATATGTATGCTTTGAAGCATCGTGGATATGCCCTGTTAAAACTCAAGGACTTTTCAGCAAATCCACCCCTCAGTGGCGGTCCTTCTTCTGAAGTGTTGAGGAGAAGTTTTGTATCTCATATGGAATTTGTGAATGGGGAAAGAGAACAGCAAGGGGTAGCTGTAGTGTCATTCTGTCTTCCGTCCCTCTGAGGCTAGAAAAGGGAAAAATAAGTCAGTTCTGACTCTCACTCCCCACCCATCGAAACGATTACTTGTCTCCTGGCCCATCCCAACTACCACTTCAGAGGTGGGTGTACTCAGCACTACATTTTCACTTGGCTTTTCTTCAGTACATTTCTATAAAAACAAAAATCTGAGGTTGTCATGAATGTATGTAGGATATTAGTGCAGCTGCCAGGAAGTTTTCAAATACTTGTTGTAAAGTTTGATTAAAAGCTAATGTGTCTGTGGACATATAATAGAGGCCTGCGTAATCTTCGTGTGGCAGGGTCCTCATGGAAGAAACTACAAGAAAGCAAACATCACCATCAGCTTCCTCTGTTCAGCAGCCTACAAGGCTGAGAGACTTGTGACACCAGAACATTGCGGCTAAGCCTGCAAGGCCTATCAGATCTTCCCTGCTCTTGTTATAACAGGTTTTGATCTCCTGGCAGCCTCCATGATGCTACTGAACTCTAAGCTCTTTCCTGCCTTTCTACCAGTATCTCACAAGCTTTACAGGCTGCAAAAGTACCCTAAAGTACTTTCTTACCCTCTACCTAACAACACCTTCTGAACTTCTGGTGCTGATACTGGCCCGTGGTGTATTTTGGAGGCTAGAGTGCTTCCTTTTGGGTGCTGAATCAGTGTTTAGCATCTTGCCTTAACAGATACTCCGTTGATGTGAGAAAAGACTGGAGTGCCAAAATCGAAAGACACGTGATTTTTTTTTTTTGTTCTTATGCCACCAGCCCTTAATGATTTTCATCTTATCATGAAATGGGTCTGTGTACTATTTCAAAGCAAGCCCTAACTGCTTTTTCCAAGGAAAAAATATACTTAGCATTAAAATGGATGGTAATTGTTTAAATACAAAAAATATCTGCTTGGTTTGTGGTTTCATTTTGCTCTCTAAACCGATTCAGACAGGACAGAGGAGGGTGATGAGTTTAACATGAGCTGGCATGAGGAGGGCCCTGCGATGTCTGAGAATGGGGAATCCTGTTTTCCCAGTCCTAATGCTGTAACTCAGACAAAATGAATAGCCGCAGAGAGCAGTGTCACCCTAATGTAGCACTGATTAGAGGTTGCCATTGCCTTTAACCTTGTTTAGGAAAAGACACATCTCTCACTCTCAGCCATACCAGCCCAAACAAGAGCCTCAGACCAGGAGCCTGGGTTGGCAGGACAGTGCCGTGGTGAGCAGAGATTGAGCAGAGATTTCCAGGGTGCGGTAGGGCGGGGTCTCCCCATGGTGGGTCTGTCAGGGCAGGGACTGGCAGCCGGGCCCGTCCCACCATGCCAGCCACGAGCAGGGCAGCCGGGGGCCATGGGGGCAGCCCTGGCATCAGGCACCTCCCTGAGGACAGGAACAGGCTAAGACTGGGCTGGGACTTGGGCACAGCTTGTCAGGGCCCATGGCCAGGCTGTGAGGGCTGGAGACTGGCCCTGCTGTGGCATCACCGGGGCAGGGGCTGAGAGCCCCGGTAGGCTGAAGTTGGGCCATGGGGGAGCCCAGAGGGGCTGGTTGGAGCCATCAGGGCCTATCAGTGGCCTTGGGACCCTGCCAGTGGCCATGAGAACTGACTGCAGAGAGCTGCCCAGAGGCCAGCTGGTTGGATCTTCTGTCATAGACCTCCCGGCCTGACGTGTGGCCGGCAAAGATAGGAGCGGAGCTGCTCCTTCCACCAGCAGCATGTCGTGATATCAGAGCAGTCACGTCGTCATAACAGAGCAGTGGCACTGTGAACCTGCGGCTGAAGAGCTCTGCTGTGCTAGTGACCAAAGGCTGGTTTCCGTGTTCCTGGGCTGAGGCATGAACCCTTCATCAGGGTCTGCCAGCTCTGCGCCCATGCAAGCATCCTCTTTCCTAGGACCAGCCCCATGGTGTGGGTGTAAGGGTCCTTGCTAATAGCACTGCCATTGTGTGCTGCAGCTCCAGTCCAGCCTGTCCGTGTAAAACCTCCACATGAACTTTGGTCTCCCTCCGAGCTGCGGTATAATCTTGTAAAAGTGTTTTGTTTGTTTTTTTTTTCTCTGAAGACTTAGGTTTCTTGTGGGATATTCTGTTTGTTTTTAAGGATGGGTGAAGCCAAATTTATCTAAAATCACATGCCGAGCTGGGCTCGGAGGGTGCTGCTCCCTTCTGTCCATGGCCGCAGCCTTTCTATAGCTCCTTTGGCTTAAGTACCCATGTAGTCTTTTGCTAACTCGTTTCAATTAGTACCATGGGTCAGATTAATAATTTAGTGTGTAGGGTTAACACAAGTTTATATGGTAACCAGGTAAAGACATTGTTAATTAAATCAGCTGTTTTATAGTAGTGCCTTTACAGTAATAAAAAAGTGAAATCAGAACTTTGACTTTTACCAAGACGTCTTCCAAGCCGCCAGGTAATATGTACTTGTTTCACAGCTGAATAAACTACGAGGCAGATGATCCAAGTGATTTGCCCTCCAACACGGAAGACGTGCCAGAAATGGAGATTTAAACTAGATATAGACCATAAGGTCTATTTAAATGGAGAACACTAGTCTCTAGTAGAAATCAAGTTGAAATTATCTTGGTTTTGCATACAGCAGTGAAGACTAATTTTGGCAGGAAAGAGGGAAGCAGGCATCTAACTCAACCTGTGTAATAACCCCTCCAAATACCAGCAACTGCTGTTAAGTTTCCCCTTTTAATGACTACTGCATCAGAAATACAGATTCTGCCTTGAGGAGGAGGCAGTAAAAGAAAGGAAACAAGTCAAGTACCAGACTTCTGCAACTGAACTTCAGCTGAGAGCAAGACGAGGCTGCGGCATGAAGTCTCTTATCTGCGGCTTCGCAAACCTCCCTCATGCTTTGTGTGAAGTGCTGCCTCTGACACCACATTCTCTAGTGTGCACACTAAGTCTACTCAGAGCTTGAGAAAAAGATGTTAAAAGCTTTACTGAATGCAGTCTGAAGCTATGTTAATGAATATTCTATGTTCATAAAACTTCATAAAACAAAACCCAGATATATTATTAGATAAAAGGTACAACATCTTTCCTTATCCTGTAAAAGTCAGCTGTTTTGAGGAATGGGATATGATCAAGTTTTAGGACTTTTTAGAAAACAAATTGCAAGCATAAACAAATAGAACTTACTGTTAAGACTGTTTAGAGGCAGCAACGTGTCAGTGAGAGAAATTTGGCTATGGGGAAAAACCTCTGCCTAAAGATAAGAGCCATGTTAACGTGTAAATGTTTGCAGATCTCTCATTTTGGTTCAATAGAAATGCAGGGTCTGATTATTCTATGCTCAGAACAACAGAGGAATTACGCCCAGCTGGGTATACAGGGCCTTTCTGAAAGATTGTTTATCCTTCTAACTCTCATGCTAAAGAAAGAAGGATTCCAGCTTCTGTCAGCAAAGCTTCACAAATGTAAGTGTATTTGAAGTACATTTTAAGATCTAGAAAATTATTCATTTCTAAGTTGGTAGGCAAAACCCAGCGATTTAAGAGTAAGCAGTATGACAAGCTTCATTCTATTGAAATACATACTCGATAGAGATTATGGAGACTATCACATAGGTAGTATCCTTCCTTTGTTAATTTCATACGTGATGGATATTATTTTTATTGGATCAGATCTACTAGGCAAAACTAGCAGGACTTCAAGCAAGCGTGTGATAAGTTACAAAGCATGTTAAAACTTGCCCTAAATTATGTCATTGTGTTTGATGCCACATTGCAAACCAAAAGTCGTAATTATGGAATTTCTTTTTAAATTTTTTTTAAAATTCTAATTCAAAGTGTGAGACCAGATACTTAAAAGGTACCTCTCAATGCTTTAATCTGTAATTGCACACTAGTTCACCTGGCCACTTACCTTAAGGGTTAAAATTTTAGTTCTTCCGGATTGACTACAGTATACACCTAAAACAGACTTGGAACAAACGTCCACCTCCCTAAGATAAATTAGAAATGCAGGACAAAATAATTACAGGTGTAACTCTGAAATATAGTAAATAAGATATTTATATAATGCCGTTAGTCACAAACAGTTTGTGGTCTCTGCCTGCTGGTGGCTTGAATTGTGAAATATTTGGTTATAGTACTTCCTTAAAATACTGCTGATCTTTATAGCTGTGCTAGACATTTGTGCAGTCATCCACATCTTCCCCCAAACCTACTACACATGGATCAATTGCCCCAACAGTTTGCAGTGCTGTGGGCATAGCGGTGGAGCTAATGTTTAGTGCATCCCAGTGGCAGCATTACTACCTAAAAGCTCTGTGATGCTAGGCCTCAATTCCTTACATGCACCCGTTCTGAGATTTGCAAGTAGCAGGTTAAAAGCCACTGTTTGAGAATTAAAAGCTAAAATGATAGTGGTGTAGCTTAAAGAAAAGAAATGCTGAACAGCCTACAGCAAGATCCGGAAGTGGACACAGCACACACTTGTTTTTCTTAAACAAATTTTCTTATCAGTTTGGTTTTTTTGGGGGGTAGCAGTTAGTCTTAGAGCTGTTGAGAGTTATTCAGAGGCACTAAATTTTTCTTGAAAGTAGTAAAAATGAAAGGAGCTGTGTATCTCTCAAATACTTCAATATTTCATTAACCTTTTAACTTGATAGATTAAAATTTTGGAAGACGTTATCTATTAACTGTATTGGTTTTTGCAATAAGAGGTTGGCTTGAAATTCAAACCTGCACTGAATTACTAGGCAATGAATTTGTGGGTACAAATGGCATTTGAGTGGCAATGTAAGTAGTTTAATGATATCCTGTTCTTGATCAGTTTACTACCTGCATGAGGTAGTACTTACAAAAGAAGACAATCAGTTCTGTAATCCAGTTCTAGACTGCAGTTTTCTCAACAACTGCAGCTGTAGCAGCTGCGTAACTGTGCAGCGATCCGTTCATAGAGCACTGAAACAGAAAAAAAGGTGCTTGAGGGGAAACAGGACTAACAAACAAAAATAACGTCGCGCCCATGCCCAATGTGCTGTCCTTGCAGCATATTTCCACATAAAAGCAATTGCTGAGTCATAAAAACAAGGGTGTTTAAATGATGGTAGCACAACACTGCTCTTAGATTTGTGCATTTGCAGTGACTTAATACAAATTAGCTTTAGAGACAGGCTGAAAGTATTGCCTTTTACCTTGAAAAGGTACTTTGGCAATTCAGTCACAGCTGTTCTTGTAACTCTGAAAGTTGAGGAGCTATGCTATACTAATTTCTTCCTCCCCTTCTCATCAGCTCTTTCCTGATGGTATTTCTAAGCTCACCTGCAGGCCGTTGAAGACACTATACCTCACATAAAAATCTTGACAGGCTTCGGGAACTGATTTCCTAGCAAGAAGATAAAGCGTGACTAGCATCCAGGAAGTGAGTGGTAAGTTATAATAAAATCTATTTTGTCACTGCTGAAGTGAGTGTAAAACATTCTTGCCAAACTCTGAAGTGTGAATTAACATCAAATACTTGCTTCTCAGTAACAGAATCTGACAGTATCTGACTTACTGGCTTTAATTTTGTCAGATGTAGCTGAATCATCTCTGTTTTCTTACTGAACTTTGGAAACTATGAAAATAGTGTCTCATGAAAATTATCTGTGTCTCCCAATCTTTTTCTAAAAAACTAATCTAATTTTATTCATTAATTTATAATTTTCAACAGAATATTTTTGGCTAACCTGTTCACCTTTTTGCTGTCAGTAATTAACAACATAATTATTAACCAGTAATTTTTTGAAGAAACCTTTCAGTCTTTGAATGATAGTCACATTTCATTTTATTTTAGGATTTTTCTTTCCATCTCTGTGACAAGTCACCAGATTCCTGAGAAACACAAATTGTTTTTTCTGAGGTTGTTGAAGCTGGTATGAGCAGAGTGGAGGGCAATTTTTTTAGCCCTGCAAAGCTACCTGGTATTTGAAATGCTGAAGAGGAAATTACGTTTTTGCTACAATTCACGCTTCAGGATTTTCTTGGGTCTAACTCTTATTCTAGTAATAATTTCGGTTTTGAAAGTTAACCAGAAACAAGACTTCTTAAATCGAAGACATTTAGAGCTGACAAAAGAAGATCCTGCTGGCAATGTTAACTGCACCAAGATTATAGAGGGGGATCTAGAAGAAATTCAAAAGGTAAAGCTTGAGACGTTGTCAGTGTCATTTAAGAAACGCCCCAGACTAACAACAAATGATTATATTAACATGACAGCAGACTGTGCCTCCTTCACCAAGACTAGGAAATACATTATGGAACCTCTCAGCAATGAAGAAGCAGAATTTCCAATTGCTTACTCAATAGTGGTTTATCACAAAATTGAGATGCTTGATAGACTTCTAAGATCAATCTATGCGCCTCAGAATTTTTACTGCATTCATGTTGACAAAAAGTCTCCAGAATCATTTTTTGCTGCTGTGAAGGGAATAGTCTCATGTTTTGATAATGTCTTTATTTCCAGCCAGTTAGAGAGTGTGGTATATGCTTCATGGAGCAGGGTACAGGCAGACATTAACTGCATGAAAGATCTCTACAGGAGAAGTTCAAACTGGAAATACCTAATAAACCTCTGTGGCATGGACTTTCCTATAAAGACCAACCAGGAAATTGTAGAGAAATTAAAAGCCCTGAAAGGTGAAAACAGCTTGGAAACAGAAAAAATGCCTGTTTATAAAGAAGTAAGGTGGAAAAAACATCATGAGATTATTGATGGTAAAATAAAGAACACGGGCACAGACAAACAACTGCCACCTCTCAGTACTCCAATTTTTTCTGGTAGTGCTTATTTTGTAGTTAGCAGAAGATTTGTAGAATATGTATTAGAAAGCAGCAAAATACTTAAGTTCATTGAGTGGGCAAAAGACACTTACAGCCCGGACGAGTACCTGTGGGCAACAATTCAGAGAATCCCTGAAGTCCCGGGTGCCGTTTCTTCAAGTGACAAGTACGATGTTTCTGACATGAATGCACTGGCCAGGTTTGTCAAGTGGCAGTACTTTGAAGGTGACATGTCCAAAGGTGCACCCTACCCACCATGCAGTGGAGTTCACGTTCGCTCTGTCTGTGTTTTTGGGGTAGGAGACCTGAACTGGATGCTACGAAACCACCACTTCTTTGCTAATAAGTTCGACACTGATGTTGACCCTTTTGCAGTGAAATGTTTGGAAGAGTATTTGCGACATAAAGCTTTGTATCTGCAAAAGAACTGAAATACCATATGCTCCTGTTACAAAACATAGGTACAAATAGTACAGAGCTATGTACTTTAACATGTAACACCAATGGTGGTGATGCTGATGATGGGTACAACAGTTCTCACCATGTTGGTGTGGTGGTGATGCTGCCCTCCCTGCCTTGTCCATGGACAAGGGGGAGAGAAAACATGTCTCAAATGAAAATGGGGATGCCTCGTGTTGCACACTGAGGCTTGGAACTTCGGGTACAAAATCGAAGACAGCAGTTTTTGGAAGGCCAACTATTTGGAATATTTATTATCTAAAAGGTGTAATTAATGGACTTCCTTTGGCTAAACTATTTGTTTTAAGGCTTGGAAAATGCATGTTGTTCATGGTTATTCCTCAGGTTTTTTTCCCATGAATGTAATGCTAGCTGGAAGGGAAAGATGAAGAGGGGGAAAAAAAGGCAAAAAAGCAGCTGGACTGCACAGACTTCATGCTGAGTACTGCAAGATCTCAGGAAAATAACATTAGAATTGATCTGAAAACTATACAAAAGGGAATATACCAAAGCCAGCTGTCATCATTTAACTTAAATCTAATTGCTGTAGTTCAGTAATACATAACACTTAATCCTCCTGAAAATTTAATCTTCAGCATGGAATATTAAGGACTTGTGTTTAAATTTTTGTAGCCAAATCTTGCTTTTGTACTCTTAAACCCTCCTGATAATGTGATATGAAGTTTATACACTAGTTTGTAATTACATCTTCTCAGGGAAACTTCAGTTTTGTGCCTGATGAGAGTTAGATTTGTAATTTTACACTTCTTACTCTATGAGGAGTCTTGCTTTTGGATCTAAAATGACTCAAGTTTCTCAAAAACCTAGAAGAGCTGCGGTAGCGTCTAAATGTCACTGATGGAACTGATGGTTTCTGCTTTCTGTCAAGCTCAACTTGCATTCCAGATTCTTTTAACATTGAGTATGCCAAAATAAAGTTATTTTTCTAAATGATATCGCCTCTTGCTCCAACAGAAGTCCTTCTAAAAGCACCACCAAAAATCCTGGTGATGAAGACTTAAAATGTTTTTACTGTAGGTTGCCGTACATAACTGAAGCTGCAGTTATGACAAGTCCTGTCCTTCCTCCATATGTTTATTCATGTATCTATGCTTGTTTAGGTGTAGCTGGTTATTATTTATTTGCTTCTTTTGATGGAAGGGAAAGGAGGAAATCTGGATAAGTTTTATTCTGGGTTAGGTCCCTGCTTAGTTTAGCTGCTGCAGTGTGGCACAGAAGCATGGTGATGAGAGAACAGGACACTGTGAGAGATGATATTATTTCTTTCCATACCAATCCAGGTTTGTCATGCATAGTTACTGCCAGGTGTCTCATCTTACTCCCGAGATGACAGTGGAATTCATTACAGGCACTAGCAAATGACAAAATAGACTCAATTTTTTGTTTCTTGTACTGTTGCTGTGATGGCAGCATGTGTTTCTTACAAAGGTAGTCTGTCATGAAGTTTCTCTTAAGGTGTGCCCCAATACTTAGACATTAACATAATCAACTGCTTACTGTTGATCATGCAAACAGATAGGGAGGCAATCAATTTAATCTGAAATAGGGCCTATTCTTGCCAACCCCTGCCTTCAAAACCACCTGAAAGCTGTTTTAGGAGTCTTCAGAGACTCTCACATGATGAATAAACAGGTAATTAAAGCCTGTGAGCTGAGGCAGTGGAGGGAAATACCAGTCTTCCCCACCCTTTGGCTTTTCTACAAGAATGCTCTTATAGACAGTTGTGCTCTGCCATCCTTGCACAAGCTACAGCAGGGTGTAACTTCACTGCATGTAGTACTGGGAAATTCCAGGAAGTCATGTTACAGTTTTAGCAGAAAGGAAGCTGTTTTTAAGAATTTCCGCCTAAAGAGAAGCTACATGAATATCTTCCGTAAGGCCAGAACTGCTAGTTCAAATAGACTGAAAAAGTGATAATGAAGTTCTTTGCACAGGATGGACTACTGACTCAATTGCTTGAAATCTGCCAGACTGCTGGAGCATCAACACCCTTTACCTACCTATTCCACTCTGCTTTGTTCTTACTCATTTGTATAATACCATGAATGCCTGCCTGTATCTCTGTTGTTGATTGATACTGCTACTGTAGATAGGCAGTGAGGATGCTACTTGACTAGGTGCTCCAAATGTTACTGTTTGGATAGAGTCAAGAGAGATCCTGTGTACACTCACTGTATGTTCTGTTCTGTACAGAAGGAAAAATAGGAGAACACTGCTGTTTAGTGTACGTTCTCCGTAAGATGAGGAGGAATTTCTTTTTCGTCTGGAGAGAGTGAATCACAAAAACCCTTGCTTCTCTAAAACTGACTTGTAGAAGAGACACTGTGATGTAGTTGATTTTAAATGGTCTGGAAAGGTAATTTCATGAAAAGAACTCAAACGAGGACCGAATGTGCCAAGGAAATTAATAGATTAATTAAAGATGTTGCAACTGTGCATACAGAAAAGACACCATAGCCAGCTATAGTGGGTAGAGAAAGCAGTCTAGCTTATGTTAGTATTTCACTGAATCTGCCAAGAAACTTAGCCAAAATAATCATCATCCTAGAATCGAGCAATTTTGTCGCACCAACAAAACTCATATAAAATCTATATCCCTTACTGACATCAGAAGTTGTTTTTTCACAGCTTGTCTCATTTTCTACTAGATGTTTACAGGACTGGAGTAAAAGCCTAGTACTAGCTTGAGTGAACATGAAAGAAAAATGCTTCACGGGTATTGCAGCAACAAGGTAATCGTGATGCTGTGCTGAAGATGCTGGGCTCTTGTTAGGAATAGCTAAAAATTAAAAACTGAATGATTACATCAATGCTTCAACCATTAATTCTGAATACAGTGGTGCTCTAATACAAGAAAACTGCTGGTTTACTCTGATCACCTTCAGGTTCCCTCTCAGGGAAAAAGGCAACACGCAGACCTGCCCCAGGATTGAACTTGGAAGCTGGGCAGAGGATAGAGCAGTTAAATCGGAGCTGTGATGGTGAGTTCAGCCACAGTGCTGGCCGGGGCACTCAGAGTACCTGCTTTTCCAGTCCCTGCTGCATGCGCCCAGTTTACACCAGCCCTCAGACTGTGACCTTATCATACTTTGGGCAGCTAGGAAGGAAATAGGAAGGAAACTGGTTTGCATTCTGCCTACCAAATAACCTTTTTTTTTTTTTTTAGTTTCTCTGTGTTTTAAAGATGGTTCAGTTTCTCAGTCCAGCTCACCAGTGCTGGGAAGGAATGAACAGCCAGTTAAATAATTGCTGAAGTAACATGTATGTTATTCAAAATCCCCTCTTGTCTTGTAGTACTCTGTAGCAGAATTTTCCAAAAGAGCTCAGTGCATTGGAGGCACTGCTCTACTTCACTCCCCACTTACACATAAGCATTTTGAGTGGCCCTAATAATAATACCCATTTGCTTGGTTTACTGATAATAATTGTGGTAACCAAGTCCGATATCACTAAGAGTCACCAGGCTGAAAGCCTGTAGGCTCAAAGGCTAATCTGATTCCAGAAACCTAATAGTTGTGCTTTCATCTCCTTCCTGCCTCTGGTTTGGTTTGACAGGAAGCATGTGTTTGGCTGTCTGGCTGCTTCCTATCTAGCACAACAGAAAATGACAGGAAACCTTCAAGATTAACACTGCAGTTATAATTGAGGTCACCAGCCAGATCGCCATTACTTGGTGCGTTTTCAGGTGGACTGGCAATTAAAAAATGACCTGGGTTATAACATGAATGCATTAGAAGATAAAAATGAAAGAACAGGCCATCTGCTCCAGCATACTTGTACTGTGCTGATAAGGAGGACATAATCCCTTCCTCCAGATTCAGTGCTATTGCTAGCTCTGAATCGCTGTGGCAGTCAATAAAAATTATAACAACATGATTTCATGTAAGTTGTGTTGCAATATTTCACTGTTTTAATTTATAGATTCTTTTGAAAATGTTAGTGGTGGATTTTTTTAATCACAGAATATATAAAAGAGCTGATATTATAGTGAGCTCCTCTTCAATCAATTAAAACATGGGAATTTTTATTACATACAATGGCTTCCCAGTTCCAGTTAGCAATTAACATCTCAATAATCCAACAGACTGGTTTCCGTAGATTTCAGATTCTCTTCTTTCCAATAGATCAGTTTCCTTAATTGTGCTTTTAATGCCCTAGCCTGCAGTGTGGTAAATTAACAGTAACCTGCTTTTGACAGGCAAGGAGCCTTCCAGGTGCCTTAGACAGCAAACATAAAAAGGCAAGTACACTTTAGGTTATATGTTCTTTATTCCAAATCAGGTCACTCAACTTTTTCCAGATATTCTTCCTCAGTTTTCAAGAATTTATGCTATTCTGATTTATCAAGTTATTTTCCTCATATGTATCCTGATTTTTGCTATTTTATAACTGAAATGAGTCAGTTTCTTCTCTTTGCATACAAATAACAGTTTGGATGTTTTTCTTCTTTTTTTTTCTTTTCTGGGTCAGCCACTAAGCTCACACAGATTCTTTGTATTTGCATTATGGTACCCCTTATTTACCTTGTCTTACATCACAGTATCTTCAGACAGGGAAATACTTTACTCAGTGCCCTCATTTAAATTCTGTTGCTCTGAAACTGAGCTTTGCTGTTAGAGTCTAATACATGGTTGGGTTCTTCTAGGATCTGCCAGTATTTATCGTAGTTTGTTTGTCTTCTATAGCTATAATAGAGCTTGACAAGAAAAGGTTAAGAACACAACCAAATTCTTGAAGTCAAGTCAATGTATATTAAAAATACATTCATAGAATTACAGAATGGTTTGGGTTGGAAGGGATGTTAAAGACCATCTAGTTCCAACCCCCCCTGC
>VZSC01011599.1:0-19539 GCA_013398225.1 Steatornis caripensis | reverse complement strand
AAGAATTTCTTCCTAATATCTAACCTAAATCTACCTTCTTTCAGTTTAAAACCATTACCTCTCATCCTATCACTTTATGCCCTTGTAAAGTCCCTCTTCAGCTCTCTTTTAGGCCCCTTCAGGTACTGGAAGGATGCTGTAAAGTCTCCTGGAGCCTTCTCTTCTCCAGGCCGAACAACCCTAACTTTCTCAGCCTGTCTTCACAGGAGAGGTGCTCCACCCCCCTCATCATCTTCTTGGCCCTCCTCTGGACTCACTCCGATAGGTCTGTGTCCTTCTTTTGTTGGGCATTCCAGAGCTGAATGCAGGTGGGGTCTCACCAGAGCAGAGTAGAGGGGCAGAATCACCTCCCTTGACCTGCTGGCCACACTTCTTATGATGCAGCCCAGGATACCGTTGGCCTTCTGGGCTGCAAGTGTGCATTGCCAGCTCATTTTGAGCTTCTCATCCACCAGCACCCCCAAGTCCTTCTCCTCAGGGCTGCTTTCAATCCATTCTCCACCCAGCCTGTATCTGTGCTTGGGATTGCCCCGACCCTTATGCAGGACCTTGCACCTGGCCTTGTTGAACTTCATGCGGTTTGCACAGGCCCACCTCTCAAGCCTGTCAAGGTCCCTCCGGATGGCTTCCCTTCCCTCCAGCACGTCAACTGCACCACACAGCTTGGTGTCATCTGCAGACTTGCTGAGGGTGCACTCAGTATTGTTTCCCCCCAAAAACCTAAATTGTGTAGGAAGTAAAAATTATGTAGAAAAAACTTCAGCTAAGAGAAACATGTCAGGATGGGCCCTGAGCAGATGTCACCCCTTAAAATGTATGTATGTCTCATACTCCAAGACAGGAACTTTTACTGACAGATACTAGTCTAACTCTACATTTTAAAAATAATTTCCTCTGGATTTGGGAACTTAGGCCTACTGGAGATCTGGTCACATACAAGTAATGATCTTATATTCTCTGCCATGAAATCATATTAATCTTAACTATGTTCTTATTTTTTTATGTTTCAGGGGCTTAACTCTACCTTCATTCTCTCATTTAAGCAAGCATTTCAGAAAATGTTTAGTTACTAAAGCCTGCACTAACTTTAACGAAATTAGTCTGTCTACATCAAAACACTTTCTCTCTCTTGCTTTCAACCATCTTGCCTTTACTATGCATGGGGGATGGGGAGCAGAAATGGTCCTGTGGCTTCAAAGTGTATTTTAGCAGGTAGCATGTTGGTAAAGGCGTCCCCCTTCTCACTAGGGAAAGTGAAAGTTGTGGCTTAGCATCAACAGTAATGGGTGAGTCTTTAGTATATTTTGGAACCAGCTCTGCAAATTGCATTAGCGATGCTGGAAAGAGGGATTTCCTAGTGTTGATGTGAAATGAGTTTAGTATGGGAAACATACTGGAAAAGTGCACATCACCTGTCTGTAGGTAATGCTTGTAATCCCGTTTAAAAGCAGACTGACGTTAATTAAGCATGTTGCTTGCACCAGGCAGTTAAACCTTAGCTAACTCTGAACCACTACATTATTAGGATGATGTTGTAATACCTCTTCTACAAGCAGGAGTTGAAATGCTGTCACCCTTAACTTTGCGTTGATCCCAGCCACCCTTCGTGCCTTTTCAAGTTTAAGGCAGATAGGTCCTTCTGCAAAAATCAGCAAACCTGTTGTTAAGAGCACGACAACTCGCACTGGCCAGGCCAGGTGCCCTCCTGACTGCGTGGAGCTCTTGAGCCCAAATGAGCCCAGTGGGTTATTTATTCTGGACCAAGCAGTGCTGTTCAAGCTACCTGCATGGCATGTCTGTGCTGGGCATTAAGAGCAAGGAGAAGCTCTTAAGAAATAAAACATAGCACACACTTGTAAGTCTTGCATCCTGACACATTCAATTCCTATTGCTACAGGGGCACCAAAAAGCAGAGGGGATTGTCTTTTACACCAGAACAAACTCAGGCGAACCTACTTTGGGGCAGTGAGACCAAAAGCATTTATTCTTTCTTCCGTGCATGTGGCACTGAGCACTGTGCACTGTTGCCTGTAAGATGCATAAATCCTAACAACAATCAGCCAGTAATGACACATAAATGTTCAGAAAAAATAAATATCCAGAATACACAACTCATTTAAGGACTTCTGCTAGAAGGTAAAATACAAGCACCATGCATACTCTTCCCTCCCTCTCTTCCTCCCTCCCTCCACACTAAACTTAATTTGAATTGCTGCCATGCCAGGAAACTCAGCAAACAGGATGTTTAGTAACTGAGATAATGCCTCCGCTCCCATGCCTGCTCCCTAGGGCAACTGACCTTTGGAGAGCTCTTGTTCTCTTCAAATGACCAAAACCAGAAAGGCCAGAGAGAAACTTCATTTTGTTTTGCCAGGAACTAGTCAAAGCATTTTGCTTTTGCTGCCTTTTAACCTTTTCTGCCTGCTTATCAGTGCAATTGAGGGCACAGAGAAAAAGGTTTTTTCGTCAATATCTCCAGTCTCATAGGCTTTCTCCTTCCTTAGCAAACAAGACTTTTCCCACCCTTGCCTTCTTGGTTTACAGTTTCTTGCTTCCTGTTCTCTTCCTGCCATGATCTGCTGGGAAGAAGGGCACATCTGAAAGAAACGCCAACAGACATTGCCAAACATTACTTCAGATGGCCAAGATACGAGAAGGGAAGCTTCAGTAAAACTATTCTCTGATGGGGTTACAGATCCTACTCAGGGCAAGGGTACTTAATTGCTTTGGTCCTGAAGGTTGTCCTTCCCACCCCCAGCTTTCCACCCTCTAGGTCCCAGCGATATCTAGACTGAAAATATGGTGCAAGTCCCCTTTAACTATGTACATAGGTAAGAGAATCCTTTGGTGGATTATCTGTCCAGCATTATTCTGCACCCTATGCTGAACTGAAAATATTTCTAAAATGATACAATGATATTCAGATACACATGCAAAATAAAAGAGGTTTCTCTCAGCAGCTGAAATCTTTCTAGGTACTCCTTAATCACTAAGATTTGCAAACACACACATACTTTTTTCCTTTTTGAATTACAATTCAAAATAAGAACTACTACATACATCACTTTTACAACTTTGCTACATTTACTTAAGTGTAAGAGTAATGGACTGACATTCAGGATAAAATAGGAATTTAAGTCATGAATGTAAGTTAAATGCCATCATTGAGAAATAGTTTTCACTATTTTACCATGACACTTAAAACATATTTCTCAGGTTCTGTAGGACTTTTCATAAAAAGTAATCAAGAAGAAATGTTTTAAATTGAGTACGGTCACTTCTGCACTGTTGTGTAACTGAGAAGCATACTCATTTATTTATTTATTTAGGGGAAAGATGATCAGAATAATTTCTTCCATATTTCAGCGTAGCTGTAGGCTTCACTACCTCTGTAGAAGGTGAGCAACTACAGAAGAGAAAGTGGCACCTAGAGAATTGATTAGATCTTGTTTGTTTCTCAATTTGGTAGCTATTTCTTAGCTTAATTCTCTTAATAAATTCAGAATCTCAAACCCTCTTAAGAATAATTGCTTTTGCATGGCTGACATTTGTTTGGCAGAGAATAATTACAAAGATACAGGGTTTTCTTTTAAATGAAACCCTCAGCTGCAACTGTCAAGTTGTTTTCATCAGAATTCTTAAAATAAATAGTCTGTGAAAGAGGACTCATTCCTAAATGTCTGTGATCTGTCTTCATGGGGATGTAGTCCCAAAAAACTCAAAGGCCACAAAAGCTCAATATTTTTCAGGTCTGAATAATGAATTATATACCACTAGGGTTTTGTGTATTTTTGAAGTCATATTTCTTTTACCTGTGAATGTATCAAAATCTGCAGTCAATATAGTGGGCTTTCACCCTTCTTGACTTTTGAAGGTTGAATTTTTACTAGAAGCCTGAAGAACACCCAGAAAATATTAAATATGCTAGACTGGCAGCTCAGCTGTGTAATCCATGTAGTTCAGCTAATTTGTATAAAACTATGAGGAACTTTCACCAACTAAGCATCTTTCTGGCATTAAAAACAGTCACATGTGGAAATTTTTTTAATGAGACGGAAAAACCTCCACAAGGCTACCTTTCATCTGAAGATGAATGACACAGACTGTAAGTCTCTCAAAAAATTAAGTGGGTTAAGAGCAGAAAACACTGGGAAGTGACAGTCACAGTGCAACAGAGTGACAACATATCGAAATATTTCACATAGCTCTGTCTGAAATGCTATAGTTAGTGGTTCAGCACTAGTCACCGGTTGCTTGCAGCCAGTGGAGGTTAAACAGCATATTTGGACCAGCTGCTGGATGGAGGGCAGTGATTTAACGACAGAGGCTGAGGTACTTAGTGGCTTTCAAGTGAGCTCTCAACCCACCCACACCCCTGAGACCACTTGGGCTGAACCCAAGGGTTCTGTGGGAGCTATCCGACACCCTCAAAAGGCAGCTCTCCTTCAGTTCTCACAGGTCATGGAGACTGGAGACAATGACCAAAGCAAAGCAAATATTGCACCCGTCTTCAGAGAAGGGCAAATGGAACAATCCAGGGAACTACAGGCTGGTTGGCCTCATTTTTGGTCCCTGGGAAAACCACAGGTGGAGCAAGAACTCTTGAGCACGTACAAGCACGAGGGAGGAGACAAGGACTGGGAATAGTCAGCAAGGACTAATCAAGGCTGAATGATGCCTGACCTGCTGGACAGTCGTCTGTGATAAAATGACTGGATTTGTGGATGAGGGGAGAGCAGTAAATGTTGTTGGACCGGATGTACACAAGCAAGGATTCAACAGACACTGCGAGGAGAGGCAGCAAGAGCTGGACTGGAGAAGGGTGGCTTTGAGGTGTCTGCTCTACCTACGAGGAGGTTACCAGGGGTCAGGCTTTTTGCCAATGGTGGCCATAAATGGAAACAGGAGAGTTTCCAGCTAGAGAAAGCGGGGATGGGAAATTTCCATAGCAGGATAACTAAGTACTGGGACAGGCTGCCTGGAGAGCCTGTGCCATCTCTGTCCTTGGGGGATTTCGAGCCCTGGCCACAAAAAGCCTTGAGCAACAATGTCTGACCCCACAGCTGAGCCTGCCTTGGGCAGGAGGTTGGGCTGGAAACCTCCTGCAGTCCATACCAGCCCCTATGACTGTTTTTCTATATTCCTCCAGCAGTTATACAGTTACAAAACCACTCCAAAGGAATAGGAGCTGAAGAAAAATATTTCCAGAGTCAGATAACCCACTTCTTATGAACTGAATGTTTTAAATAATATCCAGTTCCTGAGGCTTGCTGTAACTCATTTTCCCATGTTGCACACATCTACTTTGTCACCCCCACAAATACTAGTCCCATAAAGCCCAAACATATTGTTTGTTTTTTTCACTTGTTCTGTTATTTTAAACTTGGTAGTCTTTTCACAAGAATACCGCCACATCTGTCTGGGATTAAATTTGGTCAAATGTTTGCTTGCATTAATGACAGAATTACATGCTGAGGTGGGCAGGCTGCTTACTACATGTAATGTAAAGGTATCTGCCCATTACTGTCAGTTGTATTTCAGAGGATAAATTAGTTCAGGTGAAGCTGGGAATAGAGATTAAAAAAAAAAAAAAGCTGGAAAATAATGAAGGCATTCAGACACAACTGCTACTGTTGTGGCCACCATTTGGCTCTGCTCACATCCTCAAATGAAGCCACAAACTAATCCATTTGTGTGATACAACAGTATGAGAAGGTTCCCCACTTTTTCTTGGAGTGCAGTCAGAAGGAAAATCAGTCTGCGGTTGTACAAGTCCCTCTTGGGACACAAAGAGGAGTCAGCACAATCAGGTCATTCTCCTCCTGTGTGCTGCTCTAAAACTGCTTTGGCTGTTTAAAGATAGGCGTAAAGGTAGCTTAATGATGAAATGTACGAAAGCAAATCTGTTTTGTGTGATTATTTTCATGTGTGCTATCTCTTTCCTAGGAAGGTCTGTGTATTTGGACTTGTATGGTATTTTTAAAAACTATTGTAAAAAAGGCTAGATGCACGTGTGTTTGTGTAGCTTGTCATATCTTTGGACAGGAGCAGGTACTTAGAATAGTTTAGACTGAGAAACCCCATTATGCAGGCCTTTGATGAGAACTTCATACGTAATACGTAATCTAACAATCCCACGCAAAAGCTTGGCTTAGAATTGGTACATCAGAATATGCCAATGGAAGTATTATTCTTTACACGTAGGGATTGGCGTTACAGTAGTAGAAACGATTTTTGGCAGAAGGCACTATTTGGTTAATGCTTGTTAAGTGCTACTCTCTTTAATTGCTGGAAAAAATAAGGAAAAATAATTCCACCAAAATGATTTCACTTTCTGCCGAGTGCTCTGTGTCATTTGTTGGCAAAGGTAATGGAAGGAAAAATATCAGCAACAAAAAGTGACCATGAAATGTTTTTTTACATTAACAGCACTGGCTCCAATTTTCTATCCCATATTTGGAACTGCCTAAACTGCAGTAAGTTACTATGACACAATTTGTATTTCAAGCTGCTAGCCTTGGCCAATTTTCAAAAAGGACCGAAAGCACCTAATGTGGGAACTTGGATAGTTATGTTCAAAATTATGTCCCTGCCCAGTTGCACCTGAAGTTAGATGTATCTTCTTTCCATCATATTCTTACCTTTGATCTTCCATGCTTTATCTAGGCATGTGAATCTACATGTCTCCTTCCACCTGGCCTGGCCCAGGCTGCGTAGCTCAGCGCCTAGTTAATTTTTAAGTCTGCATAAAAACACACTGCTGTAGGCACACTCAGAAAGCTTTCCTTCCCCTCCCCTCTGTCGTAGAAGAACAGCACACCCTCTGTTTTTTAAAAGAATCAGAAATACACGTCTACACAGGAGTTTGGTCTCTTCTCTAAAAGAGTCACCAGCTCTATAGAGACAAGTGGGTTAAAGGCAAAACCTTCTCCATAGCATTGCCTCGGCCAGCCCCATGCAGCTGATAACTCCCTGTGCCCGTTGTTCATGGAAGCCTGGCACTTAAGCCCAGAATAAGGAATCAGGTGCATACTTCCAGCATCCCTCTGGCTGTCTGTAAATGCAGCCCAATGCGTACATCTTCACTGATGTTTGCAGATCTCTGCGCAGATATTGCACACGGCGTAACTCCAAGGACAGGAAGTATCACTCTGTCTGATGTCGGGTTTCTTGTGTCGTTCTCTGAGGTTATGGTACAAACCAACCAGCATCAGAGGCACACCACCAGACTGTAAGGGTGGCTTAGACTGATGGTGAATCTCAAGAACTGACATCTCAAAAACGCCAGGCAGGAGACATCAGGAAAACATAACAAAGCAGTACAAATTACAGTAGTCTGGACTCTGCATAGTTTAAGAAAGAAAAGGTTATCATCAACCCCAAAATGCTTACGCAAATGAACCTCAGCTGGAAAAAAAACCGCTCACTACCCTGCCTTTAAAATGTCTTGTTTGTTACCAGATAGAAGATTCTCTGCCTTTATTAAAAAAATGGCAGGTAGAATAAAATGTCAGCCTGAGTATTAAATGTCAGTCTGCAGAAAAGGATTAGGCTGTTGGACAAAGAACTCTCAAATAATATTTGACTATATTTCAAGAGGCCATTGGCATTTTTTTCTCACTGAGTCAAACCCAGTGCTGCAGCTCAACATGCAAATCCTGGCTTCAGAGCTACTCAGGCCTCATTTGATCACATTATTCCTGCCATAAGGAGTCCAGCTGCTGGGCAGATTTGAGGCTCCGTGATTCAATTTCAGTGCTCTACAGTGCATTATAAGAGGGTTCACACAGTGCATTTTTTGTTAGGCAAAGAACATCAGCAGAGATTTAGAAAGCACAGTGACTTCTAGACAAATTGAAATTGTCTATATTAACTTAAAGAGTCAAAAAAAAGTCTTAAAAATGAGCTGTGAAAAGCAGAACCAGTGATGAGACACTGCTTAGCACAAGCACTTCCTTTTTTCACGTAGTAGGGAGATAGTAAGAAAGGACAGAGCATTCAGTTTTAGATGTGAAGAAGGCAAGTGTATAGGGAAGCCAATGTAAACCTTGGGAATGCAGTAGTATAGAAAAGAAAATGGCACGGATCCATTAATTTTTTCTGGAGTCCTGGCAGTGGGCACATACTTGGGGGGAAAAAGAAGGAAAAAAAACCCAAACTAAAAAAAAAAAGATTAGCTACAGTATGGCTTTTACTAGAGTTAAATATTAACTTGTCCAGAGGAAATGAAAGGCAGCAAAATATCACAAGGTTATTGATTTCATCGTAACTTTATCCAAATGCCCTACTGTGGCAAGTACGATGTAAATAAGCAGGAAGACCACCTTCTGTAAAGAACAAACATCACAAAAATCACAGGACAATGCATTAAAAGGCAAGTGAGACAAAGAATATGTTTTGTTATATTGTCAAAAACAGAAAGAAAATAATATGGAATACAATAGATTGGAACTAGAAAAATTAGAAAAAAAACCCAGGAAAGCAGGAAGGCCGATGAAAGAAGAGAGAGCAGAAAAGGAGCAATAGAAAAACTAGCAAAGGGCATGATAGTAAAATGGCAGGAGATGGTGGAAGTGAACTTTTGACATTTAAAAAGTTGTCCATTCTGTCTGTTCTTCTCTACCCTTCCTGTCCACCACTACTGGGATGAGGTACTATAAATGACTTGAAGTTTTACTTGTGGAAAACTACAAGTTTCTGGCAACACCTGATTGGAGACCACTGTACATTTAGGAGCCAGTGACGCACACCTCAGCTAATGTGGGCAGGTGCAGCACGCCCAGTGTGGCCTTCAGGCTGTGCTGTGCTTTGCACCTTCCACCACTGCAGCCTATGTACTGTGCTGAAGGAGCCTGCGGGCAGCTCCCACTCAGCACTGGTGATAAAGCCTTGTCTTTAACAGTGCAATTACAAGTTCCTTGGAGATATCTTTCCTTTTTGACAGTAGAAGTTATGAATAGTTACTTTATGAATAGAGTTGCTTTAGAGTAGAGAAATCCTATCACTGCTTGAATGACTGGCAGGGGTGACTTGCTCGCTCCCTCTGCTATGAACGGGGTCTGCAAGGCATCTTGTGCGGGGATACAAGTCCTGTTCAATGCCTGGGGCTCTGAGCACCTAAAGAGACGTAAGATTATCTATGCTTTTCTCTTCGTATTGTGTTAGCTCTAATAAATAGCATTGTAAATGATTCCTTATAGGGTCTGAGCACTATTCTTACTGGGATGGCAATGGATCATCACCTCCTGGGGAAAAAACAGAAGCTTAAATGAATGTCACTCTAAGAAGCTAAAAGCAGCGCCTAGTAATAAAACTGAAACATAATAAAGCTAAAAACTTTACACTATTCCCCCAAGAACAACTGACATAATGTCCCACCTGCAAGGACATTCAGTATGAATGACCTGAGGCGGTGCCAGAATCACAGAATCACAGAATGGCAGGGGTTGCAAGGGCCCTCCGGAGATCATCCAGTCCAACCCCCCTGCTAAAGCAGGTTTGCCTAGAGCAGGGTGCACAGGAACGCATCCAGGCGGGTTTTTAAATGTCTCCAGAAGATTTGACAGTAAATGGAAATAAAACTCTTTCGCAGAGACTCCTAGGGCTTTTCCTCCCTGCAAAGTTTAATTTCTATTTTACCTAAAATGGAATAACTATTTGGCAAAATCTGTCCTTGTGGAAAGTTAGTTCAATGTAATCCTTTTTTTTCATCTAATTCTTGACTTCAATAGGAACAACACAAGTATTATTCTGAAACAAGGCCATGCACACTGACTTTTACTGAACAAAAAATCTGTGATAACTCCAAAATTAGAACAGTGCAGATCAGGATGCTCTTTTCTATCTCAAAGTTGAAATAAAGGAAATTAAGCACCACGAATCAATCATCTCAAACAATGAGACACATCTCTTGCCCCTGTATGCAGTCATATCCTAAGTGTTTTCTCACACTACGTCCACAGCCTTGCCTAAAACATAGCAGGAAGCCATCTAGTACCCACTACATAACACATTTTCATCTAGTCTGTGTAGGCTGTTCTTTAGGCCTAAAAGTAAAATAAATTGAGTTTTTAGGTTTATTACTACCGGGCAGCTAAGACTGCTTTTCTTCCTTTGGGAGCACACACCCTGCTTACTATAGTGATTTATGAGATACTGTAATCCATATGTTTTTGTCATGAGTAGTACAGTCACTACAATTAGTATTAGGATATATTCAAGACACTTCATATGCACTAAATGGAGATCAAACTACATCATGTGCTTATACTGCAAGAAAAACATCTTACTGAGTGTATCCTCAGCATCCGGGTGATTTCAAGATGTTGATCCAAGTTTAATGAACTACGAGAGCACAAACACCCAGCATCAACAAAGATGTGATTCAATGCAGGAGGTCTGGGTCTCAAAATTTCTTTCTATCTCATACAGATAAGAAAATGCACCCTGACATAGCAAAGTAGGACAGAGAGTCGTCGTGATGAGCAGCAACACCCTAGCCTTCCTGTTACTGCCAGCCCTGCAGATTTAGTCTCAGGTGGCCTTGGATGAGGGGGCTGCTCCCCAGCATGATGGTCTTCTGGGTCTGCACACAAGATTGGCAGTGGCCGCTAAGTGCCAGCGAGTGCTGGACAAACACACAGTGGCCTTGGCCCAGGGGCACCTGGAGGGGAGAGTGAACAGAGGACATCTCGTCCATCCTGCAGCTCGACTGAGGCAGGAGGGCACTGGGTCAGTTGAACAAGGTGTGTCACATTTTTTCTGCCTTGATGCTGAGTTACCCTCGGTGTGACAGTTAAGGTCAACTTCCCCCACCTCCACTCTAAAAAGGGAACATACCTCACCAGATATAAAAATCAGAGAATCCTAGATGTCTTGAATTTGCACGTAAAAATAATTTTTATTCACCAGAAATGGAAAAGGTTGACAGTAGCCAGCTACTGCTGTCTAGCTAAACCACCAAACACGTACGTTATTTTACGTATCAAAACGTTATCTTTTTTCAGCTAGGCTGCTCATCTTTAACAGTAGCATTGCCACAAAGACAATATTTATTCTTAGT
This sequence comes from Steatornis caripensis, assembly GCA_013398225.1. Taxonomy (NCBI): domain Eukaryota; kingdom Metazoa; phylum Chordata; class Aves; order Caprimulgiformes; family Steatornithidae; genus Steatornis; species Steatornis caripensis. The sequence continues at coordinate 8,477 of VZSC01011599.1, read as the reverse complement.
CCTATTACCACAACTAAGGAAATATTAAAACACGCAGAACATTTCGTTAGAGAAGATGTTAACTGACTGACTTGAACAGAGCCCCGTAAGGCATGTGCCTAACAGTACCAGACAATCTTTAAACAGAAGGCTTTCAGCTAACAGTAACCAGCTGTCCCCATCTCACTATTCTTTCATCACTAAATTTTTCTTAAATTCCTCCATTTTATGTGTGTCTCAATCCTTCTAGGACCATGTAGCATCACATGTGGACTTGTGCAACTTTTGCAATGTCAGCCATTTATAAGAACTAAAGTTGGGCATTTAAAAATATAATAGTACATTATTCTTACTAGATACTTAAAAACTATGAATATAGCTTTATGCCTTTGTTCAGTGTAGACCTTTATGCAGTTAACTTTAAAAAATCATGCACTTTCAGATGAAAACTTTTTATTTAGACTATAATTACAAATCAAACTATTAAATAGCATAACTGTCTTTGTGACAAAGAAATTAAAGAGAAGTACAGCAATTTAAGTTTGTGTTTAGTTAGATGCAAACTTGTGTAAACACTAAAAATTTTTCAAAAGGCACGATGTCTTAGTGATAAAGAGATGTTCCATTACACTGTACAAGACATAATTTTTCAAATGTGAGAGATGGTCACGTTATTTGTTAAGAAAGACTGGAAAGAAGAAAATAACAGGAAGAAGATACAACCTTTCCCCTATGCCTCCTGCACTCCTTTTTTTTTCACATGTGATACTCCATTTCACACGCAAGACTGACAGAAAGCCCTGTGCCTCAGCTTCTCCCAATGGTGATGACGCTTTCCAGGGAAACGGATGTATGAAGTTGAATGCTCAAAGCCCAAGAAGGATGTTTGTAGGCGAATATCCTGTCCACAGAGCAGACATTGAAGCTTCCCTATCAAAGGAGTTTAGCTGCATCAATACAAAAGAAAATCTCCTTTAGCTCTATCCCTAAGGATTTGCTTGTCTCCCCTGCATCTGGATTCTGGCTGGACTCAACCAACAGATAGGTATTGAGCAGCTCAGGCTCAGACAGTTTCAGGTAGGAACTGAGCAGTGGGTTTTATTTTTGAGACTGGGTTGTGAAAAGAGAAGGATTGCAGTTTGGGGTTCATCCAACAGCAAAGTGCTTGAATCCTGATTTACGTGTGCAAATCATTTACTGGAACTAATTCAAGGTTAAATTGACAATCCTCTGAAGTAACATTATCCCAAACTCACCAGCACGTCAAGCTCTTTTTCCCTATTTTACTTTGAATCAACAAATGCCATCTACTTACGTCAAACAAGTTTTCCTTTCACATTTCTCCAGTCCTCTGTTTAATAGCCTTGTTCTGAAAACAGAAACAAGCTGTCTAGAACAAACTGGTCTGGGACACCATCTCATCTGTTGAGGCCACCTGAGATGTCTTTTTGGCTCCAAAAGTCACAGGGCTTGGCTATAGTGTGGTGCACAAAAGGACTTTATGCCAGTCTGGTCTCCCAGATGCTACTCTAGGGCTAATTTTAACTCTACTTGCTTCAGCCAGTGTTCAGCTTTGCATCTTCCTGCTTGTCCTTTCCAGGTCAGACTGGCGCACTCAGAGAACACTACATGGCTTAATTTCATTTTTCACAGGGTTGTACATTTACTTGTTTCCAGCTCCCTTTCTCTCTCCATCTGGTAATAAACAATGGGAAGTAATGCCAGTAGTTGCAATACCTTTGGGAAGTTTGGTGTCTATCATTTGTGTCATGTATGCTACCCACCTGTAATTTTTTATGATTACTGATGACTTGTTCAAAGACCACCTACATTCGACACTGAATCTCACACTAACAGGAACAGACTGAACAGAGTAAGGGTTCACCTCATCTCCTGTGAAGGTATATTAGGTAATTCCAATCATGTTTGTAAACCCTGGGCAAAGACAGACACCTGCAGATGTATGCTACAGGGAATGAGATCAACACCTTGAACAGTTCCAGCTGGGCAGCAGTACTTCCTACTCTCCAGAGTTTGCTCTGTCCATAAACAGAGAATGGGGAAGGGAAGGGAAGGGAAGGGAAGGGAAGGGAAGGGAAGGGAAGGGAAGGGAAGGGAAGGGAAGGGAAGGGAAGGGAAGGGAAGGGAAGGGAAGGGAAGGGAAGGGAAGGGAAGGGAAGGGAAGGGAAGGGAAGGGAAGGGAAGGGAAGGGAAGGGAAGGGAAGGGAAGGGAAGGGAAGGGAAGGGAAGGGAAGGGAAGGGAAGGGAAGGGAAGGGAAGGGAAGGGAAGGGAAGGGAAGGGAAGGGAAGGGAAGGGAAGGGAAGGGAAGGGAAGGGAAGGGAAGGGAAGGGAAGGGAAGGGAAGGGAAGGGAAGGGAAGGGAAGGGAAGGGAAGGGAAGGGAAGGGAAGGGAAGGGAAGGGAAGGGAAGGGAAGGGAAGGGAAGGGAAGGGAAGGGAAGGGAAGGGAAGGGAAGGGAAGGGAAGGGAAGGGAAGGGAAGGGAAGGGAAGGGAAGGGAAGGGAAGGGAAGGGAAGGGAAGGGAAGGGAAGGGAAGGGAAGGGAAGGGAAGGGAAGGGAAGGGAAGGGAAGGGAAGGGAAGGGAAGGGAAGGGAAGGGAAGGGAAGGGAAGGGAAGGGAAGGGAAGGGAAGGGAAGGGAAGGGAAGGGAAGGGAAGGGAAGAAGGAGAGGAAGAGAAGATGAAGAGAAGACAGAACTGAACATGATGGCAGAAAAGAATTATGAATATTATGGAACTAAGTATAAAAAAAATCAAGGGCAATCATGACATGGAAATTTGTTAACTAAACTAAATCAGACATAAATTCTTCTTGCTTTGTTCTTAATTTTTCCATGACTTTGCACTTGAAATTTCAGCATCAGTAGATCAGGAAAATTTCTTTGTATTATAAAAAGGGTCTTGATAAAGCAGTGGTCAAAAAGAGCTTTATATGATGACAGGTGGCTTACTTCCCATGTATATCAGTTTTCCTTGAGGTATCTGGCATTCGTTTATCACCTTACAAGCCTTATCCCAGATCTGTCTCTTGAAATCAATCCCATGCTAATTTTTTTTCCTATCAGTGATTTCATTTTAAATGGAAACTACCTCTGCAGCAAGCCCTGATGTACAACTACACTACTGATTTAACCACACACAGAAAAGGACCTGTTCAAACAAATTCCTGCATTTAACCTCATTAATGAAAGCCAACATACAATTGCTTTTCTTGGCTGGACATTTGGTTACTAGTTTAGTCCACACGGCATAAAGCATGTTTGTTTAAGGCTCATAGAAGAGTACAGGTCAGAAAAGAAAGCCAAGAATTCATTTACATTTGAAGAAAAATATTTTAAAAGTTTAGAGTAATTGTTATGCCAGATAAGGTTTTGAAAGAGAAATGAAACCTGTTTGGTGAGTTTCAGTTTGATACAAGCCAAGAATCACCAGGAAATTCCAGTTCCACAGATGTTCTACCAGTACTGGAGGGGTCACTCTGTATTTCCTTTAACTTCCCTGGCTTTAAAAGGGATGTAATAGCCTTTTTACATTTATTAACAAAAAAAAAATTACTCAGATATTAATTTCTATGGACAATAAATTTGCTTTAATGATAAACTCAGTCTCAGTGCTGGCCAGCTGTAATCTGTCATTTCACTCCTTATCTAGGCACTCCAGTCAGTGTTTCTGAATGCTGCTAAACACGCTGACTGCAGAGTAACAACAGGATACTTGGATTCGGCCAGGTGTTAAATTTCAAACTGCTATGAGTTACTTCATTGTCCTGATTACAAGCTGTCTCTTTTCCCGTACACAAAAGGAAAAAACCACAACGCCCTTCCCAAATGGTCACCCAACATCAGCACTGTTAAGATGTCACTTCAGCAGACAGCCACAAAACCATCAAATGGCCCCTGGTTATCTAAACCCCTCCAGCTGCCCGGAAAGCTGCAGGGCCACAGCACAAACCTGCCTGCTCCCGACACTCCTGCTGCCACCGCTGCTGGTGCCATTGCCGCATCTCTTCCCACTGCATCCTCGGCATGGGCAGCAATGCCAGGTGTGCCAGACAGGTAGCAAGAGCAGCGGCACCAGTGATGCTGGCAACAGCAGGAAAATCATGGACTTCGGCAGAGCTGAGGATTGGAGCAGCAGCAGGGGGCCCAGAAAGGAATAAAACTGAACCTAAGCATGAAATTAAATGCTGTTCTGAGTCAGCTTATAATCAGAATAAGGCAGATTCCATCCAGCAAGCTGCACATAGGCTTTAAAAATAATTGCACACAACAGAACATATTACAATATGGGTTTCAAATACACTTCTTTATAGCAAATGGCAACTACTTCTGTCACAACTATAGTAAACAAGAGGCAAGCATTGTGGTCTTCAAGGATGTGGACATATCATGAACTGTCCCTGTTCTCTGGATTACTCGCTGACACCGTGGAGTTGCTGGGGTTTTCTGTACCTAGATTTGAAACTTTTGTTTCCTAGATTTCTTAAAAACTGAACCTGTGTCTTTGCAGACACTTTCCTGGGTACCTTATTTTACTTTTAGTTCTAAGCCCTAGGCTGCCCATTATTTTGTCAGGTCTATTGGTCTATTGTCAATGAACTGTAACTCCCCAGAGGAAAAAATATGGTTTTATTATGGACTATTTCCCCTGTAAGGGATCAGTCAAAGAAAAGATGGGTAGTAACTCCATCCTTTTTAATCATTTTGGCATCCTGTCAGAGTCATTCAGCTGTACTTATTTCCAGCATGGTGTCATGTTAGGCCATTCCAGGCACAGCATTGCAAACATTTGCCACATCCTGTGATTGTGAACCCTTCAAGGAAACAGGTGAGCCAAACTGTCTGGACGGAAGAAATACCACTTGGTCAACTTTCTTTTCTTCTCCTGTTTGGTAGAATACAAGTTATCCAGGCCACGTCCCCTCAGGATGCAGAACAACCTTATTTGGAGGCCCCACACACTTCACAGCGAGCCAAGCCATCTGAATTAGAGCAGATAACCCTCAGGAAATGCTTATCACATTGAGTGGGGAATTCTCATTACTTGTCTGTTTTCATGGAATAGATCAGCTTCAGAGGTATACATCTCTCCTTTTAGGTATGTTTGACATTTGTAAACAGCCTGGCTCTTCCAAGACTGAGACTCTAGACCAGCCAGCTCACTTCTGCATCCATCTGAAGGGAATTCATGGAATGGAAAGGGTGTCCCAACCGACTATGTTTTGGTCCTAAAGTCACTTCCGCTCACTTCAATCTGGGAATGAGGATTCAAAGCAAAATAGTTATGTAGGCCTGACTACAATGACACAGACTTTCCTCCTCTCTATAATTAACGTGAATGGGAGTAAAACTGGAGAAAAATAACAGTTCTGTCAAAAAGTCACGACCACGTACTTGTGGAAACTTTTAAGAGGCTAATAAGTAAGACCATGTGAGTGAATGAATAAAGCTTTTATTCTCTGCTTGAGACTGCAATGGCTGAAACTGATATGCAGCCAAATTACTATTAGGCACTCTTAGCAGAACTGAACTCTCTTATTAAGTAGTAGTTACTCCCATTCTGAAAGAAAAGCTTTCGCTAGTCTGGGATTAACATTGTATATTGACTTGGTGTGAGGAGAATGCAAGAGGATTTAAAAAGTAATTATATCTGCCAATTTGAAGAAATAATTTCCAAATTTGATGAACAGGACAGCAAACAGAAGATGGTAAGTCTCTGAAGAGAAAACTGGCTCACATGTGTTGAAATATATGCATATCGAGGATGTCTGGAGGCAGGTACTGAGATAAGTAAGCCAGCTGAGGTTGCATTTATGCTAATGAGCAGGACTCAGTGGCTCCACCCTCCTGCCACAGCCTCCAAGCCTGTGCATGTGCCTTTTAAAATATGCTGATTTTTAAAAACAAATGTATAGTACATCATAATGTGAGGATATTAATTCTTTGCCAACACATGGCACCTTCCCTCAGAAAATCTGCGTGGCCCTTTTTACACTGGCTAGTACTTACAAAAGAAATCTGCTATGACTGCAAAGAAATCCCAGACTGGATTGTGTAACTCCGTTTTGATGCTACTGATGTCACCCCTGTTTACACCAAAAAACAAAACTACAGATATAACTTTCTGAAACTTACACACTGAAATCCATCCAGATGATAGATTTAAATTTTCACTTGTATTCACTGGTATTTAGGAGACGTCAAAAAGATTTAGCTGACCATTTCAGCACTACTGAAATTAAACTCATGACCAGTGTGCTCACAAATTAAATGTCATTCCTTATTCGGTCAAAGTCAAAAATAAGAAGGAAGCAGAACCACAAATGTAATCAACGTATTACATGAAGCAAAGCTTCATCTTAGCATTCAGATAGACAGCTTCTGCTCACCAACGTAAGTGTTCACATTTTAGGAAATGGGAGAGGTTAGCTGGTTTTTAGCTGCACACATTTGCATTGACTCATTCTGGAAAGTTTTTGTCAAGACGAGTATCCACTTTTATTACTTATCAGGGTACTCCCCACCTACCAGTAGTAGAAATAGTAACAAAATGCTGTGGAGCATGTTAACTCAGCTAATAATACTAACAATAATAGATAGCTCATCCCAATCTTTGAAATAGATGATTAATAATAAAAATAATGAGTAAACTGTTAGGGGATTGTAAAGGGACTAGAAGGAAAACATAAAAATAATATGATTCACCTTTTTGCTAAAACAGTCTGAGTGCACTGTTCCAGCTGAAAAATTTGTTATTTAAAAGACACTAAAATAAGTGTTCAAATTAGAAAGCAACTTGAAATACAGTATGTTTGTTTATCCAGACTACATTTAATCTGGTGCTAAGCACAGACTTGTGTTACTTAATTCACCTTTGCTCCTAGGTGTAAGCAATGAGGGTGAGTATGTGTTCAGGCTGGAACACGGTGCTGTGCTGAGGTGCACCAAAGGCAGGTAGANTATCCAGACTACATTTAATCTGGTGCTAAGCACAGACTTGTGTTACTTAATTCACCTTTGCTCCTAGGTGTAAGCAATGAGGGTGAGTATGTGTTCAGGCTGGAACACAGTGCTGTGCTGAGGAGCACCAAAGGCAGGTAGAGCCAGCACTACTGCTTATAAGCTTACTACAGCATATGCATATTGAGCATATTGCTAAGAAAAACGATAAGCTTTTTTTTAATGAATCCTTCCATTGCTTAGCTTTATTTTCTACCTGAACTTTTTGCCCTACACTGTTAAGAGTGTTACCTTAAAGAAAAGAGAAATTCCATCCTCCTGAAGGTCTAAGATCCGGCAATGAGACAGGCTTTCTTGTTGGTACAGTCTTGTAAGATCTTTGTACAGTCATGTTTGTAAGGTCTTGGCTTAAGGTGTGCTATTCCATTTGCTGTAGTGCTACATTAAATACACCTTTCACTTAGAATAGATACAGACCTCCTTGCCACACAAAGATCTTTTAAGAATAATACACCTAATGTTTAGCAAACATTGAGGTCTTCAGAGGCTTACTGCTAACAGTTTGGGGCATTATTTCCCCAAACCTTCCTCTCCCCAGAACAGATGTAAAAAGCCCATGAAAAGTAATTTAACTGGAAGGTTAAGAAAGCAAAAGTGAAGGCAATGCATAGAATAATTGGAAATCTGTATAGCCAGTATCGCGATGCGAGAGGTCTGAAACTAAAAAAGGTCTCACTGTGGAAGGGCAGAAAAATTTGCAACCAGACTTTTCCTGGGAGATTTATATAGCTGTAGAAATTGAGCCAAATAGTCTGAATTCAACAGTGTTGCTGGTAGCTACAACAGATTTGTTACTCGCTGTATTTTCCCTACCTCATAATGACCTGCTTGTCCCAGGAAGAAATACAGTTCAGCAAAACTGCAAGCTGAGAGGGGCTCAGTTAGTTTTATTAAAAGTATTTCCTGAGCTAAACACAAAAGTTGATAGATACTGGGTAATGTTTCAAATGAAGGTGTGTAAAAAAGCCTCACAATTAAGTATTGCAATAATACTTTCATCAGATAGCAGACCAACCCTGCATCACCCAGACCAGTCTAAAATCAGTTTCTGTCTGGTAGCAGTTTTCTCCCTAAGGAGTTTCGCAATAATAGGTAAAAACAGCCTTTCCTAGATTTCACTATAGTTACAGTGAACTATTGCATTGTTAATGGAATAGCCAGAGAATGCAAGTGTGTAAAAGTACTGGCTCTACACCTTTTTGTTACCTATGCAAATAGTTACAACCTATTACACTCTCAGAAATGCAAGAACACAGGGGAAGAGAAGGGTATGAGAAAAATGTTCTGGAACATGCAGAAGGCTACAGAGGAGCTCAGGGAGCGGTGTGCAGTAGGAGGGCAGCAGCCAGACAGTGTATGGCCAGAGGCAGGAGTGGATCTGCCACATGGTGGGCAAGGTGCTCAGATGAAACATTTACTCTGCTGCTCTGGTGTCGTGGTTTGAGCCCAGCCGGCAACAAAG
>VZSC01011597.1:57945-103456 GCA_013398225.1 Steatornis caripensis | reverse complement strand
CCTCCCTCGACCTGCTGGCCACGCTCTTCTTAATTTTTTAAGTTTCCTTACACTTAGTTTCCACAAAACCATTTCTTGGAGAAACGTATACTTTGGCTGTGTTTGCTTTTATGGCCTGAAAGTGCCCTGCCTGTCTGTTGTGATCCGCCGTCAATCCAGGGAGCCCAGCGCGATGCTTGGCTCCGCTGCCACNATCTCCTCTCAGCCTTCTCTTTTCCAGGCTGAACAGACCCAGCTCTCTCAGCCTTTCCTCATACGAGAGATGCTCCACTCCCCTCATCAACTTTGTGGCCCTCCGCTGGACTCTCTCCAGTAGTTCCCTGTCTCTCTTGAACTGGGGAGCCCAGAACTGGACACAGTACTCCAGATGCGGCCTCACCAGGGCAGAGTACAGGGGGAGGATCACCTCCCTCGACCTGCTGGCCACGCTCTTCTTAATTTTTTAAGTTTCCTTACACTTAGTTTCCACAAAACCATTTCTTGGAGAAACGTATACTTTGGCTGTGTTTGCTTTTATGGCCTGAAAGTGCCCTGCCTGTCTGTTGTGATCCGCCGTCAATCCAGGGAGCCCAGCGCGATGCTTGGCTCCGCTGCCACCCCGCTATCAGAGAGGGATGGCCAGCAAGAGGGGCGCAGGGCGTTACGTCCATAAATGCTGTGGTCTAGAACCGCCTGCCCTAAGCGATACGGGGATAACCCGATTAACTACAAGTTTTCCGGAGTGGTTGTACCCGCTGAGTTTACACGTAGGCGCGCACACGTGTTATCGCGCCTATGAAATGTAGGGGTGCTCTGAAAGCCCTGCCGACGCTCCACGCCGAGGCACTGCCCGGCCGGGGGCTGCTCTGCTTTTGCATAAATAGTCTCCCTTACCCCTGAAGTTTTTCCTCCTCTCCTACAGCAGTGCTAGGGGTCAGGCACACAAAGGTGCTGTCCCCTGATTGCAGCAAACACCGCCATGTGTTGTATGTTTGATGAATTAAAAGGATGCTGCCAACTTAATTACACTGTAACCCTTCAATAAAGGAAGGGCAGAGCTGATTAACTAGTGAATAATTGGGGGCTGATTGATGGCTTTCTCCCTCACTGCTAAAGGCTGTATATATAATTATTTTGCCTGTGGGCCTAATTTTGCCACTGTTAGCTTCCACTTTTGTCATCAGCTGTAATTTATGGATGGGGCCTGAAGCCTTAAAAAAGGTTCGAAAATGAAATAGCCCGGAATCCCCAGATATGTCACCTGGAAATGGCCAGCAGGCAGCCTTTAACGTCCACATTTGCAGCCATTTAGCAGCATTAACACCTCATGCTTAGCCGGAAAATAATATTATCATTTGTCAACAACTATCATAATATAGATTTTTTTCCTGACATGTAATAATGTTGCATCACTCACACCAATGATTTAATATATGTTTTAAATGCAAGATCAATTTATTGTAACTGAATAGAAAATTCTTCCAGTAATGCACTTAAAGGAGAAAAAAAAAGAAGAGAACAAGAGAAGGAAGACCTGTGTCCCTTCATCGCATTGGCAGGCTGGTTACAGAATTAGCACGTTAGCCTCTAACGAACTCCCCAAATCACTGCAAACTGAGGTGGTTCGTGAAACTTGGTAAAAAAAACAAAAAAACCTTTTGCTCTTTGAACTTTGAAAGACGCAGTAGCAGTTTCAAAGAAAGCATAGGTAATAAACTAGCATACTTCTCTCCACCATACTTAAAAAATATTGTGGGACAATTTTGCATCTACCGTCAATCAGCAGCCCGTATAGCTACGCTGGTTCGTACGGGATGTAGATCCGGCCCTTTGTATTTTAAATGGAAATAAAATTTCCTATTTTTTTCAGAGAGACAAAAGCTAATCGTTAATGCTGCAAAGTAATAGTAAAAGCCAACCTGTTTTGAAGGATTGAATTGCTTCAGTGGCAAAGAGGAGAGACGCCTCCCAAAAGAAAGGCTATTTTGGGAAGGCACAGCGCTCTGATTAGAGCTGCTCCAGCGGCCGCGTGCGAAGGAGCGCTGCCTATTTTATATTCCGCAAAAATTTTTTTTCAATAAAGTAATAACAACTTAGATTCACTTTTTTTTTTTTTTTTTGGTAACCCATATTTAAACATTGCAGACAGGAGGCTTCTAATTTACAAGCCAAGATATACAAATCCTCTCTCTCAAATTTCCTTTGTTGTTTTGTCCTCGTGGAGCGCTCCTTTGCCTGTGAATCACATAAAGATTTGAAGAACCTTTCAGTCAAAGCTCAGTAGTGTGCCAGTGGGCACTGGCCAGGAAAAAAAAAAAAAAAAAGATTGATATTTGCCCTCTCTTCTTATCTGCACTTGATTTATAAGTCAGTGCGAGTATGCAAGCGAAATAAAGGCAAAGACCTTGATGCCTCCCTGTGGAGAATATGCACCATTTGGATTGAAGGCATGAAAGAGGAGAAATTAATGGTAAGCTGTTCATCTGTCACTACTGCCAGCCTGATGGTTTTGCAGAGAAGGAGAGGACTAGATGACATGCCCTCCAGTCAAGGGCACGACTGCCCGCTGTTCTCATATTATAAACACAGTGCTTTGGGTTTCTAAGGGATTTAAATTTAAATTATACTGTACTTTGGATAGGCAAATCTTTACACAAGTTTATTTTCTTGAAGTATTAACATGCAGGATTTCACTGGCTTTATGTGGAAGAAAAACAAAAATTAAGTCCCCCTATTTGATAAAAATGTGTAGCAGACTCTTAAAACGTCTCTGTATTTTTAAAGCAGTGTGTTATAATGTAATGAGATTTAAATTCATATATGCATTGAAGATTTAGGCACATGCATAAATAGATAAGCTTCAGTTATTCTACTTTCTGGCACATAGCAAAAGATTAAAAAGTTCAAAACAGGAGTTGAATGTTTTTTTCTGTTAAAATGCTATAATGCTAGCTGCTGCTATCGATGACAATACTAGCAACGTATCTGGAGGATAAAAGTGACACAAAACTTTCACGTTGTGCTAAACGACAAGAAAAACGTACTTACTGCTAAATGCCTTATATTCAGTGCTGAGCATTTATGTACCCACTTGGTGCTGTCGAAATATTTTTGTGCGGCACCCGAGCACAAAGGATCGCCAACGTGCTCGAGTCCCCGAGACGCTCCTGCACCGCGATGGATCACAAACGGTATCGGCGCTAAAAGGGACGATTTTTAGGTGCCTGCCATGGTTCGGGTAAGTGCACATAGGCATGAGAACTAGTCTGCACCGCGCACGGGTTCAGATGTCGTGACGTTACTGCCGCCCACCCACCGGCTATTTAAAGCCCTCTTTGCTGGGACCCGGCAACGGCATGGGAATAAAAAGCAAAAGTGAGTTGCTAGCCCACTAGTTTCAAATGGCCTTGGGGTTTATAAACCAGAAGCCAAAAAGCCCCCCTCTGTCACTTTTGTTAAAATCTTCTGAGTTTGGAGCTAATTTCGTCGTTTCCTGAGGCTTGAGTCATGATTCCTGAGATCCTGGCTCTGGCAACAGATTTCAATAAAATAATCGTGCTCAAGTAAGCTAACGTTTGCTATTACTGCAGCAAACTTAATGACTGGCGTATCACTTCCGAAAGAACTGTCAATCTTCCACAAACCCCACAAAGATAAATCTGTCGGAGAAGAGGAGATGGAGGCTGGTCAGGTGTGAGATGGTCCTCCAGGATCTTGAGGAAGGAAGGGGCGTCCTACCCTCCAATGTGATCAACATCTCCAAAATACCATCCCTCGACGTTTTACCCTTTCTACCTTCCTCCCGCGCTGTTGCGGGAGGGGTTACCCTGCCTCTCGCTCCAGTGTCGGGGTGCTGAGGCTTTGCTTTCCTGGGCTCCTTGTCCTCCCGAGCCCATCTGCGTCATGCCCGAGGGCTTCGCTTTCTTGTGCACCGTAATCAGCCCTCTCCATCACCTGTCGGGAAAACCCTCAGCGGAGTGATTTCTAACCCTGGGTGACGAGGATCAAGGCGTTCACAGCCCCAATCAAAATTAGTCAGCCGGAGATACCGTACGGCCGCCAGGTCTGAGAACAAGTCACCTTGGAAAATTTACAGTTGCTCTCGTCTCCCCGCTCCTGAAGCGCCTCCTCTGCAGCGGTTACAGGCGCTGCACTCGCGACGGCTGCCCGGTGCTCTGCGTTTTAACTCCCTGCTTGAAGCTGCCTGGAGCTTTGGCAGACTTCAAATGTTGGAGGTAATATTTTCTGTGCCAGCTGAGCGTTAAGCATTTTTTTAGAAGCTTCTGCCAAAATGAATAAGGTTAGGGTTTTTTTTTTTTTTCCAAAAGAGATTGCGGGAAAGTATGTTATTTCACCAACTTCAGAATTACAACAATTTTTCTGAGCAGCTCCAGTTCCTCCAGGCTTCGGAGCAGGTAGTAAGTTACTTTGGCGCTTTTTATTTTTTTTGTTCTTGTCAAAAAATCCTATGCCCTAGTTTATACGCATGTTAAAAAATCTGTTTGCGCTTGCCGAGTCCATCTGCAGTGAGGCTGGTCCGTCTCCTCGCAGTTCCACGCCGACTGTAGTGTGGATGCAGCGCCCACACGGAGCGACTCTCCTTGCCGCGGCTGGGTACCGCCGCAGAGCTGCTCTGCGCCGTGCGTCGGCAGTGCCGGAGGAGGCGAGGAAGGGAGGCTTTTCCCTCTGCTCTCCGGTCACCCCTTGCTGATTCAGGGACAGTATGAAACGCGCCGAACCGAGTAGTATTTTCCGTGAGCTGAATGTTTGTGCAGACACTGGCCGGTTGTGTGTTTCCCACGTCTGTAGTGACGGGTGATGTACAAAACCTTTCTAGTGCCACGGTTCACGTTGTACGCTGGGTGCAGGCGCGGGGTACAACGAGTCTAGAGGTCCCAGTTCCACTGATGAAGCGAAGGAAGGTTGTACGGTCCCGCAGGCTAAACGCTTTTAAGTCTTGACTTTTTAGTTGTTTGGGAAATTGCATACAAAAGACAGCAGAAGAATACAAAGATTGTAACGTTAAGCGTTGAAAAGTAAGAAAACACTAGTACAGCCATATTTTTATATATATGTATTTATATGTACGCGTACTGCATACTGGCTTTTGTTATGTGGCGTGCCCTAAAAGGTGTCCAAACGGCCCCTCCTCCTCCTTCAGCAAGGGCGGCCTTCTCGTGCTCATGCTCTGTCATTTCCCAATCACCATCCAAACTTTGGGCTTCTCCTCTGACGCCCTCATCTAGGCTTTTTACAATTAACTGATCTTTGCTACTTGAGTCAATAGCAGCAGGGAAGTATCCCCTTCTGGTGGAAGGCCTGGCTCGTCTCCATTCTGCACGTTAGCAATCAGGCGCTGAGATGCAAGGGATTTCCAAAGCACCAATAAATTGCCAGGATGCAGATGCTGAGACGCCCCAGGTTTGCTTTTTCGCAGGTGTTACCCCTAATAACTCTTCGTCGGATGGGCGCTGCTGCCGGGACAGTGTCTTTTCAGCGACTTGTTGCACGTCTGGAGCGGAGCAGCTGCCGTGCCGGGTGGCAGGGTGCCGTGTTTTGGTCCCCAAAGCAGCATACGTGTACGATCGCCACCGAAGCCTCGTCAGCTCAGACAGAGCAGCGCGCCGATACGATGATGCTGCCTCGGGGACCCAAACGGCCTTGCTCTGCGCTAGCGATGGGATTTGCGTTTCAGACATAGTCTGAAACTGTGACGTGGTTTTTTATTGTTCTGGCTTCCTTCAGCTCATTCACTGGGTACCCACCAACTACAGACCGCAGCAAAACAAAAATTCTGATTTATTTCCATGCACAGTCGTTCCTAGGCACTTACGAGACTGAGTTTCTCTGGGGAAAAAAAAAAAACCAACCTGTCTGGGAGCAAGTAATTAACAACTACATCATAGCGAAGACAGGCAAGGGCCAAATTAAAGTTGCGGAGGGACCTTTAATTCCAGCATTTCCTAGCTATTGAGTGCTTCAGCATGCGGTATTAGCAACCTTTCAGCCTAGTTTTCAATACAAGCATGTATCAACGTGGAACGAAAGGCGGTGTTTTCGGTGTTACGCCACGCGGCGTGAAAGGCGGCTGATGTTCCTACTTTGACTGATTGGCTTTGCAGGCGATGGCTGGGGAGCCTTGCATGCACGGTGCTGCTTGATTGATGCCTGCATCCCAAGGCGCAAGGACAGGGGAAGCACGGGAAGAGAGGGAAACGGCGGAAGGGATTCACGTACCGCGGTGGGCAACTGGTTCAAATTCAAATGAACTGGAAGGCGGTGTGGGGGGTCCAGAGCTGAGCAGCACTGCTGGTGTGAGCTGGGCTTACTGCTGGTGGACCAAAACCTGCCTGGTTTAAGGATGGTTTATCAGCACCCTTGAAAGCCTATGTTTTCTGATTTTTGCACTCTTTTTGCATTTTCTTCATTTTAGCTCTTCTTACTCTCCAACCATATTGCTTAATGTTGTCCTTCCAAAAACACCCCTAGCAACAGAAATGAAACATCAATACAAAGGAAACTAAAAAATAAATCTATTTCCTGTTCAACGTCAGACAGCAATCCTTACCTTTCTTTACCTAAAGCAGTTTGAAAATATTTTGGAATTTTGGGGGAAACGCTTTTTTTCCTCTGGAACGAAAAATGTGTTTCACCAGAAATCCTTTTTTTTTTTTTTCTGTGAGGAACGAAGGAGCTTAGTAAGAAAATTTTAAGCCAATTTGAAAATTTTGTTGAATATTTTCATAAAATTCTTCCAATAAACTAATGAAGTACTCTCCCGGCTTCCTAAATGGGGAGGAATATTCTCAACCAACAGCGAAATGACACTTCGCTTATCCTTGCGGGTGACCCTCCGTCACCATCATCGCCTCATTGCGTACCAGAATTCAGGGATTTGCCGTTATTCTGCATGGCCACAAAACCACCCAACGCTTGCCTGTAAGTCTAAATGGGAGTGAAATTATACCCAAAAATTCAGTTCTAGATTTGATAACGTAAGGGGCCACTAATATTTTCTCTGATTGTTTTAGTGTGTCTGGACTAGATTAGCTAGTGTTCAGCTGCTTATTCTAATATCTTTTTTTTTTCCCGGGCACTTGATTAAAACTTAGGAAATAAATGCATTTTTTATTTTTATTTTATCTCTGAAATATGATTATAAATGACCTTTGATAAAAAGTTAACAGAGAATATGTCAGGAAGCAGCTCAGAAGGAAAAGATTAAAAGCAGACAGTCTAGAGAGGTGTTTAATTTCAATTTTCTTTGTGGTATAAAAAATCGGTAGATTTTAAAGCCATCAAGCCATAGTTACTTTTATCAGTAGGGCTCTTTTGTTTTGTTCTGCCACCTAATTCTTTTGATGACAATGAGTCCACAGTTTTCCAATGACTGATTTCGATTTGCATGTTATTGTCAGCCTTTTATATTTTATCATATCTCCACTTTGGTTTTTATGCAGATCCTCACATCAGAAGGCAAGGGCAGCCTGAGCTAAACAGCTGGCTGGATTTGCATGAAAATGGACTGCCCTCTTTCATTTGTTTGTTCTTTGGAAATTACAGTAGGTGAGTATCTGACTCAAATTTCCCAAACAAATAAAGATAAAACTTCACAGATATTAAACGGTGGAGCATTAAACTGTATCATTTTACATATAAAAAGAAAAGGATTAAATAGAATTAGTCTGTTGAGCTGGCTGAGGAGAAACAATGTGAGTGACGGTCTGAAAGCTAAAGATACAAAAGAACTGTGGTATCTTCAAGAGGTTTTTCTCGCCGAATATTTTCTTTCCCCATGTTTCAAGGATAAACACTAATATAAATATTTCCCTTATGAATTTAAGATATTTTTTCTAGGGAAAAGAAAGCCATAATCTGTTTTAAGTCGTTACATATTTGATAGTATTCACGTATTTTGTGTACATATTGTTTACGCATAGCGGTTTACAGAAGCCCTGTAACAGTGGATGCTCTTTACAACGTGGACCGGCGATGTAAACCAGCCAAGGTGTAATCGTGGCTGGGGGCAGATGACATCAAGAAGCCCGTATGGTTTCCAAGAGGCAAAATCTGTAGGGTGAGGTAAGACCTTTCATTAAGCTGGCTGATACGGATGGAAAAAATGAACAGGCTTTGGGGCACACAAGAACTTGATAGTTGACAGATACGAGCTTTATAGATTTGAACAGTAAGGTATCAAAATAACACATGGCACGACTTGGACTTGTCAACAGACTCATAAATTATTTAGAGCATGTGTGCCCTTGTGTGCCTGCAAGCTTGTCCATCTCTTCCCACTTAGGCTGCTTGAACTTATGAAAGACATATCCACTCCCTGCAAACCTTACCTCTCTTCTGTCCTTAGACCATCTCAGAAAGAAGAGCACGACTACGAATTTTAGTTTAAACAGAGGTTTGGAAAGAGTGGATTTTATGACGTCTAGCTGTAGTACGGGATTTAACTATTTTATGCATAGACTCTCCTGCTTTCGCCTTACAGCAGGAGCTTGGATTAACAGTAACGCTACATATTTTCTAGAGCTAAACATCTGGAGCAAAGAGCTATCAAGTCTGAATTTCCTGGAAAAGTAGTAACTGCTAGTCTTGAATGAGATAATAAAAGCTCATTCTTTTCTCTGATATTGTTGGAATTGGGTACCTAGAGTCACAGCCGCGTGGTACTGGGAGAGAAGCAGTGTCCACGGGGAGCNCCTGCTTTCGCCTTACAGCAGGAGCTTGGATTAACAGTAACGCTACATATTTTCTAGAGCTAAACATCTGGAGCAAAGAGCTATCAAGTCTGAATTTCCTGGAAAAGTGGTAACTGCTAGTCTTGAATGAGATAATAAAAGCTCATTCTTTTCTCTGATATTGTTGGAATTGGGTACCTAGAGTCACAGCTGCGTGGTACTGGGAGAGAAGCAGTATCCACGGGGAGAAGCACAGAGTCAGCTAATAGCCAGGAGACCTGCCAAAATATGTTCTCACCTTTTTGGGGATTTTTAAAAATTTTATTATTCAAAATTCTTCCATAATCTTTCCTGATTACACATGGGAAAGTCTGGAGAAAGCTTTAAATTCTTTTTCTTTTAAACGTGGCAAAATCACGCATAGCTTTCATTACAGCTGTGCATTGAAACATAGTAGTGAAAAGCGCTCTAAATAATTCATAAGCCTGTTGGCATCTCTAGGCTTTGCTTTGTGGTGATGTGAAACCTTGCTGCTCAAATCCACGCAGCCTGTACCTGTCAGCCAGCAGGCGTTGACACGGGTGATGTAAGAGGGCCCTATAAGGTCAGTGTAGAAGACAGTACGTATGGATTCTCGCTGTTTTGAACGTTGGGTCTTTCATAGAGCTGTAGGGGATGCATATCTGTCATGGGCTAGTGTATTATTAGGGCTTTAGTAAGTAAGATAAACTTGCTGTTGCAGGACAGCGTTGCTGTAGTTCCAGAGGCGGCAGCAGCAGCAGCAGAAGACAGCTAGTCCCAGGTAAGTGCAGAAGGTCCTAAAGCCACCTCAGCTGAAATGATGTTTTGTGAATGCTGGGGCTCAGCACGTGACAGAATTACAAACAGTTAAAAGCAGACCTAGTCCTGGAAGACTAAGGATATCCAGGAGCGTGTTCCGTCAGATGAGGCAGGAGCCTTTCTGGGAGGCAAGAGGCTGCTGCTGGGAACCCGATGGTCTTGGGACAACTGAGGGCACGCGCAGTTTTTGGGGAGCTATGTGTAACGGACGTCGTGCCTGGCAGACTGGGCTTGGCTTGCCTATTGTCCTTTTGTTGTTTTCAGCTATTTAAAAAACTTAGTGAATATTGTTTTGTTTTAGGAAAGCCGTATAGGGAATTGCTTCCACTTTGCTCAGCTCCCAGCAGATCAGAAGGCGCTGGTGTAAGATTGCGCTTGCTAAGGACTCAACAGGAGTATTTGTAATCTATAATTCCAGCCTCTACCTGAAGGTAAGAAAATTATGTGGTTTTGTTTTGAAAGTGGCAATGCCTTATGGTCTAGGAGCTGGGAAAGGATGCTCTTGGATAAAACCGATGAACCCTTCATTTGGCTGTTGGACAAAGAGTATCGGGGCAAGTGTTTGCTGTCATTTGTGCTTCACAAGAGTTGTATGCAGTGTCATAAAGCTGTGCTCATATCTATACCCAGGCATGCATCTCCCCACAATACCTACTAAACTCCTTCAGAAAGTGCTGTTATAAAGTCCTGCCTGTCAAAGTCACTGAACCTGCAGAAATGTGTCATACACAAAGCAGAGGCTATGTAGAAACATGTCACAATTCAGTATTTATGGAAGTACAGGTAATTCTTGGTTTATTATTTCTTTGCTGTTGGTTTTATTTTGTTACATCGTATTTCTGGACTTTTTCCCAAACGTGCTGCATTTCCAGATTCCTTACTAAATATCACACATAGATATCAAAAGTTGCGCTGGCATTTTTGAAAGTTTTCCAAGGTTTTGCTGTTGTTACATTTGCAGAAACCATAGCCCTCGCGTAGCTGTGAATGACTTGAATCGCAGGCATCCAGCCCGACAACTACTCAAATTACTTAAATGTTACAATACGTAAAGATAATGCAGAAAACAAGATGTTTTGGCTTTGGAACCTGATCTGGAAATGGATTGCTGGAGGAAATGGAGTATTTGACTTGCTTTTCATTTTAATGAAAAGGAACAAACTGTCTCAGATTTGGCTAAGTTCAGCACTTTGATTTTTTGTTGAGTTTTAATCTGGGCTCACAAGAGGTTTCCTTCAGTGCTTGGATCTGTTTGAATGAGCTCTTCCTGCTATTACTGTTTTAATCAAAGTGGGCTGGCATGCCCACGCACAAATCAGCGACACACGGAGAAAGAGCTAGCGCATCGAGAGCCAGCTCACAATATCTAGCTATGATTTTTCTCTGGACTACGGCATTTTCGCAAACGGTCGGTGGATATATGTTCTCCAGTGTGATAAGGAGGAATGGCGTGTAAGTATCAAGGGTTAGATCTCCATCTGATATCAAACGGTTGCCTGAACTACATGAATCTACACTTGGTGAGGAGGGTCAGGTGGAATATACGGGTCTACATTTTGCCGAAGATATTGTTCAGATTCTATTTTAAAAACCCATTGTTACATTGACTTTGTAACATATCTTTTTGTATAAATCCCTGGCTATGAATAATGGCGAGGTACCACTGCCATCCTTACCGAGTCTGGAGTAATTTGGGGAGTCAGCAGTTTTTTCAGTGCAAAACAAGGTAAAACAACTTGTCTTGCCACCAAACCAGCTGCAGGGAGGCCCATGTGCCCACAGCGGTGTCTGTAGCAGCTGCTCTCATTGCAGGAGACCGATGGGGCTTGGCGAAAGTCCTCATTCCTGTAGGACAACCTCAATTCAAGTAACCTTTTGTCCTGTTTTCTTGATGTTTTCTTGGTGTGACTAGTTGTCTCCTGTGGCCCCGTTAACCTAAGGGTAGTACCAAGACTCCTCTGAGCTTGTCGCCTTCGGATTATCCATCTTTTCCCCAAACAGCCAGAATCCGGTTGTTCGTTGGGCTGACGGTGTCTCCAGCATCACCCACGCAGCAGGTAGACGATGCGGACGGGAGTTTGCACATCCCTCCTCGTGGGTGAGAAAGGGAATAGCTGAAGTGCAGATTAATTTAAGATTACTCTTGAAAAAACAAATCTATCGTTAGTTCGTTATGGCGTGGCCACTTCCAATTTCCGCCCGTATTATGGGTGCACAAACGCAGCTCGCGCAAGCTGGTTTTTCTCATGGTTTTCCCAAAATAAGGGAAAAACAAGGGTCTCTCTAACCCTGGCCCTCTAAGGCATTGGATTAATTGCATTTGTTTGTGAAACAGTGTTTTGTTTTTAAAGCCTTTCACAATACTGAAAGGACACTGAGAATGTCTTCGCATGTTTCTTAAATTTCCACCAAGAAAAAACAAATATGGCTCTTTTATGTCAATATTTTATGTCTCCATAGGTTTTATGTTAAGCTCCTGTACAGAGTTACTGTGTGTTATTGATAATGTGGGACCGGACTTGGTGGATTTTAATGTCTTTTTTCATGTTTATATGGAACATTTTGAAGCAGCAATTAAAATAATTAAGGAGGGTGAAGAAATCTTTAGCATGCAACAAAGATTTCTGCAAAATGTTAATTTCTGTCAAATAAGTGAATATATGCACAGATGCCTCCTGACAGAGGCTGTGATTTCTGAGTGCTTTGCATGCCAAATAACTTGTTTACCCCCTCAATGTTTGCCAAGTTTACTGTCAATTTACAAATAATTTCCATTTTGCTGTTTATTCTGCTGCCTTTTGATGGATATGTCTTCCAGACTTTTATCTTGCATGTAGACAAACTAATTAATATTTTCCCTTCAGGCAAATATTTTTTTCTTAGATCTAAATGTGGGTTAGATTCTTCTTCGTTTCCATATGCTTTGTTCTGTCAATCATCTCTCTTCTATGTTACTAAAAATGTACCTTTGTGGATGTCATTTCTCGTGTTTTACAGATTTATTTCACCTACATCTATATGGGAATGTGCGTATGTAGAGAGACATATTTGTTATATATGTGTTCATATATGTTTAAGCAGAGAGTGAAAATACTTCACGTGAAGATTTGGATTTTAAGACTGAATGAAAATACATTTTGTCTTGCCTGTTGCTGCCATTTCCCAGGCTTGACCTCACTGTTTGTGGTTACTGCTGCCCATATGGCACACGTAACACTGAGTACATCTCTTCTGCAGTGTCAGCCCTGATTCCTGCACGTCTTTTTGACCTAGTCCAGCCCTCCTAGCCACATATAAAATATTCAATGTATCCCATTTCCATCCTCCTGCTGTCATCCCAGAACAGAACACAGTGGGCTGACCCTTCTGAGATGAGCAGGCTGATGCAGAAGTGGTCCTCAGCCATCGTGGTCCTCAGCCATCATGGTCCCACAGGAGGGATGTTCCCCCCTGGACTGGTCTGGCCAAGCTCTGCCACCGTTGGCACCAAAACTCTTCCTACAGCATCAGCACAGCCCCAGGGATGCCCCTCTTGCAACGCCTTTCGTTGACATCTAAGTATATTTAAGGATCTCTGATAGCTAAATATTGTCGTATTCAAGGAACAAGATTTCCACATAGTCTCTGCAGCTTCCACAAAGCTTTTAGGAGGTATTGGAAGACACAATGTGGCATAAAAAAAAAAAAAAGAAATATTATCAGAAGCCTGCATGTTAACCATGTTCTGCTGAGAAAAACACAGGTGGTAACCGCGAGCGCAGATATTGAGAACAGATTCTTGCAACTTACCAGTCGTAAAAATATCTCTGCAAAAAATACTCTCAACGACTCTGTTTACAGAATGCTTGGTATTTCCTATATCTGGAAATATTCTCGTTGTAGCTCCATATGTTGCAGCTAGTCTGACAAGCTTTCTTTTGAACTGTTTGCAGGTTGCAGTCTGTCTGGAGGGCTGGGTGCTGATGCCTTCAGGTTTTTAGGCCCTGCATTATGGGCATGATTATCTTGTTCACTTTGCAGGCATAGAAAAATGGAGCTGGGATTTAGCAGGATTTGAAGAAACTTCCTAATTATGCCAAGCAGAGAGCTGCCTGAGTAAAATCTCAGCCAGAACCCCAGGTTTTTTATTACCCGTTCTGTTTTAAGTGCATCTCTATAATTTTCTGTGTTCCTGCTTTTGTTTATATCATCGTAGTCAGCGGGACTGAGAGATTAAAAACCGAAATATATTATCTTCACACATCCTCAAAACCTGTCGAGAAAGGAGGAGAAATTAAACAAGGACAAAAACTCGCAGTGAAGTGAAGCTGTTTCCTTTGAGCTGCCTTATTAACCAGTCAAGTACTTGACTGCCACTGTCAGCTAGATTTCTTTAGAGAAAGAGTGGCATTTTGAAAAATACAAATTCACCGCCTGCACAAGTTAATGAGGCCCTTCAGCAATGTTCATTGATAGTGTAAATTCATCATAATACAGTGCTACAAACCATAAATGGGATATGCATACAGGAAATCATCCACTTTTAGAAATTTGCCAGACACGAAAAGAAAAAGAAGCCATTGATAAGCAGAAAACTCATCTTAACTGCTCCATGCTGACGGGTGTGCAGCACATTAGTAATGCCAGATAGTGCTGCGATGAGAACTTATTAAGGTGAATTGAGGTAGCTCATCAAGTATATTTTGCTCCCCTTTGTTCCTGCTTTATGGACTCTCTCAGCTGCCTCCCTTACATTTGCCGGTGTCAGGTTAGATAAAGTTTGTTGTGTAAGGACTACCGTCAACATAAAGGGACAAACGTCTCCAAATACATTCCCTTTCTGCACACGCACAAATGTGATTATGCGTTTAATTGATTTTCAGTTGCATTTGCAAGCAATAACTTTACAGACACCAAATTGTCTTAAGGGCTGTATAGCTCACCAGAAGTGGACAGTAATAAAAATTGACAACACCTCAGAAAAAATATATCAAGGTGACTTCTTGATCTTTTAAATAATTATCGAGCAGTGCTATTTTGCTGTCCATATCAATGAATAAATCTCTCTGCGGTGCAATACTTTCAGTACTCCTACCCTTATTGCACAGTATTAGTTTAAAATTCTCTGGGATCATTAGGCCAATACTTTTGCGTGATTTGTCTGTTGGCCAGTTTCCATCATCTTGCTTCAGGGAATGAAGAGCAAAATGAATACCTTGCATTGTGGTCATAAACTGGTCAGCTTCTAGAAGAGAAAAGGTGTAAAAACTTGTAAAAATCTTGAAGACCATGGCCGTTGACGTGCAGGACACAACCAAATTATATGAACGAGCTCTATGAAATAAAGCAGACTGGTACGAAAAGGCTTTGAAACATCCGCATCCATCTTCTGTGGCCTTGATTCCAAATATATGGAGATCTGAGGAAAGACTACATTAGGTTAGTCTCTGAGAAGTGATTGGAAAAGAGAACCACTACCCTGACTCCCTACTATCCTCACCTGCCTGCTGTTGAATGAATCTGCTTTTGCGGAGCCACGGATGCCTGGGGCCCAGCAAAGGACCATCAACAGAGGAACCTGAGAAGATGCAAATTCTGGTGTCCCACTTCCTGCAGTGTCTTGGGTTTCACACACGAAGACAAGGTTGAGGGCATGAACTCTGGTCTTCTCTCCCAGGGGATCTACTTTCAGGCATCACCCGTAGCCTTCCCACAGGGCTTACTTCAGAACTCATTTGAATCCATGGAAACCCCGAAGCCCAAGTCTCCTTCTCCCACTGTGACCCTTTTCTTCACTTGGCTGACACGTGTTTGTGTCATCTGCTGCACAAGGCATTGGACAGAGTAGCAGAAGTCTAAGCAAACACCTCTTCCGTTTGTAAACAGGAATGATGATGTTGAGTGGAAGATAAGTAGGAGTAACTGAGCAGAAACTGCAGGTGTTGACGCTTTCTGTTCCCTCTGCCTTTCAAACCACTTTGGTAGCTCCTCTGAGCTGCTCCTCTCCCCTCTCCTGGAGGCAGAATCCTTACAGGCAGTTTTTGTGAGCCCTTCCAGTGTCTTTTTTTGTGCCTCATATCTTCCCCACGTTGCAAACTACTTCAAAGCTGACAGGCCAGATAGATACTCCTTGGTCCTCTCCGACCTCCTGTGCTCCTCCTCCCCTCTCCTCTGCCCCAACAACTCCTCTTTTCCTTCTCCCTTGCCCCATCTGACTCCCCTGGCCCTGACTGCCCTACGCTTCTGAACCAGTTTTTCTCTCTACTCCTGCCAAAGCCTGTACGATGATCTCCAAAGGGATCTCAGAGCTTGGCTTCTGAAAGAGTGGTTTTCAAAAAAATCTGGAGTGCGCGTTGTTTAATGCACTGTGGACTGTAAGAGATGAAACGGAGCTAGATGCTTTTGTTCCTTTCGCCCGCTACTCAAATCCCCAGCTGATAATTATGAACAATAGATGAAAATGTGTTTGGTATATATCATAAGAAGAAATCTTATGGAAACATTAGGCAGCCTATTATTGTAAGGCTCTTGTAAATACTGTTTTGTAAGAAGACCCTATCTAAGATGATGTAAAACTTAATATTCCTATTAACAAGATGTACTATACTATTTCCAATTCATATCAGTGGAAATGCATTTTAAATTAGAAAGTACTCTTATTTCATCTGAGCCAATGTTCTGATTCATATGCCTCCCCTTTAATCCCATTTTCATTCAAAGTTTCACAATTCACATCTTCTTTTTCCGATTTTATGTAGTATTTTCTGTGTTTTCAAAATGTAATCAAAGCTTGTTAGCTTCTACTCAACCGCGTTTGGTTGAATGGGAATATTAATAATACCAGATATTGATGTCTTTATGTTAAAATTTGATTTATTGAGCAAGTGGCACATAATCTGTGGGGAAAATACCTAGAGATAACACCTTGAGATGATTAATTGTGTTTACAGTGCATTCCTGTAATAATTGTTTACAAGAAAATTTATGCATGAGTTGGTGCCCCAGTTCAAAAGAATAACTCATCAGATTGTCAAGCTCTCTGCTCCTGAGTATTCTGGCTAATTGCTATCTTTGCTAGTTGAGCATCATAAATCCTTCTTCCACAGAGCTGAGAGCAGGATTTTTGGATCATGTTTTNTGAGCTGCTCCTCTCCCCTCTCCTGGAGGCAGAATCCTTACAGGCAGTTTTTGTGAGCCCTTCCAGTGTCTTTTTTTGTGCCTCATATCTTCCCCACGTTGCAAACTACTTCAAAGCTGACAGGCCAGATAGATACTCCTTGGTCCTCTCCGACCTCCTGTGCTCCTCCTCCCCTCTCCTCTGCCCCAACAACTCCTCTTTTCCTTCTCCCTTGCCCCATCTGACTCCCCTGGCCCTGACTGCCCTACGCTTCTGAACCAGTTTTTCTCTCTACTCCTGCCAAAGCCTGTACGATGATCTCCAAAGGGATCTCAGAGCTTGGCTTCTGAAAGAGTGGTTTTCAAAAAAATCTGGAGTGCGCGTTGTTTAATGCACTGTGGACTGTAAGAGATGAAACGGAGCTAGATGCTTTTGTTCCTTTCGCCCGCTACTCAAATCCCCAGCTGATAATTATGAACAATAGATGAAAATGTGTTTGGTATATATCATAAGAAGAAATCTTATGGAAACATTAGGCAGCCTATTATTGTAAGGCTCTTGTAAATACTGTTTTGTAAGAAGACCCTATCTAAGATGATGTAAAACTTAATATTCCTATTAACAAGATGTACTATACTATTTCCAATTCATATCAGTGGAAATGCATTTTAAATTAGAAAGTACTCTTATTTCATCTGAGCCAATGTTCTGATTCATATGCCTCCCCTTTAATCCCATTTTCATTCAAAGTTTCACAATTCACATCTTCTTTTTCCGATTTTATGTAGTATTTTCTGTGTTTTCAAAATGTAATCAAAGCTTGTTAGCTTCTACTCAACCGCGTTTGGTTGAATGGGAATATTAATAATACCAGATATTGATGTCTTTATGTTAAAATTTGATTTATTGAGCAAGTGGCACATAATCTGTGGGGAAAATACCTAGAGATAACACCTTGAGATGATTAATTGTGTTTACAGTGCATTCCTGTAATAATTGTTTACAAGAAAATTTATGCATGAGTTGGTGCCCCAGTTCAAAAGAATAACTCATCAGATTGTCAAGCTCTCTGCTCCTGAGTATTCTGGCTAATTGCTATCTTTGCTAGTTGAGCATCATAAATCCTTCTTCCACAGAGCTGAGAGCAGGATTTTTGGATCATGTTTTTTCATGCAATGAAAACCTTTTCATCCCTGGGAACATCAGTTTCCTCATGTAGGAAGAAAAAAGAAATGTGTAAGGGGTTGATAGCTACAGGAGATGGTGACAAGATGCCCAGCGGCATTGGGTATAACTTCTGAAACGAGCTCGTACAATCATGTGTTAAAATCTGTGTTGGGTAAATTTGCCGGTACTGTTATTGATAATAACGTATGAGGATGTAGAGTTAGTCTTCTAGATTTAAAAACATTGAATTCCCAGTTCTGCTGCTCTCTGCTTTTGTATTGCTTTCTCCTTCGCGAGTGCTGCAGGGTAGAGATGGTAGGATGGGTTGGAGAAGAGTTCCTTTGCAGCCATCTGTGCTCATTACTGATCTAATAACAATTGCACAATTCTCCTTTTTGGAATTAAGTCTGCCCTTATAAATTCACATGGATGAACACTCTTTTCTTTCGCTCAGTTTCGTGCATTTTGTTTTGGTTCGTTTTTCTATTTCCAGCTTTCGAGTTTAATTATTTCATAACTAACTTTACTGTGGTTACAGGAGTATCATCCAAGCAATGTGTTGCCAGGAAGTAGTTGATAGTGATTAATAACTCCTGACTACATTCCTGTTCCAGTCCATGATCACGATTATACAAATGTTTCTGGTGCTATTTTTCAGTACAAATCCTTCTTTTCAGGTTTTTTTTTCTTCCTTGTTGACAGTGTATTGGTCAGGATACAAGAGAAACCGACCTATTTGCTGGTTTAATTAAAGATGTCAGTAAAATCCTTAAGGTTTGCCTGGGAAGGAGCAGATTTACTTGCTGCTTTTATGCACACTGTGGGATTTAAACATTTTGAGAATTGCTTTGGTGATTTTTCCCAGGAGATAAAGGAATGGATTAAGTGAAGTAGTTTCTGACTATAATTGATCTGGTTTAAACACTTAAAAATAACTTTAAGAAATAAGAAAACACAAAACAGGTTTTCAAGTAGGGATTTAACTTTTTTTTTTTTTTCCCAGCTATGTGTTTATTTCAGCTTTGGTGTCTCATTGTGAACTACCAAAGTGTGCTGCACGCAAGGTAGTATATATGTACTTTAGCCGCTCTGAACAGCGGTCCAGGCAGAGGACAGATGTCTGAAGGAGAAGAAACAAAAGGACTAAATCTGAAGAAACAGCGGGGGAAGAGAAAAAAGAGATGGGGAGGGGTGGGGTGGAAAAAAAGGAGGCTTTCAGCCTTTGCAGAGGTTATTTGCTCTTTTCAGACAAAGTGGGCTGTGCGTGCTTTAAACTTTCCCAATGTTTCCAGGCAGCCTAGCAAAGCCGGCTCCATCAAAGGCAGGCTCGCACCACCTGTTGCTTAGGTGTTTCTGGCACACCAGGTCTGCGGCTGGCATGCTGCTGCCGCTCCTCTCGGTTGGTAAATTCAATCAGTTATACACACGGGGCATCACGGAAAAGCTGTTCTGTCTATTTTTCTAGTCAAACACATGGGTTCTTCTTTCTGCCTCCCTTTGTGTCAGGCAGGTGAGCGGCCAATAACAAGGAACTGCTGCCAAATGATTCATGTCACAGTCATTTAGAAAGACAGAGGTAGCTTTGGCGTAAATCAAAATCTTCAGATGACTAAACCAAGCCTAACACCGTAACCCCCTAATACCATCAGGTCTTACGATACCAGCTGCACTGGGTGAAGGCAATAAAACGCGCTGCTGAGCAATTTGAAAATATGAATTTAACAGCTACACTTAGGCTTGTGGTCCAAAAAAATGTGGATTACTATTACACATATAGTAACTATAGCTCATCAACAGTTAGCAACAAGGGAATTCTTGAGAGAAGAGTAAAAAAAAGCCAACCAAGACTTTACAAGCAGGTTTTGATCAAAAGTAGACGTAATAACACAACACAGCAAGCAGATTCTGTAGGAAATATTAGACTCTGATCTTACAAAATATTCCAACCGTGCCTATCAAGAAACATTAATAACAGTGTTATTGACAGAGTATTCATTTAAAGTCTTTGTGTTGGATACAATTAACATTTAGATGAGAGACAGTTATAGGTACTCAGATGATATATACGAAAGAAACAATGACTCATCTCTCCAACAGCAACGGTACGAAACCTCACGGCGGGGAAATTGCATTTCTTCTAGCTTCAAAAAACATTTTCCGTGGACCTTACAGAAGAAATCAGCTTGTTCCTATCAGAAGGATTGCTGTGTACTGTTTCCCTATTCCAAGAGGAAATTTCTGTGTAGTTTGCCAAGCGCTGGAACGAATGTATTTAGGGCAAGAGTAGGTAGTGCAGCAGAAAGAGCCGAGATGGACAACTCGGCTCTGGGGTCAGGAGGAGGCTGCCGTGTTCTTCTACCAGGTTTTTCCTCTAGAACATCTTTATGTAATTAGATTAATCTTTACATCACCCACACGAATGTCAGTGAATGATGAACCTGTGTGCATCAAGGATGAGAGCAGTGATGGTGTCCAGATCTCCCACTCCTTTATTTATGCTTTAAGGTGTAAACCAGGGCTCCTCTCTTGCTAATGCTGTGTCTCCCTAATATCAGACCAGACTATTTAAACCTGGACGGAAGGTGCTGGAAGGGTACATTCGGACAATGATTTCCTGAGATTCATGATGTCTCCAACCAGATAATAGATAAACCTTGGATTAATCTCATCCACTTTTAATTCTTTAAAAGTTAGTCTAGGCTTGCTCTGAGTTGGACAGAGAGAAGTAAGTTTGGCCTGAAAGCCATTCATCCCAGCTAGCTTCAGATCCCTTATTTTCAGAAAGATGAAGTGGTGTCTGAATACCGTATAGCAGAAGCATCAATGGCAGTCACTTGTCTAAGTCTCTTTGAACGTGACCGTGGTGAGCTGGTGGTGAGCTGGCTCAGGAGCCTTTGTATTAGCGAGCCGCCACTTTCTTCTCTGCATCTGTACCTGCCTGGAGGTCTCTCCACCCAAGTGTGTTTTGTGCAGTTTTAGAAGATGCCTGATCAGACAGAAACTAGCAAAAAAATACGCGCAATCGACCGAGATTCAGAAAATCTAGAATTGTGACTAAACTTTCCACCTTAAAAACGCTCTCTGCACCAGCAGTCACTGCTTTGGTAGCTGAGAACGTCGTGGCTGGGTTTAGAGAAAGCAGTACGATAACAATTAATTGAAAAATTGCCTTCTACTCCAAACAAAAATTTTAGATGAAATGATGCCACAATAAGAAGACTTGTAATTCTTAAAGTGAAGTAATCTCCAACCACGCTGCTTTACATCTGATCTGTAATAGCCTATTAGTAGGTTGTTTATATTAATTCTGTACTGTATATTTTACATTTCCTAGAAATGCCTAGAGCATGCATATTAAGCACTTAAGAAAATTAATCTGCTTGAGCAGTGATAACATTTGGAGAATGAAATCCTCACGATTAGAAAGACATTTGAAGAAACCATGTTAAAAGGTGCTGAAACGTTCTTGAAGAAATGCCACATGTTGCTGCGGGCAGTAATGAAACATTTCCATATAAAGTACTACATAAACACATAGAAAATGTAGACATATGTTAGCAGATTATGGAGTGTGAGAGTGATACAGTAGTGATGACTATTTGCAAGTGTTAATGTTACCAAACCTTAAGGTTATCTCCTGGTCTCGGACCCTATATGTAAATAATTATATCTGAAAATACGTGTCTCTGAAGCTATTGAAGGTAATATACGTTCAGCACTTCTGAAATACTGTAGGGTTCATTGACCTGCAGTATATGATAGTAAATTCCAGTAGATTTATGCTCAGATACCAGTGAACATACGGCTTAAGACATTTAAGTTTGACATAAAGTTATTCCTATTACGTACACTTCCACATGGTTAAGTATTTGCAATTCAGAGGGTGATCGATATGCAAAAGGTGACGTCAAATAGACATTATCCACACAGAGGTAATTGCCTATGCATAGCACACAGCAGTTCTATCAGAGAAATTTTATCTCTGCATTCACCTATCAAATATTTCCGGCGAACATGTCCGTCTACTATGTAAATAGATCTGTTTTTCTAAGTATCTGTTTGTCTGAGTGAGAATAACCCACATATTTCCATAGCCTGCTGGACCCAAAATAGTATCTCAAAAAAATGAACGTATAGCAATCTGAGAAAGAGCAGTAATGACTTCAGCTTTGGGAATACGCTCTTAGCAGGCCTTTGGTTGGGGGTTTATTCCAGGCCTGTTCCGAACCCTTTAAAACCTCATTTTTTCATTGATGGCTTTTGCATTTGTCCTTACCTTAAAGATGCTGTACGTTGCTCATGCTCCACGATTTAAAAGCGCAACTATGAAATCAAGTAAGTTGCTTGAATATTTCTAGCGAGATTCTTAGTGGTGTTTTCCTAATGAGCATTTTTTCACCTCTTTTTTTTTTTTCCCCAAGATTTTTGCTTGAATTAGAAAACAATCTCTGTACTCAAAAGTGGCAAATCACTTGAGACTCGTTTCTGAATAGTGCTGAGAAATCCCTCTTTGCATATCTTTAAAGATGTTGCTCCAAGAAAAACAGATATTTGCAACTTTAAAACCTTCATCAGCCTTGTAACTTTGAAATAAATAGTTCTTGAAAGAGCTCAGTACTTACCAGGCCAGACCTTCTAGGTGATGTGCACCGAAGCTATAGAAATTCAAGCAAAACAGACTTGATGATCGTAATCTATTAAATGGTGGAGTTTGTCTGCGTCACAGGATTACATCACCCCCAGAAACAGAAAAATCAGAGATGTTAACAATATCATCACATTGCAGTAAGCCCTGTATTCTTTCTGACTGCTTTTATCCGTATATATTTCTGCACTAAAGACTTTACTGCGGTTGCACAGTACCCTCCTGAGAATCCTGCTATGTTTTCTGTCGGTATTGGTCAAAAAGAGCCCCGAGATGTTTCCTTTGGTTCTGGATTGGGCCTGTTCTTGCACAAATAGAAAAAATATGTAGGCCAATGCAGAGCAGACCAATTATAAATCAGAAAAGGCATTGTAGTATTAATTTGCATCTGACAGCTTGGTGCTGTTTAGTTATCAATCCAATGATTCTACACTGACTTTTTACTACTAATATAATGTACTTGTGTTGAAGGTGTATAGACCTTGACAGCAAAGCGATATTTCCACCGTAGCGGTATCAGAAACTATGTCCCACAAGCTGTTTGCGGTGTCCAGCCTACGTACACTTTTTGGGAGAAAGGAATCAATGTTGGCAGCATTGTTTGATCTAAATTTCAAAGGGAGAATTGAAACCATGCTTGGGGTGCGAAGAGGTTCTGTAAACAGAATAATCCACGCTCTCTCGTTCGTCTCCAAACCCAATTCCTGCATGAGATGATAAGACCAGCTCTGTCATTTGATGACTCAGCAAGCGAGTTATCTCTTGTCGATGCTGCAGGAACTGCTGGGACGGGCTCCTGCTCCGAGGCACCAGCAGGTCTCCAGTGCCTGCAGCCCCCAAAGCGGCGAGATCAATGCTAGATCCCCGCTTGCCAGAGACAAAGGGGGAAAGCATATTTCTTTTCGTTTAATATCTGACTTACTAATGATGACAGCGTGTAAAAGATATGTTACGTATTAAAATGTTACCGACTACGGTGACTAGAAGCTCTTTGCTGGAAGAGCTCAGCACAGTGCAAGCTCAGTGTATCAACAAACTTCGAAAAGAGATGCATCAAGGTTTGCAAGCAAAGAATCAGGCAAGTGTATTTTCCAGGTACGCCTATTTTCAGAAACCCATCTGTCTCCTTTCTAGAAAGGAGTTAACTTTCACCATAAGCCTGTCCTTTCTTTATTAGCTCTTTATTAGAATCGGGCTAATCAGGTCAGGTAGTATAAAAACTCATTAGAACCTTCAGCTAAAGATCAGAGGAAGACATTTTTCTTTTGAAAATTACATTTCCTTTCTTTTCTTTTTTTTCTTTTTTAAATTCTGTTCCTCGTGTTGTCATACAGGAACAGATGTGAATGAATCCCCTAAAGAAAATTTGTTCTTGTGGTGTTCTGGTTCAATTTCTTCCTCCACACCAATCCCAAAGGATAGTAAACAGGTATTATTTATAGGAAGACTTTATGATCTGTTTAGTTCAGATCCTTTTCGTATTTGAAAAAATGAGAAGAAACCTATCTAATTGATAAGACTGCAGCTGGAGGGTCATTTTAAATCTGAGCATTCAGTAAATATTGCACTGCTGGTAAGAAGAAAATTCAGATTGAAAAATACTAAAAAGCGTTCTCGTAGCAGCCTACTAGGGTAGGTAATACTGGCAGCTATTGTAAAAGCTGTTTTAAAGAATGTTCCTAATAACAAATATAAACCATATATTAGCAGCACGAATCTTTGTCATGCCCACATAGCGATCGAGACCCTATAGCGGTTTAAAACACTGACTTTGTGCTTACGGATTTGGGTTCTTGAGGGTGAATGGAGGCAGACTGGGTCCCTGCACTGTCGTTTACAGTACGATCGCTTGGGCTTTGAAGGTAGCAGCTATAGCCACCGCTTCGGGGCTGGATTATGAATACCCTGTCAGACGCTTCAAAAGCATGTGGGGTTTATTTTTGATAGGATATACATGCATTTAAAGGGTTTGCTCCATTTTTGGTAGGAAATGACCTACTAGAAGTAAGAAAGGGCTTGGAGCTGAGTGAAAGCTACGTGCTCTTTGGCAGAACACATCCTTGTGCTGAAGCAGCCTGTTACTAGTGTGTCATGACAATTAGCAATATTGGAATAGCTAAAGTTGTCGAAGTTTTGTCAGCTCAAACAGTGTGAGTGAGAAAATGTGCGGTTGTGTTATAACAGTTACGGAAATGTCTGCAACCAATATCAATGTCAAAGGGGAATGGGATGCTCCTAGCGATGGGGATGATCTTTATCATGCCGAAGGCAGCTGGGGATCCATCCTAATCCATCCCAGCCGGCAGCTCCTGTGCCTTCCATCTCCCTCTTTACTTTGTCCTCTTGGACTCCTGGCTCTTCCCTCTGGGATCCTGCCTTTGGTTCAATCTGTCACTTGTACTGCTCTTACCCTGCCCTGTTAAAACTATTACTAAATCTATTGCTGTCTCCTCGCCTCCTATATCCCTCTCCTTTCCAGTCCGCTTTGGTTCTCAGCTCTTAATTTTCTCACTCGTATATCTCTCTTCTTGTCTATTTTTATTATATTTTTTTTTCATTCTTATAAATCTCTGTGTTTATTTGCCCGAGGGGCAGCAGTCAGTGGTTTAGTGCAATCACATATATTTCACTCCTTGGCTAGTCCTGCTGATTACTAGTTATGGTAGCAAAATATGATCGGTACCTGAGAGACTTACTAGCTGAGTAAATGCCGTGTCTTATTTGCGTATACTTTTACAAATAGTTCACGAACACCCTCATGTGCCGCATCGGTGACACGCGGACACTCATACTGTCCTAGGTTACGGATGATCGTTGAGAAGGCAGAGGCGCTGCGGGCAGAGGCACGGGTGCTCAGGGGGTGCCCTGCGTGTCCTGCGCCACCGCATGCGCGTGGCACCTCTGAAGGAGCTTTCTGGAGGCCTTTCCAGCTCAGGCACGGCTCTTCCAGGCTGTGCAACACCACCGCACAGCACAACGTGCTCGGAAGAGCTGGTGGGAGCGTCCGTGAGGACGATCTGCATCAGCACGGCAGCCAGGGCAGGCAAGTTTAGCCATATGTGAAAGTGCAGGATAGTGGGGGGAAAAAAAACCCTTCAATGTTAATTCATTAAAAAAAAAATTGTGTAATGACATTTAAAAATTAGATTGGTTTTTTCATCGTTCTCATAGGACCCGATGGCATCCGAGGCTGCAATCAGACACAGTTTTTAAGAAGTTCTGCTCACTGAATATGACAGGGTGCTTTGAGAAGGGCAGCAAGTGTACTTAAATATCCTCTTACATCCACCAACTATTAGCACATCCTGTAGCAAAACAACATGTACTGGCAGACCAAGTCACAAGTTAGAGCAGAAAATCTCGGTGAAGCTTAACTTAAATCAACCTTCAGATGTGAGTCAGAGCCTCCAAGCTCTGATTTGAAAAGCCTCAAACATTGGCCTCGTAGCACCCTTTAAACAGTCGATTTTAACAACTATCAATATCTGTACAACAAAAGAATTTTTAAAAACCTGAATGAGATTTTTTTGAAGATCTCACTCAGAAAAAAAGTCAGTTTGGGAGGATTCAAAGAGAATTTAACCCTTTAGAATAGGCAGAGGGCCGCACTTGTAATGGGGACTCTTAAACACAAAGAGCATCGCGAAGTCGGATAAACCCTTAACACTCTTTTTCAAAGAGAAACGGATCTTTATCGCTGTTCTTTGTGGGGACTCTCAGAGTCCGAATATTCAAGTTAAAAAGCATACACGTACTAGCTAACGTTAGCCCTCATTGAGTAGCAGATGGCATGGTTTTCAAAAGAGATTTGTACATCCTCATTGGTATTTTATTGTAAAATCTTATTATCAGATTAAAGTAGCAGAAGGCTAAAACTTAAAGGAGCTCGTTATTAAGAGATCTCATCTGGCTGACTTAGTAATGAACTAGGGTGGTTCTGGAGGGATTTTCTTGGGTGTGGTTGGAAGGATTGCTGGCTCGTGGTCCTGTTATTAGGATTCTGGTAAAATCCGCATGCTGTACTTGTCACCAAAAGCAGTACCAAGATGACTGCGTTGTAGTTCAGGAGTTTATGCTTTTCCAGTTATATAGATCCTCTGGTTTGTGACATCGCTTGAAGACTGTGACGTCTGTGAGTGATTTAGCTTTCTCTACACCAAACTTGCTTTCAGAAAAATGGGAATGCAGTGGAAGAATGAGAGGAAGATCATATTTCCTTCAAATGATGGTGGGATGGTAGGACAGGTTTGGAAAATTTGCACACTCACATTGAGCTCAAAGGCTCCAGGGATACACCCAGAGCTTTGCACCATTTCAGTTTTTGCTCCCACAGATGTCTAAAACATACAGCGATGCTGGTAATGATGGCATTAATCACCCAAGAACCACAAATGCTCCGTAGTGCAAACCACAAACCCTCCTCTAAGTCAGCTGGTGGCTTAGAAAAATCAGTTTAGCAGCAGAATTTCCAGGAAGCCCGAAGAAATTGCAGACCTGGTCTCACCTGCTTCAAAATTTGCTGAGCTCTTGAGGGACGCGGTAAGCCTTTCAACCCGAGAACACGACCAACAAGCAGAAGGAAACAACCTGGTCTTCTGCTGCACCAGAGCAGCTTTCAGCCCTTACTCACCTTGCTCGGCTCTGGTGACCAGAAATTATAGCACAAAATTTGAGGATTTTGGGTTTTGTGGTGTTTCTTGATTTTAATGTAGTTTGGCTTATAATGAAGCAGACGCAAGCCTGGATGTATCTCAACCTGTTTGGAAAGTGTTGAGCCCCAGAGTATACTGTGGTTGCCCACAGGCTACGAAATAACACTACTGGGGTTGCTTCCAGCTTTGTTGCTCAGCCTTCAACTCTCACAGAACAGTATTTTCAGGTTTCTCAAAGGACGGGTTACATTTTCGGTCTCATAGCAGTGACATGAATTATTATTTCTTGATGTTTGAAGCATTTCTAGCTCTGTAAGTGATGCTGTGTTAAAACCCAATTATTGACAAGGTTTGCCGTTATGCGGCTTCTGCTGTCGAGGAGTAACAGTACAGTGCTGTGAGCTGTCTGACCCAAGTCTGTCTTCTCTTAATCTGGAGATTGTTTCATAAGTTTGCAAATAGGAGTAGAGACACCATATTTGTGCTATTATTGACCCCCTGCTTCATACTGGCCAGGTTTAACTGAGTTTTATAAAACCCAGCTATTCAGAGCGAAATTTGATGCATACATAAAAAGCACGGCTGCTTCCCCATGTGCTGCTGGGATGTCTTACCTCTTTATTTTTATGGTTTGGCTTTGGGGTTTTTTTTTGCCTTAATAATGCTACTACATCTTAAGATGGGCTTGACGCTGTCCCAAGCAATGCTTCTCTTGACCTGTAGGGTAACACGTCAGAAATTTTAAGAGTGTAATAGAAAAGCCACAAAAGCACATTTGTGTCCTTTCGTTGACTTTGCGGGGCTTTGGAACAGCTCTGATGCATTCCTGCAGCAGCACTCTGTGAGATGTCTCGTCAGACCTTTGGAAAGGTCGTTATATTCCATTAAATAATCTGCAGCAGATCCTCCAGGACAGGGACATCGGTACGCCAAAATGAACCGAGATCACCAAACAGTTTCATAAAGAACAATCTTCAGAAAATAATAGCTTTTTATTCCTTTTGCAACGGGCCTCGAGCCAAAGCGGCAGCCCTGATCTAGGTTTTTGCCTTGGTGCAATTTCTTTGACTTCAGTAAAAGAACAAGCTGGCGTGAGACCTCTGTGTACTTCAGTCTCTGTGTCAGCTTCTTCTCCGAGTCTTCAGCCTCCAAGACAGCAAGCTATACAATTTTTAAACCCCCTTATGCCATTTTATAAAGATCATTTATCTCTTTTCCTCTTCCCGCTATATTAATTATGCAGTGTTAGATCTCTTGAAATGTGAATACCCCAACTGCCAAAATTAGAGCACAGTAGTGAGAACGCTGTAAGAGTTCTTTTTTGGAAAAGAAATCATAGATTTTCACAAATGCTTATTGGCCTTCTATAAAACTCCGTTCTGGTACTTTTCAGCATGCTTGGATGGGCAGCAAACATTTTGCTATTTGACCACCTCCTGGTAGGGTTTCCATCCTCAGCGCTCAGTGGAGCGGGAGACCTGAGACACAGAGCTGCGTACTCCAGTACATCACTTTAAACCAAGCCTTTACCATCTGTTTCAACCTCTAATTACAAATGCAAAATAACACAATTCACCATTGCATCATAAAAAAGTAAAATAGAAGTGATTTAAATGCATGCGTGTGTTCCTTATGCAAGGCAACATTCATCTGTTATGTTTTACCATCTTTTAGAAACAACTCCGGGGTGAAAGCCCTCTTTGTGGATGCAAGAAAAATTATTTCATTGCAAGAAGGCATTTTTTTAAGATATGTTTCCAGGTTATTAGTGCGCTTTATATATTTTTCTCTCTGCAACTCTCCTTCTGCCAAAATAGCAGTATTTAGGTCGTGGTGGGATGGATGGTCTGTCCAGAGCAGACTGTCCGCACGGACTGGGGGACTCCTCCAGTTGACCATGCTCTCTCTACTGCTGCTTCTCCTCCTCTTGCAGACCTGTATTTATTTGTATTGTTATGTTTATACAGGCTTCTTTAACCTATATATGAAAATATCTACTAGTTCCAGCCAGTTCACCTCCTTCCCAGAGCAAAGGCATCAGCCATTCTAAAGGCAGCCTTTAGTTTTTCCCCATCATGGAGCTTTTCCACGGTCTGCCATCCTGGCCGATGGCGCTGCGAAGCTGCGGTGATATCTACCCAGCTAAAACTCAGCTTTCGGAAAAATTGCATTATCTGGGGGGTTTTGTTGTTTAAGGTATTTGTAAAATTCCATTATCACTGTGACACATGTGCTTGACTTTTAACTTCCGTCGGAATTCACCGCTTCAGTTCACCAGCCACATTTCTTGGTCTTGAATAAGCACCTTGTGATTTCTCACAGCCTTTTTTGGCAGTGAGATAGCCCCAAACAAAGCCTGCAAGCTCTCTAGACCTCCTACTTTCCTCCATCCACACCTCTGCCTTGAGTAGACATGACATCTCAATCTGGGAGAATAGACATCCGAAAAATTAATTTCCTGAGGAGAAACAAGCGATTCCCAGTAAGCAGCTATTGGGGAGCATCAGAGTGGCTTTCTGAGCTCAGGTCTGCCGGCGAGCAACGAGTATTTCAAATGTAGCGCAGAGCGTGAACTTCTGAACCTGCAACATTTGGAGCCTTTCCGGATAGTGAGATCCAAGTCACGCGATGCATCGAGCCGTACCACATGGTCTGTATAGCACACATACTTGCAGCCTACGCACAGCCCTCTGTCCTGGGCTTTGTCCTCCCCTTGCCCTCCTCTCCCCATCAGCATACCTAAAATAAGGGTCCGATACATGATGGGATTGAACTTCACGAGTTTCAAATGAAAGCTGAAGAATTTGTTTTCACTCTAACCTGAAAGGAACAATTAGCGAGGGCGCACACCCCTTCCCGTCAATAGGAGACTTTGCAATTACCTTGAAAGGCTTTGGATCAGGATCTAAAAGAGCAAAGACTTGCTCCTAACAAAGATGCTTGAATAGGGATGGAAAGCTGTTACTGGCGCACTAGATGCTAAAACGAAACGATCAGCACGCTGAGTGCCTTCACTTAAACCACGCCACAGGCAAAACGATGATTTTTATCACTAAGGGATCCTGGAGGATAACTAGTCGTTGTTAGAATTCTCGCCACTTATTTCTAATGCCTGTTAAAAGGTTACAAATGCAACTCGTTTACTCAATCTCATAGCAAACACCTGGGAGAGCCCTTGTTTCTGCTGCAGTGGGCTGTGGGGATGGGGAGAGGAAAATGCCTGCTGCTGGGGAGCCGGAGGAGAGGGATTCAGGGAGGTGTGCTGAGCGCAGTCTGGGTGAGTGTGGGGCCACTGGGATGTACTGGTCCTTGCCTGGGGGCTGGGAAGGGCGGTAAGGCTGTGGGTGCTCGGTGCTATCTGACAGCATGCTGTCTAACAGCAGTGCTCCTGCCATCCCTGTTCCTTGTCTTGGAATTTTGTTTGGTGACTGAATGGGACTAGAAATGCTTGATGCAGCATCAGATTATAAAAACAGTCATAATGGTATTGGATTGCAACTGTGATTTGAATTCTGGTGAGGCTATGAGGTACCAAGAAGGGCAAAAGGAGGCACTTTTGGGGAATGTTTTACAGATTTTCATGTCGCTTGCTCTAACAAGCGCCAGCATTTGGCATCCCGACTAGTCACAGCCATTTCGGAGTTGCCTATTTCAGTTTTCCTTTTCTTCCAGTCACCTGGCATTTGATTTCTCTTAGGAAGCCGTTCCGTACTGTTATAGCTCTGTGGATTTTTTTTAAGAGCGTTGTAGCTAAACTTTATTTTTTTTTTCCAATATGTAATTCGGTTTTGAAGTTGTCAGGAAACACTTCTGTTAAGAAAAACAACAAATCCACCCATATGATGAATTAGTTTTATTTGAAGAAAATATAGTTCAGATGCACCAAGATGAAGTTATTTGGCAGTAAGAGGTTTTGGGTCTGTTCCCTCTGGAATGACATAGTCCTGACGAAACAATTGCTAAAAGGAATTGATTTTAAAATAACATGACCTGTGCTTAAAAGGAATTGGCCTCAGATGGTCCAGTAAGTTGCTTCTTCCCAGGCTTGCTTATCGTTTTCTATAAAAGCTCTTTCAGAATAGGCCCACTAACTGGTCATATTCACTAATTGTAAGCTTGTCCTTTCTTTGGCTTATAAAGGCTTTGGATCGAGGTCAAAAAGAGAAGGGACGCAGAAGGCAATCTTAAATTGCCAATTTTTCTCATTTTACTATCA
Source organism: Steatornis caripensis (assembly GCA_013398225.1). Classification (NCBI taxonomy): domain Eukaryota; kingdom Metazoa; phylum Chordata; class Aves; order Caprimulgiformes; family Steatornithidae; genus Steatornis; species Steatornis caripensis. The sequence continues at coordinate 72,171 of VZSC01011597.1, read as the reverse complement.
GTTTTGTTTGGGCTGTTTGCATTATGCAGGTGAAGCTGTGACACCAGAGCCTAAACCCCTCATGGTGTCCACACAGCACTTGGGCTGCTGAGACCCCAATATCCAGCCCAGAAGTTTCTCCTGTGGGCTGAGGGCAGGACCTTGAATTTTGTTCATCATTGTTTCGTTCCTTTTCTGCTGCTCTGGCTTGCCTGGGGAGAAGATCATTTCCTGTGTGTCGGTGATGCTGCTTTATTTTGTGCCACAGACAAGCGTCACCAGTGTTTTCTTACTTTCCGTGCCACGTTAATGCAAAGTCGGTTTTAGTGAGTCTCCTTCCATCAGTGTATTATTAAAATCTTTTTTTCCTTGGACTTAAATGGAGTTTTAAAAAATAGTTGTTTTTCTAAAGGAATATGCCTGGAATGTGTGAGGAGCTTTATTGCTATTGCTCTTTCAGGGCTATAGATCCTCTTGTGAGAAAAAACAACAAAATAATTGTCAGCGTCGTTCAGTTACAACCATTAGACTTGAATCTTCCAAAATGTTGTGTATTATAAATTAAGCTGTAATTTGAACAATCCTTGCTTACGTATCTCTACAAGTGTTTACAGTAGCGTAGTTGGGCGTTACAGTGTCGTTTTAATACAGAATGAAGATTAAAGCGTGGCACTTTGCCACGCAGGTTTCTATCCAAATGCGTTGCTCAACTTCGTCTTGGGTAAACCGGGCGAGACGGGTGGGATAATGTTTTGAGGAGGAAACAGTGGATGATTGGATCATAATCTGAGGCAGACTGTAAACAAAGATTTGGTGTAGTTTCATGGTTTTTAGGAAGCAGGGCAGGCAAACACATAGGCAGCTGCATAGAAGAAGTTACCTTTACAAAAGTTTATGAAATTTTTTTTTTTTAATAGCAAGGTAGTCTGGTCTTAATTAAAATAGCTAAGATGTTTTTGTCACATCACTTCTAAACGATCACCTAAGTTACATCTCTCCTGCAGAAGTAGACTCATGGCTTACCCTCACCCTGGGGAGAAGCCGTTTTTATTGTGAGCTCTTAAAATTTTCTGTATAGATGAAGGAGACTTAACGGTCAGGGTATTTTCTTGGCATTTGCAATAAGTGTATTGAGGTGTTCTCACTGGTCTGACTTTGTGGGACGGAGGTATATTCTAAAAGAAAGAGCGTTGTGGTGAAAGCTGTTAAGATGATAAACAAGACATCAGTACTTTATTACTGAATAGGGCACTATATATACATATACATACATATACACACACGCACTATCTCTGCTCTCAGCAATTCACAGCTGTGTTGTGTCCGACTCAGCGGGTTTGCCATTTTGGGGACATCATCTGTAGCTGTGACGTGAGGCAGGGTGGTCCCCCCACTACAGGGATGGGCTCTGCCTCGAGCCACAGCCCGCGACTTGGACTGATGAGAGCAGCGCAATGATGCTTACTCAGCTCAGATTGCTCACTTTATGAAAGGTTAAACAGTTACTTTGCAATAGTTAATCTGATAAAGCAAATTTTACATTAGCTTTAGGCTCCAGCCACCATTTTTCACTTATTTTTGAGAACAGTAGTGAAAATACTTTTTTCAGAAATACATATATTTTTGGACCAATGATTATGTTAAGCATTTTCTAGCATTACAACTTTTTTTTTTTTTTCCCCTAAAAGCACTGTTTATGTTAGTTGGAGAATACTGCTGCTTACCAGAATGTGAAAATAGGTTTCATTCAATTAATGAACTGGAAACAGGAAGACATTACATAGTAAATGAGGTTTACATATGATAATGTTGGATTTGTCATGTAAAAGATTGCTTCCTTTCAGCTCCCTGAAAGGACTAAATTTTGCTTTTGTACAGATTGTACAATGCTAATAAAAAGAGAAGGCTCTGTGGAAAGTATAACAATAAACTAAATCTATAATTCTAATGAGCAGAAAAAAAAAAGACAATGATATTTTAATACGCACATAGATCAGAGTTAGGTAGTAGTGTCAACAGCTAAAGGCTCAATCGCAGCTTTGTGGCAGACTCCGTACGTAGAGCAGCGTACCTCTCCTGTGCCGTGAACGACGCACGTTGGCTGGGATGGGTGTGGAGGGGGAGCTGAGTCTTCACACCCCCTCCTTGCCCTTCTGCCTCCATTTCATTGGGAATAAATGGCATCCAGCGACCAGAAACCAATGAGCCCTTACCCAATGCTATCTGAAAGCTGCTTTGCCTCGCACGTTGTACCAGGTCTGGCAAGAACGCAAGAAGAGGTGGAGCAGCGTGGGTTTTATTTATTATGACTCGTTTTCTTCAGTAATATATTGTATTTTTTTTTAATCAAACCAATTAAACTAAGGTGACAAACAATGAATGTTCTCCAGTTAGTTCAGTGTCACCACCTGTTACGATCCAATTGTAGTCTTAGAGTTGTATTTCTTAAAGTTGAAATCGTACAAAGGCATATTACGGAAACTTGGTACTTCTTAATATGGAAGCAGAAGAAATATTGAAAATGTGATTTGATGATGAAAAACTTGGAAAGTAAAAAGGAGCTAAAATCTGAAAGGAAAGATCTTAGTCACGAGTATCAGATAAGTCTCATTGTTCCTTACGCTCCAACCCACTTTTTCGAAATACACATTGACAATATTTCTAGGGTTTTCAAATGTGTGTTTTAACCAGCATGGTAGCTAGATGAATTTAATTTAACATTCCTCTCTTGCTCCGCAGGGACTATGGGGATTTTTTGTCTTTATCATTAGTAATTCTCCTTCAGTAGTTCCTATCTCTGAATTTAGTGCTCCTCCCACCGACTTGGAGCGAGTGAAGCTCCGGTAGCTCCCAGCACCGGGGCTGTGCTGATCCTGCCCTCCTTTCTCTAGAGGGAAAGATGCTTGTGCAAAAAGTCTGCTGTATGATTTTGTGTCATGGAAATCATCTTGAAATCTTAATAGAAATGTGCTAAACTTCTTTGCCAAAAAAGTCTCTTTCTGACTTTTCTTCTGAAGGACATCAAAGGCAGTTAATCAGCATGCTTGTAACAAATCCTTTCACCAATTGGAATACTGTTAATTATAGCTCTCCCTAACATTCTCTTTATTAAACTAAAGATCCTCATCTTAACCCCATGAATGATACTACTTCGGCTCTAACCATTTTTGCTGTTCTCAGCTGAACTTTCCAGTTTCTTTGCACCTTTTTAGCAAACATGAGCCCAAGATGGGACACAGCATTCTACCTGAGGCTCCATCTTAACAAGGGTAGGAGAATTACCACCGTGGTTTTGTGGAAGATGCTCTTGTTAACAAATCCCTGAAATTACCTTCTCTGGAGCAGTTTCATTCCTTTGATACTGAGCTCACAGGCCACTAAACTTCGAAACTCTTCTCTGTAATACAGCTACCTTTCTGGCAATTTCCCATTTGCATTTGATTTCTCCTCTGTAAGCGTAACGCTTTACACTTGGCTTTATTGAATTTCATCTTAATTTCAGACCATCACTCCAAACTGTTAATATCTTCTTGGATTTTGATCCAGATCTCCCAAGGGTTCCCACCATCCCAGCTCCTCAACATTGCAAATTTTATAAACGTAATCTCTTTTCCCTTTAACTGAGTCATTATGAAAATATTGAACACAGCTGAAGCAAGGACAGATCCCCAAGGAATCTCACCTGAAATTTCCTCCTGGTTTGACAGTGAACCATTGATAACTACTTGAGAGCAGTTTTTCAGCCAATTGTTCCCTCCACCTTATGGTAGTTTTATCTAGTTCTAGACCGTATTTTCTTAGTTTTATTATAAGAATGCCGTGTGAAATAGTATCAAAAAGCTAACTAATAATAAGATGTATCGCATCGACTCTCTCCCTTATCCACAAGGTCAGTTATCCTGTCAAAGAGGGAGATTAAACTGGAGAGTTCTGTGCATCAGACTTTTTTTTTTAATCAAGCCATTTGAGTTATGACCTCTGCAATGTTAGATAATTTTTTCAGAAATAACAAACATGCTGGATTTTTAATAGGCTACAACTGTAAGACAGTTTGCTTGTTTGTTGGTGGCTTGGGGGTTTTTTTTTAATAATTTGGTGATGCGAGGTTAAGAACAATGGTTTGAAAGCCAAAAGCCATTATCTGACTGACAAAAATGAGGGTGAGAGCAACAAGCCTTGCTCTATAATAGTGTTTTCTCCATTTCAAGCTGATCAGTAGGAAGTGGATTTAGAAGTGCTTTAAATTATTTCACATAATTTACTGGTAATCTAACCAGACCGTACTGCGTGTACCCTAAGTGCTGATTTTTTTAAAAGCATAAGAGGAAGAGCAAAAGAACTTTTTATTCTAAGTCATTCTGTAATTTACACATTTTTGTATCAACCCACTTACTAGTGCCATACATAAGTGTTTCCTCTGAACAGATTTAATTTTTAATTTTCCTGAATCAGTGTTAACCAGGAAAAAGGTAATTGTTGTCAAGAGTATTCAAACTGTCAGAATATCATTCAATCTAAAAGCTGTTAGAATCTGTGCAAAAGTAATTACTGAAACTCTATTCAACTGTAATAATAACCTGCCACTGATGACAGCAATTACTGGGGAAAGTGTAATAGAAATCAAAGGCGCATTTTTCTCTGACAAGTACATTTCTAACTAAGGTTTACATTGGTTGAATAGTGTTGACAATGATGATGTGCTGTATCACTCTTAATCACGGTTGGCATGATGTTACAGTTTGAACTGCTCACTGCTAGAGGGGGACTAATTGCGTGTTTCATCTGACACTGTCCGTGCTTTCTGTACATAGGAATATATATTATAGACGAGAAGAGTTTAAGTGTTGTGCCTCACTGCCTGACTCGCATCCTTTTTAAGTGTAGGTTATAAGTACTTTGGCATTTAACATAAAGGCTCCAATCAGAATCAGGATGAACCAGTTAGGTCAACTTCTAGTATGTACAAAACACAGAGGGATGGGAAGGAGCATGGTGGCAAAGGTTGGCCCACCTTCTGCTTCCTGCCAAACGAAGGTCACGCAGAGTCCCGCGCCTGGATTTACCTCCCCAGGAGGTATAGCTGTCTGATCAAATAGGCTTGAGAAGATGGTTCTTCGGTGCTTCAAGTTAGTAAGAAGCCACTGAAGCAAGGATTCTGCCTTTATTGTTGTTGTTGTCAGATCTAAGAGTCAGTGCTTCCTCTTCAGCTTGAATAAAAGCCAAGATCTGTGCTGGCACACGCAAGGTGCCGGTAGGAATAATTACCCTGGCTTTGGTGGACTTGTGTTAGGAGAAGATCTAGCTGTATGCATTATTTGGAGGGGATGGAAGCCAGGACGTACCTCTTGACAGCGTTTATTCATCTCTTAATGAATCTTGTCACATTTTTTCATCAATAGGTGAGAAGTTTCCTCAAGAACTTTTCCCCATTCTGAGAACTCCTTAGGAACAGCTCAGTTTCGGTATAATCCATCCATAAATCTGTTTCAGTATCCCTCATGTTTGCCTCCCACAACAGCCCCCTGTTTACGGGACCAAGCTCAGGAGAACTGTCCTTTGGAAGCAATATTGGGGCAGGTGTCCAGGGTGTCAAGTGTGTTGGTCCTGACCAGTCGTTCTCAAAATAATTCCAAAAAGCTGTTAAGACATCACAGCGGGAGCTAATTTTAGCAGGGTTTTTTGCTGCCTTTGGGTCCATCAGAGTAACTTTAAAGATTGAACATGTGCAGGAGATGATGTGCAGGTCTGGAGCAAAGATCATGAGAGCAGTTTCAGAACACACCGATTGTCAGGTTTCCATGCAAGTAATCAGCTCCATTCATTTTTATAGAGTGGAAGAAATGAAGATAATGGTGACGTTGTGTGGTTAATCACATTTGTCTTGCGAGGACTGTTTTGTCCTTCGTATACTTCCACAGTGCACAAGCCTACACTCACTACAAAGGCCGAAATTCATTACCACTCCATGGCAGACCCAGCTGTCTCCACCACTAAGACTCGGTAGGAAAACACGGTGTAGAATTCAGGTGGAGAGTAGGGAGACACAGAAGTAAACAGTCTTTCCCAGGCCACCAAACAGGCTATATCCATTAAAGTTAATCCAAACTGAACGCTGAACTTTCTTACGCATCCAGGAGGCTTTCTGAAATGTCTTTTAGATGGTGCCACATCTCCACAAAATCACTGACTGTCCCCAAAATCCTGTTAACACAAGATATTTCTGAGCTTTTTCAAACCACTTGTGCACACACTATAACGTGCGAGTAGTCCCAGTAGACTCCTAGGACACTCTTGTGGACTTAAACGCACTCCTAATTGTTCATCGAATTGGGGCCTTGCTTGGCTCCAGATAGGAGACTGCCAGGGGGAGTTCATTGTATCGTTCTACTTATTGCACTAATTGCCTGTTTATGTTTTGTGACAGCCAACACTACCCGATAATTTTTATAAACAGAGGCTCTTTCACAAAATCTACTAAATAAAAGTCACAGCTCTTGAAAACCAAAATTATTTTAAAGGAAACTTGATATTTCCCTCCTGATTTTCCTATTTACGTTGAGCAGTTGCATCAGACTGGGTCCCCGGTGTTCTGTTAACATGTGGCTCGCTTTTATTATAACATAACAATAATGCAATTCAACTGAAAACATGTGTTAAAACACTCTTAGATTTTGTGCACACCTTATTAATTATACTAACGGCAAAATGATGGGGTCTTTGACAATCGTTTCTATAAACTCTTTGGGTTTCTAAAATGATGGACTACCTGAATGGAGGTAGTGCTTTTCTGGTTTATTGAACGGCTGCAGGCAGGCGTTTGTTTAACTAGGCGATAGGTATATTTATGTATACCGTGCTGATGAGCAGTTACGCTTTATTCCTCGGTTGGAATAAAAGACGTGAGAGTGACTNACAATCGTTTCTATAAACTCTTTGGGTTTCTAAAATGATGGACTACCTGAATGGAGGTAGTGCTTTTCTGGTTTATTGAACGGCTGCAGGCAGGCGTTTGTTTAACTAGGCGATAGGTATATTTATGTATACCGTGCTGATGAGCAGTTACGCTTCATTCCTCAGTTGGAATAAAAGACGTGAGAGTGACTAAAAACAAAAACATGCCAGGACCTCCTCCCTGATTGGAGTATTCTGCTTAAGAATAACGTGAGCTGCATCAGCTACCTGAGGAAACAGCCCGTGCAAATTCTGCTAGGTGGTGTTCTTTGCTAATTACAGATGCTGGATCCTTTTGCTTAGAGGGCTGTGACCACAGCAAGGTGGCGCGGGCACTCTGCCATGCACAGGATCTCCATACGGCTCTTTCCATAGCATGGAGGCACCTGGGGCAGAGCTCTGCCTCCACAACCGTCGCTCCACCAGTGACATAGCTGGTGTGACCATCGGTCATCCTTTTTATAAGGTAATGGGGGGCAACGCAGAGTTTGACAACCTTATTCCTTACCCTGTTGAGTTTCTATGCTTGTGCGGTTTGCAATTCCACGCCCAGGTGGAGAGATTAAGCGGGTATCTGGGTGACTCGCAGGTACAAATGTATGAACTACATATATAATCAGTTATACGAAAGGGTCGTGACCTCTCCCACTGTACCCATGCAAATTTGTTTGGGAATTTAGAGACATTATTACCACTGATGGTTTTCCCTTTGCCCTTTTGCTTTTCCAATGCTACGCTTGCTGGCATTATGTAAGAAATCCCCATTATCAAGTGTTTAGAAATGATTAATCAGGTCTCCACCAGATTAGGACTTTGGTTTCAAAAGAAAAAGCCAGTTACTTTCTTTCTCTTTCTTCCATGTCCTTAAAGGTTCGTATTTTAAAGATTTCCTCTGAAAACCTGAGGGCCATAATTATTTTTTTAAAAAAGAGAGCTGAGATTAATGGAGATCATATAGATAACATTGTCTCAAGAGAGCTGAGACTTTAAGAAAAATACTAATGATCACAACTTTCTGATAAAATTATCAAGTCTGACCATCCAGCGCACTTGCTAGAAAATTGTAAAGTGTAAATCATAAGGCTCTTTTGAAAATGGCAGGTGCAAGAGACCACGTTTTAAACCCAAATCTGTTCTATTAATTCTTCATCCCTTTCCCCTCCCCCCCCCCCCCTTTATTCCAGCTCTATGTTTTTTTGGTGCATTTCACCATTGCCTTCTCAGTTTGCTTTAGCAGTAAACAAAGGAATTGATAACTGCCAAAAAAGGGTAGGAACAAAATTTAAGAGAAGCCAGAGGAAGCTGCGCAGTAACAGCACAACCGTGGTTGTTCCTCCAGCCCAGGTGTGGCCACCATGGACCTACGGTGCTGCTGGGGTGGGCTGCAGACACGAGCGCTTGGCCAAGTGGTCTTGTCCTTTCATGTCACCGAGGCACCAGTCCATCATCTCTGGATCACAGCCATATACTGATTGGTTTTGTGTTTTGGGGTTTTTTTTAAATATTTATGTAATCTGATGGTTAATATGAGATTCCACTCTTATGGTGAAGTGTTGCTACTTGCTGAATTTATTAACGACAATTGAAGCTGCACAACTGACTCTTGTTGCAGGCGTGTCAAGTGGAATCATATTTATTACTTGCTACTGAAGCTTCTTATCTAAGCTGAGGCCCAAAGCTGCTATTGACTGGTGTTTGTCCGCTGATGTCTAGTAATGCTATGCTAGTTTACGCGAGCTGAAAATCTGCTCAAAATAAGAGAGCAATGGTGGAGATTGGTTACTGGAAGTTGTCTTCTCCAGAGGCTTCTCTCACTACAGCAGGAGACTGAAGAGGAATAAAAAACCCCTAAAAAACAAAACAGTGAAATGGAGTGAAAGTGCCTTTTATATGATTAGGCTTCTGGAGACCTAGAGCAAACTATATCCAAAGGAAAAGAGGTAAGATGCCCTCTGACTGTAGATGAGGCTAGTAGCGACAGCCCGTTTTCTCTTCTTAAATGCTGGACTCGCTCTGCGGAGCTGAGATAGCCCCTAGAGCTTTGGTTTCTCTTGCTGCAGGGATATTCCATCACCGATATTTTTGCTCTTATACCAAGTTTACATTTAGTCAAATTGAAAACCTAATAGGCAGGCGTATCTGACTTAAAGATGCGTCATTACCATCTTATCCTGGCGTGACCACTTCAAATGGGCGATCCTGGAGAAGGTGGTATCCAGGCCCTTGGTGAGACTTCTATGCGTGGCAGTAAGGCCAACATCTGCCTTGCATATTTCAACTTGCCTGCATAATCATGCATAGCTTTCTATTGTTCCAGGAGTTACTCAAGCGTATAATAGAGTTTCAATGAGTTCAAACCTCCTGTTTTAGACGGTGTTTTACTGAGTTGTTTTTCTGCCTCAGCATGGATTAGACTTTTTTTTTTTTACCAGCCCTGTCAGATCCAGGGAAGAACATGGAGAGAGTATGAAAGAAGTCGTGTATTGTAAATGCTGACTAAAAGCTGTATCATAAATTTTAAATTGTAGGAAACAAAAATAACACCTTGAAATACACTCGTGACACCTGCTCAGTAACCCTCTGACTCTTCGCCAGAAACAACCCTCTGGCCCCAAATGCCTCTTTTGCCGTGCACAGATTCTGCACCCGCAGGTGGAGTTTCAACCTGGTGCAAACAAACTTGCACAGCAGAGCCAGGGCTTCATCCGGGGAATGGTAACCCCAGACAGGATTTTTTCCCCAGGGTTTTTACCTGGAAATTTTCTTTGCAGATACGTAGTGATGGTTCAAGGAATCTGTTCAATCTTGCTGGGATCACATAAGAAGTCACGGGCAGTGATGCCGGATCTAAAGGATCCTGTCTCCTGAGCCCTGTGCCATGTCCCCTGGATCTTGTGCAATCTCTGTCATAATTTAATGAGGAAAAAATATTAAAAATATTAAGTGCTTCAGGGCCCGTTTTGTAGTAAATGCTTTTAATTTAAGTACCCAGATGATTGACTCGTGCGAAACGGGAATGGAAACACGGTATGTGTGCCACCTGAGGCAATACCCGCTCAGGCTAGCCGATGCCGCCCTCCCTGCCAGCTGTTGCCTCTGTTAGCCTGCTGGTCAAGTAGTGTGCCCTCGTGTTCCTAATTCCTCTCAGACAGGTTGGTTTAAACTGTTTGAACCACCAGTCTCAGCTACCCCATCTGATTTTTTAAATTTATTTATTTTTTGCCTGAAGAAAATTGAAGCGCTCGTTTGAACTGCTTTGCCAACAGATCTGCTCAAAACCTCCAGCAAGCAGGTTTTAATGAGCAGCTGGGGGAGCAACTCCTTCATGGCACAGGCTGCTCCTAAAGAGGCTATCTGTGCATATCCTTAAGATATTTTGAGAGACTGAGCATTTTTATATCTTTAAATCCTATGAAAAGTTACTTCAGGTCTTGCGCTGCTTTAAGTCATTTGATTCCTTAAGACTGCGTGGTGCCCACATCTGTCATTAGTGCATCCCTTTAATGATCAAGGCTGGACTGTTCAAACGAGCTTAAGCAAGTTAGCACTCAAATCCCTTGGGCAGCCAGCAGGACAGATTTGAACACATCAGTCCTGCTTCGTAATTAGATCCCAAAATCTCAAAGTAAAAATCAAGTGATGTTTTAAAGAATTCTTGTATAATTGCTATGTTAGTTAATTACTCCTAAGGATTTTCAACCTTGAGTTAGAAGATTACATCGGTTGTCCACTTAACATTAAGCACGTATATAACCCCATCTCTCCGTAGCGATAATTTCAGAGGCCGTTACGTCATATGAACGCCTTTGGAAGTTAGGTGAATGGTTAAGTGTTTTGCTCGGTAGATTGTCTGACGTTGAACAGGTATTTATGCGCTTTGCACCAGCAGGGCCTTAAAGATAGAACTCAAGTAGATGGGTGTCTTCTCCTAATGACTATAACAAAAGATCAGTGAGGGAAGGTGGTGGGTCTGGAGGGCGCAAGAGCGGATTAGAAAATTTTCCGTCTCTCTTACTTTCATTTTTTCAAGCCCATAAAAAAGGAATCTCGTCCTTTCCTTCAGGTGAGTAAATGAAAGGACTGCTTTCAAAACAGCTGCATGTAAATTTTCAATTTCTTTCTGTGCGTTTGGTCACTCGAAGAAAAAAAATCTGTCTGGGAGGCAGATGTGCTTTGAGAGACTTCTCTGTGCTTTCTCAGAGGGGAAAGTGTTTATAAATGACAGTAACTGGCTAAGCGCCGTACGATGCACGGTGGTTTATTAGCCATTGTTCTATTATATGACCCATCGTTCTGCCTTCATACATGCAGAGCAGCAAGCACCCCAGCCTTACAAATCGCAGGCCTGTGCTGTTTGTCTCGTGTTTTCTCCAGCGGAGAGCGCGCCGTTATTGTCGCTCTCTCTGGTTGTGTTTAATGCAAGGAGGAGGCAAGTCCTTTAAAGAAATGGTCACTTCAGTGGTACTCTATGTATTTTTATTCCTGAATATTAAGTTCCGGTTTTTATAGCCTTAGCTCAACCTGTGGCTTCATAAAACGTTATGAATTGGAGCTTAGCTTTACAGGCAAGCAAGATGATTTGATAAGCATGGGATTACCCCTACTACAGAAAATAACGCTCCCTCTCTTCGTATCCGGAAGCACTGAGTTTATGGCCCTGGTTCAGTAGCCAGCCAAGAGATATAAGAAGCCCTAAGCAATTAACTTCTTGCATCTTGTCTTTTTTTTCTTTTTTGACAAGGGGCAAAAAATCCGAGAAAAGTTCTTTTAACCAGGTATTTTCTTCCAATTTTACCTTGTACTGGAGTCAGCTAAGTGCAACCTCTTGTCAGCACAATCATTATCTATAATTTACATGCAAGAAGCAACAGAAACTTTTAGGATGAAATGAATGTAAAACCAGAAACCTCTGCCTGCTCCATCATCCAGCCTTGCAAGTACAGTAGCTATGTCAGTGACTGTATTAAGAGCTATTAAAATGGCTTTGATGTATTGCTGGGTTTTGGTATGATTTTCTAGGTTTTATTATTCCTCTGACTGTCATTTGCTATTTTTAAATGGACTCCACTGTTACGGGGTACAAGCAGTCTGTCCTTCAGAGGAGACTGCACCAATAGCGCGCCTGCTCATCCTTGGTGGCGTGTACAGGGGTACGCTAATGATCCCCTGGTAGTTCAGTGTCCTAGCCACCATTTACACTATTTATCATCAAAGAAGATTCTGATATTCAAGGTTGTGTGTAGGCACAGGAGCCGCATACATAATGGCTCTGCCGTTTGGTGCCGCAGCCCGAGAGCTGCGCCTGTTTCGCTCGGAGCGTATCTCCGTCGGTGCTCGTGAACCACCGCTGCTCGCTTCGGCTCTGCCCCTGTTAGCAAGCGGTGTGGCCCGACAGCAGCTGAGCCGATCTCCTCAAGTCCTTTTCCTTGCTCTAGTCTTATTCACTTTGGATAAACCACCTTTCTCCATCCACGGTAAGGTAGCGCTCGCTCAGTCGCAGCTACTTCACGGGTCTGCGGAGCGGGATTTTGGCAAGGTTTTTCCGCAAAGACATGCGCAGTGGTTTTATTTCCTAATGCGATACCTGGGTGAGATGTAGTGGTGAAAAAAAGCAACGAGATTGTTGAGGAAAGAGTAGCATTTAATGAACGCTAAAACATGTTATTCCCTTTTTAACAGGGCTGCCTTAAAAACTCTTGATTTTGCTACCCACAGATTTCTAATAATAAAAAATTCAAAGCCTTCCTATCGTTCCCCCAAATTAGGTTTATTTCCAGCATGACTAAACTCATAAACTCACCAGTTAAAACTATGGGACTCAGACCCTCCAAATTAACAAATTCCTCTTCGAGTTTAACAAAACGTGCCATTCATCCGCACCTGCATCTTGGGAGTCGGTGTTGCTTAGCGCGAAAAACAAACCGAAACCGATCTGCCCTGTGCAGTGTTCGGCTGCTCTTGTTTTTCCCTCTGGCTCAGCCGCCTTAATGGACCCCTCCCCATGCATGCTTATTTTCATAACTCCATTTACAAATATTCTTATGTTACGTCTCTTGGACCCAAATTAACGATAGCGGGTTGTTCTAGACTGTCGCTCTAGTTAACCTCCCATTAAACTTCTTAGGTCAAATCTGCGATGACAAGGCACTAGCAGCAATATCAAGGTAGCTCACCTGACCCTTGAGAGACTCCGTCGCAGCTACATCTGCGTTCATTTTTACTATTCCTCTGACTTTTTTTTTTTTCTTCTTTTCACCGCTGATAAGATGCCACAAAATGACTGTTGGCCAAGCTGGTGGTTTTCCTTGCGGAGCGGTTATCCAGTGTAGTGCTGGCGGTGCCTTTAGGGGGAAATACGTAAGTTGGAAATCAAGCTTCCAAAAAAACAAGCGGCACTTCTGATTAGTATCTCATATTGTTATCCTTCCTGCTTCATTTGTTTTCCAGATGGGCGAAATAAAGGTCAACAACCCTAGGGCAACGATCTGATTTGAAAGAAATGCGATTTCTGAAAGGGAAATTTGCAAAAATAGCCATAACCAAGAAATGAGAAACATTTTAAGAAATGGGCAGTTCAGACTAATCTTCCACGTAGTTTATCTTCGTGAGTTGGTGGTACTTTATTGTCCATGCAAATGCACTGATAATCCACTCCCGTTCGTTTTCTGGCGCTTTAAAATCTCTTTTCTTTATTCAACTTCTGATATTACTATCATCATGAACCAGGAGATAAAGGGGACCATCATGCACTTAGTTAAGACAGAGACACGTTGTAAGCTGTTATAGCCGTAGTTTTCCTGGAGGGAGAAGTTGGAGCTGCCACATCCCCGGGTCGGCTGGGGACCCGTCTTCCCGGCTTGCAACCCCTCCCGCTCCCATGCTTGCTCCAGGACATCTCGGAACACACTGCCCTGTAGGATTCTTCGTGGCTGCTCGTCGAGCAGCGCTGCCCATCGCTTCTCCAGGAGGCCATGAGGTACCACGCGTCCGTTGCATCCCGAAGGTGCCGAGGAGGGCTCGCTGCAGTGCTGTGGCCGGGAGCATCCCTCCGCCGTGGCTCGCCCACTCGGGCTCGCTTGGGAGACGCTGCCTGGCTCCCGTGCGTGCCTTCTCCTAAAGTCTGGGTCATGTCTCCCTCTAGGGGCTCAGGAAGGATGAAACCCACCTTCCCCTGGCAGAGGAGGCTTCACAACACCCTGTGAGTCTTCTTGAGGCAGCCAGACTGTGTCAGAGAAAAAAAAGGTGTTAAAGTTTGTAGAGGCCGCAGTGGAATACAGAGCGCGTACCCGTGGAAAA
>VZSC01011597.1:19443-57064 GCA_013398225.1 Steatornis caripensis | reverse complement strand
TCTGGGAAGAAAGGAGGTCTAATAAATAAATATAAATCAATAAATTCAATCAAATTCTAAGGAACGGTCTTCCTAGAGGTGCAAGTGGGAATTGCAGACACGGAAAGGCCGCCCGTATAATTTGGATGACTGCTGGTTTTGAGTGAGAAATCAAGTACAGCTCTCAAAGACCTCGCTTTCATTAGGGGACGCAGAGATCCATTTCGCCAACTTTAATCATCTCAAATTTAGACTAAAGTTTCCTCAACAGTCAGCTGAGAGACGGGATGAGTCGTGTTCTGGAGGAGTGTGCTCATTAGCTGCGGTACATGATCATCTGGGCAGTAGGTGCCTAATTTTAAGATGGCCGAGGTTTGGTGCAGTTCATCTCATCCCTCTTGACAATTGCTTCGTGAGCCTTTACAGCCGCTCCCTAAGGAGTAGCAAAGAATCCTGTTTACCACAGCAATTATTTGTTGTGTTGATTTCCCGTTGCCTGAAAGTAATTCATCTTTTTTAAATTATAGTTCTTCAGTCAGCAAAACTAAGGATCTTTATAAAGATGTAGTGGTAGTGTTGCTGATAAATAATCTAACAAATTTTTGAAAAAGCCAGAAACAATTTGGGTACAATTATTTTTTTCGTTGCCTGCAGAGTAAATCAGCAATAGCTCCTGAACGCGCAGCTTGCATACCAAAGACTTTCCACGCAGCTCATGTAACGCTTGCAAGCCTTTGGGTCTTGCAGGATAACTTCACTGATGCTATGAAACCAGGATACATCACATAGATGCAACCCTTACATAATAATTACTACTTGCTTGCTTGTATTAACCCTAATTGAAGAATATAGCTACGCTCAAAACGAAGCTGAAGGATTTTGCTGATTTGGGGGCCTGAGGATATTGTGCACGTGTCTGTGCTGCAAGATGACAGACTTTGCTCCGATACAAGCTCTCGCAGCCTAATGGGAAAGACAGACACTTGGCTGTAAAAGCCTTGCGCTGGGGCTAGAATAAGGAAAAAACACTCCACGGTTACCAGGAAGTCAACCCTTGGTTGGTGATTTTGCTGAATGTGCATTATTGCTATAAAAGCAGTCTCCCTTTACCGTGAGTCCTGCAAGATGCTCTGGCTTTGGCCCCCAAGTGCCGCATTCAGGTAATCGCTCCCGGGATGGCGGAGACCTGTGGACAGTGGGGCAGGGGATGCCGTGGGGGTGCGGGGGGAATCGTCCTTGTCCCACCCCAGGTGCCACCTTCAGCAGATCCACTCCAGGGAAGCAAAGCATAGATACAGGAGATGTTTCCCCTGGCCACTTGCCTCTCTTCTGTCTGTCTCGGGGAGAAGAGCTGAGGGTGAGTTTAACTCTTGAATTTTCCTTTCTTTCGTTTTGGCTGTCCTGCATGTGGATGTTTTGGCTGAGGTTCTCGTCTGTGGGATGGTGGGACCAGCCCTGGCTGCGAGATCTCAACTTGGAGGTCCGCCATGCCTCCTGACTGCGCCCTGAACNGGGAGAAGAGCTGAGGGTGAGTTTAACTCTTGAATTTTCCTTTCTTTCTTTTTGGCTGTCCTGCATGTGGATGTTTTGGCTGAGGTTCTCGTCTGTGGGATGGTGGGACCAGCCCTGGCTGCGAGATCTCAACTTGGAGGTCCGCCATGCCTCCTGACTGCGCCCTGAACGTTGAAAGAGAAGTTAATTTTATTCTCTTTATCTGTCAGCTAAAGAACATGTTTGAACGAGATGAAAACGTCTCACGACACAAAACGGTGGGCAGGCGGTCCGTACAGAGGGAAAGCTCTCTGGGTTAGCTGGGCTGTCCTGCTCAGTGGTGACGCTTGTGTTCAGGCCAGACGAGGACAACGCTGGGGCTCAGCAGGGCGAGGGGACCCTCGCGGTCCCTCTGACCGATCGGGGCCACGATGAGCCTCCGGTTTTGATGGGAACAGAATCCCTGCAACTTGAAGAAGGCGGCCCGAGTCCAAGTGTTTCTGCTGGTGTTTTGTGGCTGCTGTGGGTGCTTTCTCAGATTTTCTGCTGATTATGCTAGAGGAATATTGCAAGGAATTTATGCATAATGGACATAAATCTCGCTATACGAGCCACCTGAGCAGCAAGAAAAATTGTCTCTGTCAAGGATCTACATACAGAAATACATTAAACAACAGCTCTCTGTAGAGCAGGAGCTTCGGGTTTGAAGGTAGGCTTGGGGGAATAACGAAGAGTAAAATTAGCGCTTTGGTAATGCATTAAGCCTTTTGGGGGATTTTCACTGGCAGATTTTTATAGCCTTAAAGGATAAATGGTGATGATAATAAATTTTTCGAACTTTTAAACTGATCTTCCAAAGGAAGATGCGGAAAGCTTTTCCTCTGCCATCGCAGAGCTGGAAGAGCTGTTCAGCTGGGACTTCAGACCACCGTCGTAACTTCCAATTAGCAAAACATACATTAAAAGCGGCTGCCTACCAGGGTGGGAGGGCTTCCAGTGGCCGTGACGAATGGCTGCACGCCCCGTGCCATTGCTCCAGTTTCCGCGCAGGGGTTTAACAGGGCTGCTTACGAATCGTCCACACAAGCTTCGTCAAGCCCCGGTTACCCCTCAGAGGGGAGATGCCGTTTAGCGCGGGATTGCGTCTCTTAATGACACTCCCTCTTCTCTTGGACCACGACGGGCGCGGTGTTTTCTTCAGTGACTGAGAGCTGCCAAATGGCGTTGATAAAGGAGTTTAAAAACAAAATCGTAAAATGAAAGTGTGCTCATTCTTTTCAATGTGTTAGTTATTACAAAGGGAAGCGTGATGTTATTAAAGTGCGTACGAGCCTCTTCCCGTCACATTGCTCTGGCTCTGGCTTTGTTATACATATTCTCATAAATTATTTTGTTGCTATAGCAATACCTTTCTGTGGGTCTAATCCTTTCTCATTTACAGTGAAGCCCTTCACTTTGCTCTCAGTGCAATAGGGCCTTTACTTTGGCAAATTACCTTTCAAATTACATCTTGAGGTTGTGTTTGCTCTTGCTTTTCAGTGCTAATCTGGATTATGGAATTCTTAATTTGGGTTAAAATGGGTTTGGAAATTCTTAGTAAAATAAGTGCCTACAGATCAGATGTATAAAACTGTGATATATATTGTGTGTGTGTTTATAGAGTTGTATGTATGTATGTGTGTCTGTATCTGTTCTGGTTTGAGCCAGGACAGAACCAATTTCTTTTTAGTAATTTTACTCTTCAGTTGAGTCTGACAGTATCTTTGCAATCAGCATGGATCTTCCCATCCTATAATGTCTCCTGTATAGCGAAGAAAGTGGTAGGGGAAAGAGAAACATATGATAAACAACTCTGTATGCTCCACGTTTACAGATTCCTGAATTGCGTTCTTCGTATAACCCCTCTCAGCATTTAAGCAATATCTCTCAGTCAAAACCCCACGTGACGGGAGGAGCAGCAGGGAGGTTTGCAGGACGGCACAAGGCACAGGCAGTGAGCTCCGATGGGGGCCAGCACTGGTGCTTTGTTCTAATTCATATTTTTTCTTCTTTTTCTTTCCTCTTTTTTGCATCAGGTTGTGGTTTTCTGTGTGTGTATATATATATGTAAATATAGATATGTGTCTATGTTTTTTACAGTGCTCACAGACCAAGTATCTGCTGTCCCTTACCCTGGGTCATTGCGACTCAGCAACCCTTTGCTATGTGGTTCCTGGAGCAGCAACAGGGGTGGCAAGATTTAAACGCCTGAATAGATACTCATGACTGTACATGTGTGCGAAAGTCAGTTTCAAGGCAAAAGGATTAACTCATTTGTTTTGTATCAAGTAATACTTATTAAATAATGTTCTCTTACAGTAATTTTTAAATGGACAAATTTAGGAATGAGACCAGGCTCTTGGATGATCTTTCTTTAATACCCTGAAAGAGTAATTATAACACCGGCGATGTTGCCGTAAGCATGCAAAATTAGCATTCAAGAAAGGTTAATAAAAATAACTCAAGTTGTTGAGCAGCAGAAAGCTGCTGTTGAAGGGAACAATGGGCTGGGTTCTGATACTATTACTTCAAACAAAAGCATTGAAAGACCAACACTGAATTCATCGCAGAGGTCTGAAATTCAGCCAGAGGGTCTTGGGTTAGTGGCAAGTGGTGCCTATCAACCACAAGCACCTCGTTAGGCTCACATAGATTGGCATGCGTTTGAATTCAGCCAATTTTTTTCATGGTTGCTCCTATAGGCAAATCTATTCAGATGCATCCACTCTTTCAACTGTTCCTATCTGGGCAAAAGCTTCCAGCTCCTCCAGCCTTCCTAGCTGACAGATGCAGGTGTCTTAGCTTCTGCTACACTGCTTTAACACCCTCATGTACTTGGTCCTTTACGAATAAGGTCCCTCCTACAGTGAAATGCAACCCTGGTGCCTCCCTCTTTGAATGCTCACAGTGTCAGTGGGGTAGGATGGAAGAGGTGGGTGCAGCACAGATGAGTGAGCGCCACAGCCATAAGGAAGAATAATGAATTTCTCCGTTTAAGAAAGAGGAAATACAGAGGGGGTCCATGAGTTACAAGGCTTTTTCCTCTCAAGTACATTGTTTCTAGCTTCCTCTGACCTTAAAGAAAAAGATCAGGATTTATCGATAGAGAAACAGACTCCCATAGCAGCTGCTAAGACATCTCTGGAGCCACCATGGCTTTCTCTGGAGATCCTAAATTTCCTTGGCTTCAAAACTCTATTTGTTTCTTAAGCTCATGGGATGTTCCCACTGTGTATACAGAAGACAGTTTTAACAGTTTGTTAAGTATAATTGGAGTGAGCTATCACTGATATCTATTGTAATAATTTCCCCCAAGGGCTGCATGATCAGTGTACGCTTTGACCAATCTCTGGGTGTTTGCCTTTTTTCTTTTTCTGCTTCCCCCCCCACCCCAACCCCCCCAAATGAGATGTGCTTTTGGTTTCTAAAATGTGGACATTTTATATAAGGCTTAACTGTTGTTTTAGTTTGGAAAAAAAAAAAAAAGGGAAAAAAAGTCAAAGGTATATTAGTATTCCAGATGAATTATTTTATTTGCATTCCTTTCTCTCCTTTTATCATGATGGGTTCTCTGGCTTTCTCTTCTCAATGTTATATATACACACTGAGTGGGGGAGCTGCAGAGACCGAATTGCTTCTGAGGGTTGGAGAACAGAAGGGAGGAGGAGTCTGTGCCGTGTGTGTCAGATGCTGGATCTGAAATATCAAAATGACCCAAAGCCCTTTCTCAGGAGGTGCAAACAGGTTTAGGAAAAAAAGAACTGCGCTGGTTCATACCTACAGTCGTTTTGTTAAATTTCCTCTGAGGGCTTGCTCTGGCTCGTGTGATACCTGACCTCATATCTATCTCCATCGAGTACCTTAATAATGCTTTAGTATTAAACCTCGTGCTGTGAATTTTCTTTCTAGAATAAGATTTCCAGATGTACATTTTTGGGAGATGTTTTCGCAGTCTTTCTTCTCATACCGAGTGTTCCGTGTATTGAATACTAATTGCTGGTGACCAATTAATTTTTATCATGGCCATATAACCAAACTTAGATCAGCATCATTTTTTGTTGTTTATTTCCTAACACTACAAATCAATTTAACATTTTGAGTAGGAGGAAAACTAACTGAGGCTAGGAGAAATATACATAACCATGTATCTTTGTTAGGCCGCAGAAATAAAGATATCTCACAGCTTTTTAATCATGGATTCTCAAGGTCTACATTTAATATCTGGGATTTAGCATAATTAATTTCATAGCAGAGTTTATCATCAAATTCATTAATTTTTGTCAGAATGCAAGTGACGAATTATTCTGGGTAAATAATCATCAATCTACGCCATTGTCAAGAGAACAGCCCTAAGTTGGGCTTTGGGGCATTGGGAATCCTCCTGCTTTCCAGACTTGTTAGATGGAGGCGCTGGTACGCAGCTCCAGCCGCTGCATCTGTAGGTAAGTCTCGCACCTCGCTGGGCACCGGGACATCTGACAAACCACCCAACGCGGTTGAAGTCATCACGGAATGGGCGCATCTTGATCCGATCTTCCGCTACCGCTGAGCAACAAATACATATGTATGTTGCGTTATTTACTCTCTGTCAGCAAAATATAGGCCAGCTTTGAAATGCAAATAAGCTTTCCTCATCTACGTGCCAAAGCGTGCAGTAGACTGACTCTACAAAAATGTACCATTTTGTTGTTCAGACAGTTTCGTTATCACTGGCAAGCCAAGCTCACGGAGATGCAGCCCTTTTCTTTGGGTCTTCCAATGAAAAACAATCTCTGCTTTTCATTTGTTCTCCTCCTTCTGAAGTTTCAGGTTTCCTCCAGGTACCTTCTGCTGGTCTCCGTTTATCACGAAACCAGTGTATGTTTTTGCAGGGCAATCCCAGTCATGTGCTGCATCTGCTCCCTGAAGTCTCATAGGACAAAGTTCTCTCCAACGCTAATAATTTTCAGGTGGTGTGGCAATGTGTTCTGCACATGGTATACATCGGGGCTTTTCACACTTGCTTAGGAAGACAGTTCCTTTCCAGAGCAGAAACACAACCTCATCCTTTCTAGTGCCGTCTGGTAAGAGTAAACGCTGTAGCAGAGAATATCTATTGTCCCTGTACAGCCGGGCAGAAGTTCCCACATTATTGCACCTGAAAACCTGTCTCAGGTTTGATCTGCCATCAGATAGATTTCCAACACGTGCAGACAAGCCAGTAAGCGTTATTTTGATTCCATGGTAACTGAGAAAAGAGTAAGGGAATCTGGCAAAGAGGGAAGATGAACTTGCTAACAGCATGAATATTGGAAAAGAGAGAAAATATATCCAGTAGAGTAGGTGAAGATAGACTATGAAAACACTAGACCTGAATTTGTATGCACAGCTTTGCGGCCTCATGGCTCGGTGGTATAAGAAAAAGTCAGCTCCTCCCACAAATCTCTTTTTATTTCCAAAATAAAATTATTTCTCATTGTTATTGCATCAAAATCAGTTGTGTCACACTCCTATCCTCAAATGCTTAAAATTACAATCCCAAATTGTTGGCTAAACATTTTTAAATGAAGCATAGACAGCCTTCTCAAGAAAATCAATCTTTATAGCCATGTTTCCTTACTATCCTTCATCCTGGGGGGTATTCTTGGCTAACTGTCCCAAGGAAAGTCAAAATGTGATTGTATTTACATTTGACAGTCCTAATCTTCGATCTGTGAGAGTCTGGCTGTGATGCTGGGTCCCTCGCAGGTGCGTGCTGCTGGTGGCAGCACAGAGGAGCCCATCCGGCCCGGTCTGCAGGGCAGGGTACCTGCAAAATGCCGAGGAGAAATGCCTTTCCTCGCCAGCGGCGTGCAGCCAAAGTGGGCCACAGAGAAGGAAAGCGAGTAAAGTTGCACCGCTATATCGCGCTGTGGTTTAGTACTGGAAATGAAAATTTCTTGGCAGTTAGAGCTAGCGAAGGAATTAAAGAATGCAGATTTATTAATCCCAGTTATTCTAACCAAATTCCAGCTCGGATAACGTCTCTTTTTCCCATGAGCTAAGATTTTTATGCTGAAAGTCCTCTCTTGGAAGTGTCTGGGATATTTCTCTATTACTTAGTAGTTCATGCTGAGCTATTGATTTTTTCTTGGCTCTAATCAGATGTTATTGTTTTCTCTTAATTTAGTTTTATAGCTGTTTAATGAATGCTATTCCTAAATGGAAGAAAAAAATACAGAGCATTTAAGGAGCTAGAAAAACCCTTGGAATCTGATTTGTGGTGTATTTCAGGTAGGAGGGGGCAACTACTGCTGGCTCTCCATCTTCAGTAGGGCTACACGGCGCTGCAGATGAGATCGTTTAGTCAGTTAAAAGCCATTTTGAAGCAAAACCAACTTCCAGATGTTTCTCTAATTTTGCGGGACACGGAACTGTGAACAGTCGTTAAACTTCCTCCGTTTTGCTTCCTGAGACTTCAGAGAGAGAAACAGATGAAAGAATGCAAAAAAGGCCCAAACCACTACTGAGCCGTAATTGTGTAAGGGAAAACTCGGTACTAAATATGTTTCTTGTGGGTATGGCCAAAGAGTAAAGGAGACGAGGTGCAAGAGCAAGGCCTGGGAGTACAATCATTGCACTGAAGGGTGAGATTAATCACGCGTCTTGCAGAAGCTCGGTGTTGGTAAAGTCAAGTGTTGGAAACCTCCCTGCAGAGATAATAGTTATCACTTTCCCTCTGACTGGCTCTGATTGAGACTGAAAGATTGAGATCTGTTAGCAAAAAGGGGTTTGCTTTTAAAATTAATTTTTACTTGCTGAAGAACAAGCTCCTGAGTTGCAGTCCTTCCCAACCCTGCACAACTACAGTGAGAATCAAATATATTTTCTCCTAAAATGCTGTTTCCAGGACTATGAATTAAATCCTCCATAAAATTTTGATAAAGACCTTGAAGCTTCAACTTCAGAAAGCATGTACTTATTAAAACTCCTCTTACTAGATGTTTAATACAATATTGACATCTAGTAATTAGTTTACCCGTGATAGCCTTCAATTCTTTTCTGCCAATTAGTGCTGCAGTATTCACTTTTGCCTGTCATAGAAATAAACAGAAAAGATACCATTAGATTTTATTCTGTTTTTTTTTTTTTTTACGTGGTTTTCCCATTTCTGTTTCATCCCTTTAGCGCTGGAAGCTATACTGAGATGTGGAAACTTGCCAATCGCCCCAATATGTAACCTGCAACACTCTTTTTGTTGGGGTGGAAAAAAATTAGCTCTAATCTACCCAGGCGGTACTGTCCGTAATTAGCGCATGCTTGGTTTGAGTGACTTGCTGTTGTCGCTGCTTTAATTTCTCACAGGACTGTTGAATGGAAAACCAAGCCGATTTTTAACATTTCTAATTTGTATTTACCAATTAAGAACCGATAAGACCTGTTCGTATGGTTGCAACACTGTTTGGAAAAGACCCAATACAGCCTTCTTCTATATTTTTTCTGTAAACGGTGTCATTTTACATTAATATAGTCTCTGGTTTTGTTGAAGCAGCTCCTGTGGTTTTTGTTGGTTCTTTGGATTAGACTGGCTGTTATGAATTTGACAACAGTTATCAAATCTCCCCTGCAGCGGACTGACTGTCAAGGATATGATGGTCAAATGTTTCACATATTGCAATCAAACCGCTTGTGTTTGGTTTGAAGAATTCCAAAAGAAAGCTGTCAGCTAAGAAATGAAGTCGAAGTAGCCTGAAGCTTTTGGAGCATGTTGATCCAATTACGATGATCCACTCATATCCTTCAGCTTTTTTTCAAAATCAATTTTCATTTTAGCTCAGGGGACGAGTTTTTTTGGTAATGCAGAGAAACATCTGTAAGGGTATTTCAGATGTGTTGTTTCAGGAAATTTCTTTTTTGTGCAAGAGAGCATTGAACTCGACACGTATTTTGCAAGTATCTTTTGTCTCCAGTACACACATATGTACATTTATATTACATGTTGTCTGCTTGTACATGTATGCATATGCACGAAAGCGAATATGAATTTTAAACTAGTTTACATGTGTTCAATCTGGTTGCTTGAACCTGAAGGGAGAAAAACTACTGCAAAACCTGACACGGCCAGCATATAGGGATGGATGTGAAGAAACATAAACCTTGAGTGTCGTGGACAAGATCCCCAGCTGGTGTTTAACAGCAAAGCTGTTTGTCACCCACAGGGCTGCGTACTGCCACGTGTGACGTGTTGACATAAGAGTCAGTGGTCAGCCATCTCCTTTTATTCCTTTAACTGAAAAATAACGTTTGAAAGTGCTTAATATTTGTTATTCTGCTGCCAAGGTGTTGTTGCTGATGTGTCTTGATCTCTTTGTACCTGGTGCAGACTGAGAGTGATGCCACGGTGTGGCTGATGTGACCATGAGTACCAAAGCCATGCTCGCCCCCATTACCTGCCTGCCACGGAATCAAGCCATGGGTGCACAACATTTATGAGTTAGGACAACCGAGTTGATCCAAGATTGCCGTGCTATTCTCATCCTAGTTAATATGCTGTCACCATGCTGTTTTCACGTTATATGGCAAGTATTTAATAAATGTAATTAAATACGGAGATGTTCCAAGCCTTTGGCCATGGTAACAAGAACTAGGTCTGGACACTGTCTTTGGGATGACGGACATTGTCTTTGGGATGATAGACTCTTCAGCGTCCAACAGAAAAACATTAAATCCCTGCTGCTGGGAGGGAAGCGAGATGCAAAGCAGGATCTCCATCCGTTTGGTCAGCTTTCCTGCTAGACCCGGTTCTGCTGACGGTCCCCTGCAACCGTGTCTAACCATTACCACCCACGACCTGATTCTCTTATTGGGCAGGAGCTCTATAAATTGTTCAAACTGGCAATTATTTTACAAACAATCTATACACTCAGCCAGCTGTGAGTCCAATGACCTTTCAGAGATCCATAAATGCTGTTCAGAAACCACCTGTATAAAATCTTGGTTATTTAGCCCAATAGCAAGAAATACATAAGCCCTCCAAATCTCCAGGAAGTGAAATTTGACCTTTTCTTCCTGATTCGTCTTCAAGCTTCATTTAATGATGATTCTGCTATGAGAATACACTACTGTGAGACAAGGAGAGAGAGCCTCTCTGTAATAGCAAGAGATATTTCTAAGCTTAGCATTCATGCTTCTAGAGGGAAAGCCTATCTCAGCTTTAGTAAAGACCTGATAGGACCAAAGGTTGTTTAATCGAAACAGGTGCCCAGCCACCATTAACATGCTGTGGCCAGCAAAAGCTGTAAAAAAAGAAAGTGATACCACTGTTTCAGGGGAAAATAGTAGACGTTGCTGTTCTTATCTGGTACCCGATTCCTTGGGCCATCTCACTGCGGTGGTAGGAGGTCTTCTATACTATTTATCATCGATGCCGTAGGGCATTCTTCTCATTCACTCAGCACAGTGAGCTCCGGACCCATTATATCATCTCTTTTGGCTCGTGATTTACTGAAGACACAGAACGCTATTGTGTATTGTTAGGTTTATGAAGGATTTTAAGATCTTCAATGAGATGTTTATAGAGAAGTTAATCTTCTTGATTTTTATGCCAACATACCTAGAGCCGAAGGGCAAATTTAACCACTCTTTCAGCAGTGTATTTGATTAAATCAACATATTAGTATCAATTGGATTGCTTACATTCTCTGTGGTAAGCCAAGGCATAGCTAATGGTACTTAAATATCTTTGCACCTTGCAATACTGGGTTTTAAGAATTGTTTTGACAAATGCTGACTTTCAGCAGAAGCCATGTTTATTTTATATACAGAAATGGACTCCAAATGTTGACTTTAACAGAACGATGCTGATTTTTACCCGTTGAAACTTTTAGCCCTTTCTCTCCTACTTCGTACAGAAAATTTGGAGTTAAACAGCACCAAATTTTCTTATGATTTCACTAGGAACGGGATCAGCCCCATAAAAGCAGTTATTTGGAAAGGAACAGACCAACAGACACTGAATACCTGGCCAAGTATTTTTCTTAACTGATGATTGAGAACTATGCTAAGATCAGAGATCACCTTTCAAACCTTTTGGCCTAAGTTTACTTTATCTTGGACTTAGAGTAGATACATCAAACTTTGAAGTTTAAAAAATGAAGCAGTTAGTTTTTGGAGTCCTTTCGCTGTACAGTAGCGCTGCTGTTCAAACGAATCATTCAAAAATCATTTAAGGTTTTATTTAACTGTAAATATTTATTTTCTTCAAAGGAAAAAAGTCCCAGAGGTGGGCTAGGCATCCAGCTGGCGAGTTTTCAACAATATATTAATTTTTGTACACCCTTTTCCAATCTGTGCAGTCAGCAAGAGTCAGTAGCTGTTGAAGACAGAGCCTCCTGCAAAGGCCAGGAATAAGGGTAAGTTTCTCATAGATAAACATGATCGGCCATATTCTGCTCCGGAAAGGATTTATCCTGATTTTTTTTTTTCCCTCAAACCAAGGACTTGATTTCATTATTAGGCGAAGCAAAACATTTGTTTCCAGTCAAAGCAAAACATTTTGCAGACTCCTGAATATTTCATTATAAAAACTTTCCCTAATTCAGGTAAATTTTCAAAATGTTTTATTTTTGCCATATGATAGGAATGAAACCTAGAGTTCGATGCTTCTCCGGCAGACACCAAACCTCTGTGTTTGCAAACGTGATAAGAGCACTGCACAGATGTTTCAGACAAGCATAGACCTGCACAAACACAGAAAAAAACCTGTCCAATCTCTCTGGATACTAAATTGTACAAGGAGTAAAGCGTGCAAAATTAATACAGCTCATGATATTGAAATAAGGAAAATGCCAATCAAAGTCCCCAACTGCTGATATGAAGTGTCCCAGAAACACAGGATTTGGACTAAAACATATGTCAGCAGTCAATGACTCACTTGCAAAATTATTTTCTGGTATTACTGCATGCAGATGCTCTAGCTACAGCCTGGGACAGATCTGTGTTAGTGCTGCATAAAGGCAAGCTTCAATATGGGGTGAAATACAGCGATGCAATTAGCGTTGTACAAGAAAATACCGAGGAAAATACTAATTGCCTGCACATCATAAATCTGACCTGTGTCAATTTTTTTCAGTAGCTGTTCCAAGAAAGGAAAATTTTAAAGAATTATTTAAAGAAGAATCCAGTTACTCTTCCCGCATGCGTAGGGTCACTTGGACAAATGTGTAACATCGCGTTTTTGAAACTATTGGCCTCCCAACATTGAACTGGGTGAGTTGGAAAAATTCAGAGCTTGATGGGACCAGTTCCTCAGCAACCTGCTCTGGCTTGACCTGCTGCGAGCGGAGCACTGGCCTGGGTGGCTTCTGTAGGTCCATATGGGTCTTATCAAGACACAAAATGCTAATGGTTTGCTGTATGGATGAACAGAGAAGTCCACATATTAGCAGTATCATGCAGGAAAAAAACCCTGGAGACTTAAACATAGCCTGGAGGCTTGCGTACAGGAAGATTTGCAAGTGAATATAAAGTCAGTATTATGCAAGTACAAGCTAAAGCATCAAAAGGCAGAGAGCGTGGTGGTGTTTTCCACAATGGTTAGGTACTTGTATGTCTGATCAGGCTTGGAAAGACAGCCAAATATTTCCATTTAAATCGGATTGAACCAATATATGTGGCTCAAGATCTACAGGAGGACTAGAAAGGCAAGGAGAGAAGCGAGATGAGCAAGAAGGACCATGTGAGGTTCAGGCAAACACACCCCGGTCCATGCTGGCTGAAGCTGAGCCCCGAGGAGCGTGCTTTGCTCCATGGCACGCGGTATCTGAGCAAACACTTCGGAGCTGTTGCAATGTCGTTATCTTCTTAAAGGGAGGAGGAACATCCCTAGTGCCGCCTGTATCCTTGACCCTTTGTGCTTTCTGCTTTGAGCATAAACCACTTACCCAATTCATGCATAAATATTGTACAACTTTTAGAGTCGGGTTTAGCTGCTTAAATTTCAAACTTGAGTAAATGGAACAATTTTATTTATTTATTTTTTACTCTGTGCTGCTGCTTAGGGGCAAATACATAAAGATAATGCATTTCAAAACTGAAGCGTTCGACTCAAAGTTTAGCAGAGTCATTAGTCATGTCACACGTGCCAAGTCTGGTGGAATTTGGCATAGCTATTTAAACTTTAATGAGGGGTAAATTAAATGAACCTTTACCTAAGACATACTGCTGAGGACAGAATGCCTACGGTTACAATACAGATTCTAATTTATCAAGAACTGTTGAGTACTCAGCTTGGTATTAAAATACCAGTGTCAGCCAGGATCAATCCCTACAAATCTGCCAAGAAAGATAGAATTTGGATCAAACAATAACATTTT
Source organism: Steatornis caripensis (assembly GCA_013398225.1). Taxonomy (NCBI): domain Eukaryota; kingdom Metazoa; phylum Chordata; class Aves; order Caprimulgiformes; family Steatornithidae; genus Steatornis; species Steatornis caripensis. The sequence goes on along the minus strand of VZSC01011597.1, from coordinate 43,223 downwards.
TACTCAGGCTGCACAGACACAGTTTGGCTCTGATGTGTTTTCCTGAGTGAATTACAAAAGCAGGATTTGGAGATTCTTCCGTCTCGGGAATTAAATGCTCAGAACTATTGGCTGTCAACTTGAAAAATGTTAGATCTGCATCTCTCTACAATTGTCTTAAGTTTCTTGGAATTGAGCCCAGCTATTAGCAGGGGGTAAATAAGACAAAAATTGACAACAATATGCATTATAGGGTGAAGCGTTGAAGGATGAGTTTTAGATGTGAACGGTTAATGGATTTCTTAGAACTGCAGTATTTGATTTGAAGCTTACCGTGTTTTTGAAGCAGGTTCGCCTCAGTTGCTCTTATTTCTTTTGAAGTACTGCAAAAATGTGAGGTAGTGTTCATTTGAAGTATGTTTTAAATGGGCAGCATTATAAGTTTGAGGTCAGCTGGATTCAATTTGGCTGTTGGTGTAGATCACCACAGTAAAATGGAAATTGCTTGGTGAAATAAGGGTTAAGCATCTATTATTTCCAAGTGCATTCACATTATTTCCAAACTCCTCCTCCTTTCTATTTTTTTTTCCATAATACACTGTGCCCGCACGGGTACAGGGTTGTACTGTCAGAGTGGGAATGATTCTGTCTTTTCAGAGAAATGGTTTTTTGGTTTACTGTTTCTGCTGACTTATTTGTTTGGACAGTAAGAATCCTTCTCCTCTTCCCTACGATGATCTGTGCTTTCTATTTTACATTTACTAGGGTAAAAAAGTCCTGAGAAATAAATTATGATTTCACCACAGAGCCAATGAGTGAATAGCACAGTTAAAATGTGGCAAACTCGTAAAACATCCCATTTTAACAGGTTCTTTCAGTTGTATACGATGAGCATGAACATGAATAGCTTGACACGAGCCCCAGGCAGCATGAACGAACCTAAATAAGTATTAAAGCTCAGTTCGGCAAGGTACTTCAACCTGAGGTTGTCTAAACGTGCATGTAGTCCTATTGAAGTAAATACGTATATTTACATCCATGCACAGTTACGTGTGCACTAAAACACTTTGCCAAGCTCTGAGGGCTGGCAAGCAAAGCAAGGCCTTTATTCCCTTCTCTTCTCAGCATTTTAGTGCTGAAGCAAACGAGTGGTTTTTCTGCCTCTCTCTGGACTTCCTTTCCTAGGAAAATACTTTTAGTGGTGGTTTTTTTTAGGTTCTGGGCGTATTTCTGGAATGGCAGCGAGTTCCCCCGCCCTCCCCCGTGGCAGTGCTGCCTGAGCCTCTCTCCAAGCAGCTGACGGAGGCTTTGGCTGGGGCCTGGCTGCACCCATACCAACTTCAGTTCTTTCCCGGTGTCGACACCAAGTTTCGCTTTGGAGTTTTAGATAGGTTTTTACCCAGAACTCAGCTAAATCTGCAGACAATAACGATGAATTTGGGCATGCAGATTCTAAAAACAGTGCGCACGTAAGGCTTTTAAAAATTTATTTTTCTCCATTAGGAAACATCACCCCCTGTCCTTCCTTTAGTAAACTGTTAAGTCCCAGTGATCACATTTTCTATCTGGAAGTTTGCTGGGTTTTTCCAGTTATACAAACTTTTGTTTTTCTTGAGAAGGAAAGGAGAATATTTTTAAACATTGTGTTTCCGTGATTACAGGTATGCATTATGGCATTTGAAAGGAAACAACTTCCACGTGCATTTGGTTGATGGAGACCATTCAGGAGTCATGATGTGCAACAGAGAGACTTCCAAACAATTCGTCAAGGCGTGACGCCTGAGCCTGAACAGAAGCGTCTGGGTTGTTCCATTTGATGAGACCATACAGCCAGGAACAGATGGGCTGAACCAGAGTGCCTTGGCATCTTCTGTTTTTACCAAAATATCAGCCACTTGAGAATAAGACCCTGTAGAAACACAAACTAATAGCTTAGATTCAGTAGATACACTATCATCAGGTCACTGGGTTAGAGAAAATGTTAAATGGAAACTATTCAGAGTACACCAGCAAGTCCCATCAAAGTACAGGAGTGGACAGGTTAGGTGTCTCTTCACCAGGGCTCCTGTAAAAGAGGAGTTTACAAGTTCCCATTGATCATTCCTCTTTGCAACATGTGTATAAAAGAGCAATTTGAAGTTTCAGAAGTGTCATGTCTGGATGATGAGTCCATCAATTTTCTCTGGCTGCAGGTTTCCCTTCAGTGGCTGGAACGTAAATTATGAGAAGCTGAAGGAGAAAGCCGTAAATTATTGGGCTCTGCCAACTTCAATATCCTCAGCCTGATGGATTCTTGATTTGACAACAATCTGCTTGTCAGTCACTCTTGCAAAATATTAACACGCTCAATTATCAAATGTGTTAGCCAACTGTTAGCTCTAATGGATAGAGCAGTTGAAAGTCCAGAGACGCAAAGGCTCGGTCAGACTCAGCTTCCATTCCTGTTGCAGAGCATCTGCTGAAGCTAAGGAGCTGCTCGTTTTTGACCTATGACAGCAGAGTTTCTTTAGGGCTTACAGTATTTTTTAGGAAACTCTTACTCATTCTATGAGAAAACTGGGAAGAAGAGCACAAATTTTGTTGCCTGATTTCCCTGGATGCTGTCCGAGTTTCTACTCATGGTCAATGGAAACGGGATGTGCCCAGTGTTCCCAAAAATCAGTCTCTTTGAAGATAGAGCAAACAGGTTATGTGCCCAAATGAAGTCCGCAAGCTTGGGAAGAAAAGCCGGTCTACCTTCACTGGACAGTATTTTACAACTAGTAAATCAGGTGTTAAGCTGTCTCCTCATAGCCAGTGCAAAAAACTCATCTTCACCTGAAAGACCCTTTGGGAAAACCACCCCACTTCACTGTCCTTCCGTATTTCTTCCCATCTGGTCTGTGAGCAGCCATGGCAGCGATGTCTTTTACTGCCCAATTTACAGCACCCAGCGCCATGATTCGGACCTAAACCAGTCTGGGAGATTGCAGAGAGAGCACGGGAAGCAAAGCGCCAGGTTTCCCTGAAGGTTATATGAGCGGTCCAGAAAACTGTGCTCTCTTCAGAAAAGCAGGAGCCAACGGCGCATCCAGGAGAGGTCTGGGAGTGCAGGTTTGCAGGAGGGGAAGGAGACGGGACCATGGGGAAGGCATAGCCAGTCACTAGTTTCATCCCTCGTGGACAGGGAACAGGCACTTAGAGAGAAATCTGCAATGAAGTAAAGGTGGGTTGCCCATTGCCCCCCACCCCCCAAAAAAACATGAATTTTAAGAATATTTTACTGGCAATAACAGAGGGAATCCCCCCTAGCATTACAGTGCAAAACAGAAAAGGTACGTGGTAGCAGCCTCCAGCACCTCTGCTCATGAAGCTGCAGTAGCAAAGCGTCTTGGAAATAACTACTAAGAGGAGTGCCCATCCTTAATAAGTGCTGTTAGTTTAATTGCCCTCATTACCGATATTATCAGCAGCAGGAAGAAGAAAGGAATCACCTGTCAAGAGGAGCGGGGAAGTAAGTCAGGACAGCCGGCAACGCGGACTGCTGCGCTCTGCTGAACGCATAATGAAACTGCCAACCAGTACCAGTAAGGAATTATGTATTTAAGCTATAAGGTCTCTCTTCAAAAGTTCCTGCAGCTTTTTTTTTTGGGGTGCAACTATGTATAAGTCCTCCCAGAATAATGTGCCTGCAGAGCTGGTTAAATAAGCACAGACGGTTGGTTTGGAAAGCTCTGAGGCACCTCCCACCAAATCACATCGGCAAGACTTTTCTAGATGAGCCATTGATCAATTACCACATTTAGTTGCTTGTGTGGAATTTTTTTCAAAAGTCGTATCCTTAAGCACACTAGTTTGCCTTAGGAAATGATGGTGAGCATTAGTCTGTCTCCTCATCTGTAAATTATGATGGGCCACTGTAGATGCGGGTGTTGTGCGACACATAAAAAACAGTCACCTGGAAACAAATAAAAGTATAAGTAATAACTAAATGCAAATTTATCCCCCATTTATAATGTGCTAGTAAATGCTGACATTCGAAGAGAGGGAATGCGGTGCAGGAGAAGGATGTCGGGTTTTGCAATTACAGTCCCAATCCATTCTCAAAAGATTAAAGTTTTACACAGTGGTTGTTCTCAGGAAATTTGCTGAATCCTAATATTTAAGATGAAAGAATAATGAAGGATGATTTTTTTTTAAAGAATTTTCTGATAGGTTTGATTTGCCAGTTCTCACTGAAGTAAAACTTTCTACTGACTTCAATTATCAGTAAATTGTGTTGACCTCAATAAGGGTTTTTACAGAACTCGACCCGTAGCGTGAATAGGCTGTTCTGGGCAGAAAAATGACTGCGTGGAAATGGCATCTCCCTACTCATCAGTTCTGCTTCCCGAGGGCACACCGAGCTGCTGCATCGGACTTTAATGACAAAAATGAGGTTTTGCTGCTCTTTCCTCCTGCGAGACCTTCAGAGCCGGTGGAAGCGGGCTGAGAGTTCGTGCAACAGCTGCAGAGTTTGGGTGAGAACCACCTTGCAGAGCGGTCGTGTCTCGTGCTGAGGACACCCAAGAGCGGAGCATCCCCCGTCCTCCCGCGCCGAGGCAGGCGCTCCTGGTCCCTTACACCCAGAGAGGCAGGAGCCCCAAGGTTGCCCCCAAACCCTGCTCCCCACGTGACAATGACTCAACCACCGTTTTCCCAATGGGCTACTCCAGTCTTGGAGCTTTAAATGCTATCTGTTTTGACATCCCCTTGATTTATTGCATTTGTAAAGGTGACCTTAAATATTTTAATGGTAATAATTCTTTCAAGGGCTTGAATCAGTAAATGTGCTATGTTCATATTTTGGCATTATATACTGTAGGCAATTTAATCCATATAAGCAGTTTCAGTGATATTAACACTGTAGGCAAACTGATACTAAAGTTTAAATGTCAGAGAGAGTTTTCATATTACATCTAGTGCAAACAAAGCATTTTTTTTCTCCAAGTACTGACGCATAAAATACCAAGAGATAGTAAAGACAGAGAGTGCCAATGAATCTGAAATAAATAGGAGGAGAAATTTATAGTATTTTCAAATATGTGCCCTATCCAAGGACTGCTGCAGCTGCACAGATCTATAAAATTAGAGATAAGAGGAAAACCTCGCAGCACTCCACAATAAATGCACCTCCGCCAGGGAGTCTATCTGGATTTCTGTAACTCCTTGGAGATTTACTATCTCACCTTGCGTTTATTACCCCACTGTACATATCGTGGATGGCATTTTATATTTCCTCTATTGCCCTGCTCATGATTTAATGGCAGGTCCCAGCTATAATCACCGTGCAGGGGCGTCGCATCAAACCAGCGCCCACCGCTTGCAGAAGGGTGATAGCAGAGAAACTCTGGCATGATCCCACCAGTATTTATCCAGTGATGCTACGAGAGCTGAGGGATCAGGCAGGTTTCCATTCTGTGGCCCCAAAGCTCTGGGTGCATTCTCTCCCTCAATGGGCAGCCAAGACTCTGCCTTATTGGGGCAAAAAGCACGGACTGGAGGAAAAGAGGTGTATTTTAGGGTTTCCAGCTTGCGGAGAAGTGCTGGGTGCTGCCTGTGCTGGGCTAAGCAGCGCCCATGGCTCTGCAGAGCTGCTGGCCTTGGTTAGGTGCATTCCGCGGGGATGCCTGAGCCGACCGACAGTTCAGCAGCACCGGCTCATAGAATCTGTGACAAATGGTCAAAAAGTTTATTGCCTGTGTTCTGCCCGTGATGACCCCGTAAAACACTAAGGATGACGTGTGTGGAAACATAGGCTGTTTGTTAGGATGTTTTCTTGCTAAATAACCCGAGCCGTTCTGAAATCTCCCGCAGGTTTCCCCTGGCAAAAAAGGGGTGGCTGTACGAAGCAGCCCACTAGAAATAACTAAAGCAGCCTGTGCATGTGCTCAATAGGCTATATAAATAATATATCCTTAGTCTCATGGAAACGCCTGCCTTGACTTCAACTCCCGATTTTCATACAGGTAAATAATAGAGGTTGAAGTAAGGATAACTGCCTGTTCTGTTCCTAGGACATCCTCCTGCTACTGTCCGCCTTGAACTGCGGACATCTCCCTTTCTCTGTCTCCTTGGCACGACAGCCATGCCTGATGGCCATTCCTGCTGTGTCTGCCTCCTCTGCCCAGCCAGGCCTGAGCCATTCACATCATTGCTTCAGCCTTGGAGGGCCACTAAACTTTAAGCTTTCCTCTTCCTTTTCCAGCAGGAGAATTGTGCATGTAAGCAGAAGGTAAATGGTGATGGATCGGAGCAGATAACTATTCCTACAAGAGTGTTAATGTCAGTATAGCCACTATTTGTTGCACTCCACTGAGATGGGAAGATAGGCTTCCCTCAACCAGATTTTCACTCAAGGAGGAGAACGTGAACATGGAAACAACCTCTAGGTCTTTACAAAGCTTAATCATATTTCAGTACAATCATTCACAGTTTCACAAACTGCAGTAAGAGGAGTTCTTGAACTTGAATGGGTGCGCACGTCGCGATGGTGGCTGGATGATGAAGTTTGGGTGCGCGGTGTCAGTGTTGCTTTGTAATCAGCCTGCATTGTACAGCATGTATTTTTCTCCTTTCTTCAAGACTTGGCCAATCACCATTGTGACACTCAACACAATTGTTAATCAGATTTTTTTAGAAGTGGGTTGAAGCTGGCAAGCTGTCTCCATCAGAAAGTGCGCAAAATGGCGTGGAGCAAACGTCAACTTTATGTGAGAACAACTCGAGGACTCCGAAGTGACAATTTTTCAATCATTTCTCCAAGTTACCCCAGCAAACAACGTGTATGAAGTCACAGGAGAAGGAAGCACAAGTGCTGTCACGTGGGAGATGAGAACAGGAGGGTAATGACCACTGAGAATCAAAATGAGCTAATGGTGCTCCTTTCTCTAAGGATTTTGTTCTTTCAGTCGAACGCAGAAAGTTTAAAACACCTGAAGGTTTGGCACAGCTGCTGGTGACCAAAGCTCCTTGGTACATCCATCGCTATCACTTAGATACAGGGGACCATGGCACTGCACTTAGTAGTACTTCTTTACCCCAAGGTATTTTGAAGGTGCCTCGGGCAAATTCAGACCTCTGTACTTAAGAGGGCGGATCCTATCCCAGCTGGGGTGATGAAAAAAGTCCACAGCCTCCATCCTTCCCTGGCTCCCGGAGCTCCTGAGGTAAGCCCTGCTACACCCTGCTGAGATGTCCCAGACCAGAAATGAGAGAGGTCAAGACCCTCAAAAGCCCATGGGTAGAAGGAAGAGACAACCAGGAACAGTTTCTTCCACTTTTCAGAAAGCTGAAACATAAATAGGATGTTCCCAGCATTGTAACTGCATCAAGGTGAACTTTTCTTTGTTCCAGGCTAAAGGACTCATCTGAATTCCTTCAGGAGCCACCGACAACAGATGCAGCTGTCACCTTTTCTGGCCACGACACTTGGTTGAGCAAGTGACCTGTGCACAACTTGCAACTGCAAACCTTCTAAAATCGATGGGAAAATAAATGTGCTCAAAAGCCAGTTACAAATTTCAGTCTCTTGCTGAAACAGAGCCAAGATCTGTAATTAATATTCAAATCTCGAATCGATATTTCAAGAAATCAAAGTGTAAAGATCAACCTGTGCATTCGTGTTTCTGTCTTTGTGCTGATTGCGCTCCGTTTCATCAGGGTCACAGCAAAGAGCTCAGGCTTGTTTAATTTAAAGCTCCGATGACAGTCAGAGGAACCCAATATTTATTGCCTCTCTGCAAGAATTTTTTTAGTTAAAAGCAATTCTTTAGCTTTCTTAGGCCTTCTTAAATTGACAAGCTGTAAATAAGGTGTTATCATGGCTTGGTTCTCCGTAGAAGATGTTATCGCCGTACTTAAAAACATATATAGAATGACTTGTGATAACTGCTACTACATGAATAGACGATAAACCAATGAATTAAATTCATAAGTGCATAAAATGATGAATTCTGATAGACTTAAGGTAATATAAAATAATTGGGGACTTTATTGCTGTTTTCAGTTTTAATGGGATACTGTGGCAGTACATTCTTGCAACAAGGCTGAAAGGTAAATTAATCTTTATGCGTCATCATCAAGCAGTGTAAACATGGCCAAACTTAATTACAATATAATAGATTGTTAAGTGTCTGCCCCACAGAGATGTGATTGCTCTCAGGCAAGTGATTACGGCAGAGATAACTATCAGACAAGGTCTTCTTTAAGAAGATGGTAGTAGCTTTTGCCTACCTATGACAATAAATCCGACGTGAAAGCTGTGCCAGAGAGGCAGCTTTCCACGGTCTCAGCTGCAGCAGAACCGTATTCGAGGGACAAACACTAACTTACAGTGGAACGTTAATGAAATGTTGCCTGAAATTGCAGTACTTTGCCAGTAAAAACTCTTGTTTCTCTGCAAAAACCCAATGGGAGGCATTGAAGCTGCAGCCTGTGAGCAGGATGGAGGTGCTGGGCCCTCACCAGCTCATCTCCCGCACCCATTGGCACCCAGTCCTGCTTGGCTGGGGTGTCACAGAAGGGGAAAGTCATGGAGGGGGTGACTGGGCTGAAGAACTTGTGTGAAAAAAAGCAAAAATCTTGCTTGACATATTGTCTTTTAGAAATTACAGCATGTTAAGGAGAGAAATGCAATACAACATGTATTTTCCACTTCTGCCTCCGATATTGTTTGCTGTCGTTAACAGCTGTGTTCCTGGCACAGATGTGTGATTTTATGAACCCGTTGTACCATTACCTCTCTTTCCATGGTAGGGGTTTAATTTATACTTACATATAAAAGTATATATTTATACTTACTAGACATACTCCGCAGTGGACCTGCTTCTCTAATGGGCTAGGCTCGCTAAAGGAACACAAGGTAAGCATTTATGTCTTAAATGTAGCTGCAAAATATAGTTCATAAATCTCACATTATAGGTTTTTTGTGAGAAATTTGGGGGAACTAACTCTGAGAGGAGAATAGGTTTTGTTGAATAGTTTCAGTCTGTCTGGATTTCATGCCTGTACAGTGCGGGCAGAAGAAATTTCAGGCCAGAGAATTTCTTCTAGTTTGGGGGAAATTTTTGTTATTTCTTCTTTAAAACTCATGTTGTAGCATATTTTTTATGTTTCAGTGTCATGATGCTGACTGAAAAGTGTGTTAATAACTGGAAATCAAACGGCAGCGTGATTTGAATTCCTTGATTACTCTAAGCCACTTTTTGGAGTTCAACATACTTGTATTTATTTCCTGATAATTGTGCTAAGAGTTTTCTGCTGCTAAATTGCCTCAGGAATTAAGATATGCTTTTAAGAGCAGTGGAAGGACTCCTCTGCTAGCACACCTCTCCAGAGCAGAAAACATCTCTCATTATGGAAATTATCATAGATGATGTGTGAAGAAGCAAAAAACCCCATAATTTTAGAGCTATGGCAATGGTCCACTCCAGATTACCAAAGAGGTCACTTTGACCCATCTTGATAACCAGATAAAACAGCAGAGAAGACACAAAATGTTAAGATCCCAACTTTGCGTGGTCACTAGTGTACCTGCAGAGGGGTTTTCTGTACTTTAATTTCTCTTTTGGTTCTCTAATTATCTTTTTAATTCCCTCTTTGTCTATTTACTACACCACTTTGCTCCCTGTTTGCACCACTTAAAACTAAACTGGTTTAATCCACGTACATCTCAAAGTCAGACCGCATCCCCGCATCTCGCATTTACATTTCCTCTCTTTGATAATAGCTTTTACTAGCAGCCCGGTTTAAATTCTTATCTAATTCCTCTAAATGCGCAATGATTCTTCGACTGGAAAGGAAAGAGAGTAGCTCTGAATGATCCATATGTTGAAGTACTGTATTTTCATCATTTAAATGATAAACTTCCCATCAGATATCCACAAATGTACATTCATGACTCCCATCCAATGATCTATTGGCCAGAGGCACATACATTGTTTTAATTTATTTTGGAGTAAAGGTGCTTTCCTGCCGAGTTCGAATAAGCTCGCTATGTACCAAACAGATGTTCAATAAAAGAGAGACTTTACCGAATATGACATATAAACACAGGGAAGGAGGATGAAGGAAGGAAAACTACAGGATGTATGGATTCCTGGCTCATCAAACAACAGGCCACACTTTTAATCGGGGCCCTTTTATGGGTGGAGCAGTAATGAAACAGAAGGACCGGGGATGTCTCGGGAGAAGGTAACGTCTATGCGTTGCTTGTGCTGGAATTAACTTTGGTGAACCCGCTGTGACACCACACAGTTTCCGGGTCCTCCGCAGCAGCGCGACGGCTTCTGTAGTTGCTAAACTGTTCCTCCCATCATGGGGGGAAAAAAAAAAAGTCTAAAAAAAATCAATTGCGTGATCTGGGAGAATTAAAGGGTCTGGAGGCGGGCACGTGAAGGTTTCTTCCCAACGGGTAAAACACCCAGTTTTGCGCTTGCCAAACTTGAAACAGCCAAGTCTTGCATCTGTTCAGGCTTTTCCTATTTGGAGAGAGATGCTGTTTAAGGAGGCCTTGAGGAGAGCAAAGCCAGCCTGATTCATCGGGAGATCAAAGAAGGAATGCTGCCTTTGAGATAAAGATGTCTTTGCTTTGAAAGGTTTCTCCTTTGCGCAGGAGTGTTGCAGCGGGACGTCCACCACCGCGGAGTGTCTCTCTGGGTGGGACACCTCCTCCTAGGAGAGACATAAGAGGAGAAAAGTACCTACTCTGCCTGCTCCTGGTGAGCTTAACTTTGGGGGCAGAGTCGAATTTTTGGGTGATTCCATCAAAGTGAGGCTTTGTGCCTGACCTTCCCCAGGCCCGCCCCAGCGTCATGGCTAGGTGTAAACAGGGCAACACGACTGTGTGTGCGAGGTGGCTCCACCTTCTTGACAGATAATTAGTCTCAAAGCTGCATCATTTCAAATCGAAAAATTTTAAAACCCCACTGAAAAATTCCCTATGTGCTAGTGCTTGCATATGTGAATCCCAATGCTGATTTGCTAAGGAAGATTTATTGCCATTTTAAGCCTAGCAATTTACCTTGCTCGTCCAGGGGCAGTTCATAAACAGTTTTGCCTCGCTCTACCTTCCAGTATTGATGAGTCAAAGTGGTGAAAACTTGAAGTATTCAAATACTTTTGTGGGCATTTTGGTAAAATCTGATGATACAAAAGGCAGACTGGCTTCTGCAGATGCTACCATCGGCACTCTCCATCCACATTACTTGGCACTCTCAAGATCAATCCTAATAGTAGTGGTAGTGTCTTGGCATGCAATGTGAGACAACCTACATGAACATCATTAAGCTGCTGAGGCTTCCTGGAGAAGGATAACAGAATCAGTTTACGCTGAAGGTTAATAGGACTGCATGTTCTGTCTTCTTTTGTGTTTGCATGCAAATTTACTTCAGTTTTATAGTTGGTAAGGACTGGCATAATAACCCAGAAACCGCAATATCCCCAGCCCCACGGGCGTTGCTGAGAGCCTGGAAGGGCTCCTGATCTGAAAACATCCTAACTCACAGATGCTGGTTGACGAGGTGTCAGAAAAGGACGGGATTTTTCACTGTTTAATGGAGTGGAGAGGAAAGGTAAGCAGCAGTTACTGGTGAAGAGATTCTTACCTTTGAGTTGTGTATTCAAAATGGGATCAGCGTTCTGCAAGATGAAAGCTTTGGTCATTCTGGCAATACCTGACTGTTACAAGCTCGGGTGATTTTCCCTGGGGCTATGCTCTGCAGTGGGAGTTGGATCTCACTGCTCCAAATATTTACAATCAGGAGCAAGAGCTTATTAGGGTATTGGGATCCATCAGACTACATAGTCTGTCTGGCTCAAATCAGCAGGTACGGAGACTTTGATGTCCTGATTTTTATTTATTTTAAATCAGCATGTCCATCAGCTGGACTTTAAAACTCTTGGAGTTAACCAAGAGTTTTACAGCATGCCTAAGGCAAAAGGAAGACTATGATGAAGTTGTTTGGTTTTTTTAACATAGTCTTTTTGAGACTCATTAGCACGTTTGAGCTAGAGAATATATTTGCTGGTATCATAAGTGCACAGATGAACCACTCACTGAGTGAGAGCAGCATGCAAATGGTGGGGGCTATTTTAGCGGGATCTGTGAGCAGCAAAGGGAATCACATTTGGGAGCAGAAGATTTGAACAGAAAATTGTAATGATGAAACCAATCAAGCTCATTAAAGCTGTTATTTTAATTCCATCTTACATGACTGAGTATATTTAAAACAGCCGCGGCAGAGGGACCTCTAGTTTGTGTGTGAAAGAAGACTCTTCCGAGAAGTCTTTTAATTCTGAAAGGGAAAAAGTAACTCAGCATTTTCAGAGCTTGTCGTTGACACTATTGAAGCTTTGCTGCTTCTTCTTCCCAACGCTCAGGTTCCTGTCCTGACTCAGAGTAAAAACATTATTATCGATAGCTGTTGAAGGTAAATCTCTGCGTGTGTTATTCGAGTGGGAACATGCAGGCACTTGCAATGTCAAACTTTCTTTCAGCAAATTCTCAGTTTTTCTTAACTCTCTTACATTCACTTCTTTTAGCAGGAACGTCCTTTCTACAAGCTACAAAATGGGTTTTTTCGTTTAGACGTGCAAAACAACGATCAAGAGTGAGTACCTGCATTTCCGAGCCTTTCAGCTGCAGGTGCAAAAATCCGGACGCGTAGTTTGCAAGGAACAGTGGAGCTTAAAAAGAAAAGACTTCCCATCTGAGTAAGTTCTAAATACATCTGCTTCTTTTCCATCTAACTCGTGTGCCACTGTAGGGCCAGGAAGATAAAGAACAATCTGGGGCAAACTGCTGCTGCACATGCACAGATCGGTCCCAGCCAACATGAAGGGTAAGATGTCTGGGTAAAATAGCGGGAAATGGGCGCTACAGGTAAAATAAAATGCCACAAAAATGGATAGAAACTGAAAATGAGAGGGTGAACTTTTTCCTTTCTTTGTTCAGCATATTGGGATGAAAAATGGGAACATTGGTAAAAAACCTAAAACTTTTAGAAGTCTTTAAGGGATGACAAGAGGTTAAGAGACAACGGATGGGGTTATTGTGAGAATTAAAGGTTTAAGGAAGGCATTAATCTGTCAAAATCTCAATAAAGAAACATCATGTCTAAAAAAAGCCATTCCATTGTGAGCAGCAGGTGAGAATATTCAAATACCAACGCGATCATAAACACAGAACTGAGAAAAGTGAGTAGGCTATATGGGGACAGAAGATGGCCAAAATTAAAGGCAAAAGAAGAGCTGAAGAAAATAAAAGGTCTGGGTGCGAACCGACATCAGACCTGATGTACCTTTTTTTTAAAGAAGCCGCTGAGATGCTAACCTGCAGATTTATAAAGCTCTTCCTGGGCACAACACGCTAGTTATCTTCCAGTTGAGATGAGAAAGTAACTCAGCTGTGGAGCTGTGATGAGTTTCTCCAAAACACACACCGGGATTTGTTAATTTACAACGGGGAAGTAATATTGTCCCTTTGATAATAGATTACTTTAGATCCCAGTTGTCAGCACGAGCCACCAGCCATTCAGAACCCAGCAGTGAATAAATAGGAGTTTGCAACACCAAGTGTGCTGTCATGTAAGTAAAAGCCCACGTAGACTTATTGCATTGTTACTCTGTGTGAGCACCTACAACCAGGAGTACCACATCTCCAATGCCAGCTGATGAATTCAATGCTGAAGTTTCCAAACACTGCAGCCTGGATAATATTTTTAACAAGACAAATTGATGGTTTTAATAATTCCCAGATCCCAAACACATATGAAACGAGCCCTTGACGAGAAAGGTCTGATTACAAATAACCTGCAGAGAGATGAAAGTTCACTTTTAATATCTGGTTTTTTAAGTCTGCTTTAGACTTCCAAGAGGCTTCAAAAGAAGGCAAAAACTAGAAAACAGTTTGATTTAATACTGTTAGATGTGTGAAATAAAATGCTGGACAATAAGAGATGTAAAACAAGCAACAAGTGCAAATGACTTGAATCAAATTAAAGAGCTAATTGAAAATAATGGAATTAAAACCTTTTTTTGTTGTTTTTATTCTTCTGTTTTTCATCGCTGTTTGTAAGAGCATTTTTTTAATCTTCTTTACTTTGAAGAACAAACTTTCTCGCCATAAAAGACAATTATTTTAATCAGTGCCTGAAATGTCATTCTGTGGGGATGGAGATGCTAAATGCCAGTCAGGAAGAGAAGCACCACCAACACAAGCCAGCAGGACGGCCAGAGAGCTATACGGCATTTGTCTATAGAGCTTTCTGACACAACATCACGATACCGAGTTGCTTTATCTCCCGTTATAGTATAGATTCTCAGTAATACGTCTTTGCTTTCATTCTCTGTACTCTGTAAAGGAAACAGTTTTTTTCTCTGTTGTAGTATACATATACATACTCGTGGCTTCAACTGTGGAAAACTCTGCCTCCGGTGAGTAACCATGAGGTAAGGGCAGACGGAAATCTGTTTTGAGGACAGTTTTCGCTCAGTCACCCAATACAAAGTTAGATGTTTTTTTTTTTTAAAAAAGAAGGACTTCAGATTGTGTTTAAGCAACTGAACAGAAATGGGGGTTCGCATTAGATTGTTTATGTGTTTTCCTTTTCGTAATAGCAAGGGAGTGACTCCTCTGCAGTGGCAGTGGTGTGAACGCAGACCCGCCTGTCCCGCAGCGGACGTGCTCTTCTGTGTTCCTGGCGCAAAGCCACCGTTGCGTGGGAGACCAGGTGTCCCAGCAGGAACACGACTATCCTTACGGCTCGCCACCACCTCACTTCTTTTACCCTTTCGTGTGCTATTGTCCTGCCAGGTTGACATCTCCTTGCTCTGCTCTCTCTCCTCCCAAGCCCAGCACACCTCCTCCATGTTCCTCCAGCTGGTTTTGAGCTCCTGGGCAGGAATGGCTCAGCAAAGACGCGTTTGCCCAAAGAGTCTACGAAGGCCAGAAGTCTGCAACGCTTATAAAATAGAGTTGAGTAGCACACGGTTGCAGAGTGCATCTGCATGGGGATGTTACCTACGGCCTTTGAATGAGGGAACACATTGCAGAGCAAAACTCGACCTGAGACCACCAACCTGTTAAAAGCATTTTGTACAGATAACCCCACCACGAATCGGTTTCATCAGTGTTCAGAAAGTTTCCTCCTTTTTTTTGAATGGAAGCTCGCGAAAATAACATCCCCATGGGCACCAAAACCGGGCGGCACAGCGGGTTCAGCTGCCCCATGACTTCAGGCGTTATTTGTACTTTACTCCGTCCCGCACATGAGCAAACTGTGCTGCCTTTCTCAGGGGCAGCTTCATTTTAAATCTTCAAGAAGAATGAGGGAAAAGTCAACCGCGAAAACACGAGGACAATTCCCCCGCTTGTGGGAATGGTATTTTTTAAATGAAATTATTTCCCCTGTGTACCGCTCCGCTGCCTCTTCATTAGAGGGAGAGGAGAAGCGTGTGCGCTTGCCCAGCGCCAAGTGCTCGCAGTATGCGGGCACTGCATAAAGAAATCATTTCTGGGACTAAAACCCAAACCATCACTGCTCCTTAAGTTTGGTGAAATATCCAATCAGTCTCAGTGGGGTTTTGCGGGAAGAGGAATTAACTAAAAGAAAAAAAAAGGGGGGGAGGTGGAAGGAAGAGAGAAAACCCATCAACCCCAATGCAATCCCGTAATGAAGGGGCTAAAAATGCCCCGCTCATTGATGCAAAATTACAGTTATTGTTTATCCTCCTTCTACTTCATACAGCTTTATACAATACGCACCACGAAAAATACAAGCAAACAACCGACACATTAGTTAAGAGACCTTCCATTTTACTTTGGCAGTTCACGATAATGGAATTTAATTGTGGAAAAAGCTGAATAATTTTAGCTGAATGTCATTTGGTTCATTCAAACTGGGAATCAGGGACATTTTTAACAAAGGTTTTCAAACTTCTTTTGAAATCAGGAAGCTGCTGTGCACAGATAAGGGGAGAGGTTTGAGGATTCTCTATCAGAAATTTCAAGGTTTTTTCCATCTGCTTTTTCACATTAACTGGTAATTATCCAGAAAGGCACATAATAGTGCAGAAATGACAGAAGCTGACAAAGGTTTTCCTAAGATATGTAAATTGTCAGTGATAGGCAAGGTGCAACAGAAAGGCTTTCTACAGCACAATTATTTATGCCAGTTTCATTTGCTTTTAGGTAGCACTGATGGCAGACCGCACCGCCGCGCTTATCACAGGCGCTGCACGTTCCCTCCACCACCAGCATGCGGAGAAGACGGCAAAAACCGAGCTTGAAAGTTGGTGGTCTCCTCCGACTCCGCTATTTTGTGTTGAATACGCGTGTGCCTGTGCGTATAGATGTTTCTGAGGGCTATCTTGTTTATTAGAACATTCCCCTTCGTTCCTCGTGCCGCGTAAGTAAAGAAATAAGTGGGAGCCTTCCTACTANTCAAGAAGAATGAGGGAAAAGTCAACCGAGAAAACACGAGGACAATTCCCCCGCTTGTGGGAATGGTATTTTTTAAATGAAATTATTTCCCCTGTGTACCGCTCCGCTGCCTCTTCATTAGAGGGAGAGGAGAAGCGTGTGCGCTTGCCCAGCGCCAAGTGCTCGCAGTATGCGGGCACTGCATAAAGAAATCATTTCTGGGACTAAAACCCAAACCATCACTGCTCCTTAAGTTTGGTGAAATATCCAATCAGTCTCAGTGGGGTTTTGCGGGAAGAGGAATTAACTAAAAGAAAAAAAAAGGGGGGGAGGTGGAAGGAAGAGAGAAAACCCATCAACCCCAATGCAATCCCGTAATGAAGGGGCTAAAAATGCCCCGCTCATTGATGCAAAATTACAGTTATTGTTTATCCTCCTTCTACTTCATACAGCTTTATACAATACGCACCACGAAAAATACAAGCAAACAACCGACACATTAGTTAAGAGACCTTCCATTTTACTTTGGCAGTTCACGATAATGGAATTTAATTGTGGAAAAAGCTGAATAATTTTAGCTGAATGTCATTTGGTTCATTCAAACTGGGAATCAGGGACATTTTTAACAAAGGTTTTCAAACTTCTTTTGAAATCAGGAAGCTGCTGTGCACAGATAAGGGGAGAGGTTTGAGGATTCTCTATCAGAAATTTCAAGGTTTTTTCCATCTGCTTTTTCACATTAACTGGTAATTATCCAGAAAGGCACATAATAGTGCAGAAATGACAGAAGCTGACAAAGGTTTTCCTAAGATATGTAAATTGTCAGTGATAGGCAAGGTGCAACAGAAAGGCTTTCTACAGCACAATTATTTATGCCAGTTTCATTTGCTTTTAGGTAGCACTGATGGCAGACCGCACCGCCGCGCTTATCACAGGCGCTGCACGTTCCCTCCACCACCAGCATGCGGAGAAGACGGCAAAAACCGAGCTTGAAAGTTGGTGGTCTCCTCCGACTCCGCTATTTTGTGTTGAATACGCGTGTGCCTGTGCGTATAGATGTTTCTGAGGGCTATCTTGTTTATTAGAACATTCCCCTTCGTTTCTCGTGCCGCGTAAGTAAAGAAATAAGTGGGAGCCTTCCTACTAAAACAGCTTGAACGGATTTGTTACGGTTGGTCTACGAGTCCACCTTCCTTGCAGCAGCGTTGTTTGAGGGAGGATGTGTTGAAAGAGGCACTCAGCTGTTTGCATCTGACATTCGTTAGCCCTTTTCACCGATTGCGTATGTTCAGCAAATAGGTGAGCCCGCTGAAGATGCGCAGATAAACTCCCTCCACCAGCTGAAGAGCTCAGCTGCCGCTGCGCGATGCTCCTCTTGCTGGGATTGAACGGGCGGGTGGCGGCACCTTTAAAAATTCAGTGCAGGGATGGGCAGATTCAGGTATTAGTAGCTTATACTCCTTACGGGAAAGAAAGACCCTGACTCCCTCAAACTGCTCAGTCAGTCTCAGGAATTATTGCACGTAGGAGTGCAGAAGGGCCACCCCTCCATGACATATCCTTGCAGGTCACCAAGCTGGGCTCCAGGGCTTGAAGAGGGTTTTAGATGGGTTTTTTAGGTGTCCGCTCTGCAGGTCGGGGGACAGAGGGTGGAGGTTTGACAAATATCCCCCTCCAAAAGGAGAAGTTGGTCTTCTGAGCCCTTCTGGGAGGTTAATTCTTATTTAAGTAAGTAAAGCATTAGGGGCTGCGCATGGGAGAAATTCCTGCCTGTTCTTTGCCACCTTTGGCTCATACCGGAATTATGGCCTTTAATTAACATTTTCTGGGAATAGGACTTCGTATGTGACTACACATGTAGCAAGAGGTTATAAGATCTTAAATGGATGGATGGACTCTACGTATCACTCCCTGACATAGTTGTACCAGAGGTATCACGGTGGCGGTATAATTACTTTACTTTACCACGTTGAGTGATGCTAAGTCACTCTGATGGGAGGTGTTTCCATGGGGGGAGGGGGGGGAATTAATTTCCTTTATGGTAATACTAAGTTAAGTGAATGGGAGCTGTAAGAAAGTAAACAAGGATGCAACACAATAGATTCACGTGGGAAAAAAAAAGCCAACCAAGATTGCATTTGAAAGTCAATGGGCACAGCTATTAGCTATAAGGGGCTTGTCTCCTATCTCGAGCTTTGTTTTCCCAAATCAGGAGGCTGGAGACCAAACCCATGTTAAAAGGCTTTGAGGTGGAGGGAAAGAGCTCAGCCCACCAGAGCCGGCGGGGCCGCAGGCTGCTGCCCGTGTGGGGGCTCTGCTGCACGGACCAGCGCGGGTCGTTACTTGTTCTCTTTATTTCTTTTTTTTTTTTTAAGACAGATTTTCTTTCAGGGGCTTTCATGCCATAAAGAATAAACAAAACCTTCCAAGTGTTGCTTTCCTTGCTCAGCGCTTAACTCGGTGAGGAGGTGCAGGGTCAGAGGTTTTGGATGTAACGTCCCAGCCGCTGAGCAAATCGCAGCTGATTTATGGGGGCTGCAGCTTAAAGACGGCTCCTGTGCTCGTGGCCCCTTTTGTCCCCCCTCCTGTTAACTCACACGACTCCTGCCTGCAGCTGCCTGCCTCTGTGCAGCCCCTGGTAGTGCTGGCGGGACAAAACCAGCAGCTCCAGCTGCTGACACTGGGCTGTAGCTTCGCTGCTCACTGGTGAAGCCCCCAACCCTCTTCTTTGCCTCTGGGCTTTCCCCTTCATCGCAACCTTGCGCTAAGGAGTCACACCAACACGAATCAAACATCCCTTTTTTTTATTTAAGTAGAAGCTGATATATTATTAATTGCAAGAGGAGGAATCCCCACAGGAGACCCCAACTCAGCCTCTGGGGAGATCCCGGGACAAGACGAGGTGGGGAACCGCAGCTCAAGCCCAGCTGGAGATGGATTTTGGGAATATGCAGGTTAGTGAAATTAGGTTTCTGGACCAGCAGTGTACCTCTGGTATTTTTACAGAGCACTCAGGACACTAAAAAATTGCTTAACTGAGTGTTAATTATTGCATTAAACATTCTGGATTTGCTTTGGCTTTATTTTTCAGGGTTTTTTTTTAAATAAAGTTTAAATTAGGTCAAAAACTGTCAGACCTTTTGGGTCTTAGGCGGTCTGCGCACAGCGGAGCTGGGGACGTTGTGCTGTTCTCATGCACAAACGTCAGGTTAGAGCTGGCAAAAGGGCTTGGAAAAGGCACAGAGGCGCTCGGGGACAGAAACCTCTTTCACTGGGTCACAGGGCTGGGTGAAGCTCTGAGCCTGATCAATAAACGGTCACGGGAACGGTGGTGCGAACGCAGCTTCGCTATCGTTACACGTTTCTGCGTTTGCTTGTAGTGACATTTTGGGCGCAGGCAGGCTCCTGAGCAAAGTGAGGACGCCGCCAGCCCCCAGCGCCGGGTCCTGCCCCGAAAGCAANGGTGCGAACGCAGCTTCGCTATCGTTACACGTTTCTGCGTTTGCTTGTAGTGACATTTTGGGCGCAGGCAGGCTCCTGAGCAAAGTGAGGACGCCGCCAGCCCCCAGCGCCGGGTCCTGCCCCAAAAGCAAGAGAAGTTTCTTCTCCTAAGAGAAGTTTCTCAGCCTCAGACTAACAGAAAAAGCCTGAAAAACCTGAGGACCATGTGCCTGAGTCTGCTGCCAGCCTGGAGCCTGGTGCCCCCATCAGCCAATGCCACGCATCAGAGCGGAGCTGGGGGAAAAGCATCAACACAACTCATGTGAGCAGTTGTACTTGGCCGGCAGAGCTTAAATTTTGACCATTAAATAATTATGGCAAAGTATTCACCATCCATCTACAGCCAGAGAACTATTTACTAAAGCTATTCAGCAAATAATTGGGAATAATGAATCCATCAAAGGAAATCGTGCACTGAAAAAGCATACAAAAACTTCACTGGATGAATTACTCCAACTTACTCACTCAGCCTTGCTAGCGAAGCGTTGAAGTATGGGCTTCAAGGAGACCGCACAGGCATGGGGCAAGAAAAAACACCGAGGCTGAAAAAAAAGCGCTGCGCCAAACCGTACCCGTTCCCGTGGCTCTTGCTGTCCGCTAATGACCCTCATGATGCTCAGCAGCTGCTCGGGGGGAGCCGGTCATTCGACAGGACAAGGCATGGCATTAAGCGCCCAAATATATCTTCCGGTGCTTGACGTTAAGGTTGACCGTAATACGGCGAGGGGGAGCGTGTGTCAGAGCTCAGGGCAGCAGCTCCCCATGGCCGTGTTATGTACCCCGGGCTGAGATCTGGGATGGTATGAGAGAATTTAACTCGCCTGCATCAATTTTCTCCGTGATGGGATGCAAGGGCCGGGTCGGTTTGACTGCTAGGGAATTTCAGTCTTGCGTACCGTCGGTTTCGTACACCTGATGAGCTTCAGGTCAAAAGAGGAGGAGTTTGAAGTACACTAAAAACTTTAAGCAATACGCAAGAAAAACAGCCTCTTTTTAAACACAACATCCCTCTGCCCAAGCACTCTCATAAAATATCCTGCTCGCTTCTCCTTGCGCTGTTTTAATCAGAGACTCCGACTTCCAGAGGCGCTTCTGATTTACCCAGCAGGGTCCCTTTCTTTCCCAACAGGAAAGTTCGGAGTCAGCAGGCGTTTCCGGAGGTGATGTGTTTTGCCTAAGACCCGCGCTGCAAAATTTTGGGGACGCTTTGAGCAAGCAGTGCCCCTCGTGAGCTGACTCTCCTAGGGATGCTGAAAATCATAAAGTCAATGGTCATTGGGGATGGCAGGAGCTCTGCGCCTTTCTAGGTCATAAAAGGATGAAAGAAAGAGGAATACGGAAAAAAGGTGCTTTAAAATATCACGTTTTCATTGACTAAAACCTTCCAGCTTCTGTGATGAGAGTTCCCAAACGCTATGCCCAGTATTTGGGGGAGAAAGGAGAGGGGAATTAGAGCAGGCAAATATGGGGGCTGAAAAGCACAGAAATGTCCTGAATGCACCATCCAGATTATCTGGAATTTCTTTCTGCAGCCTCTTGTTAGACCTTAAAAGAAAAAAAAAGAAAAAAAAAAAAAGAAACGTATTTCAGAGTCGTTGAACTGTGCTCACATTAACTTACACTAAAATTATTTTTAATTAAACGAACTTCCCATGTTTGTAGCTGGAAGGTACTTATGTGAGATAAAAACTCCATTCTAATAACTCCGAGACTCGCCGCCACTTAATTAGCATCACAACTCTAAGGCAGACCGAGCAGGAAGGCGAGCGGGGAGGTGGGCTTGTGCTGCTGGGTGGGATTTGGGGGAAAGATGCTCCCTCCTACAGCAGCCCCCACGCCAGAGCCCGCTCAACACTGAGAGGCATGCCGGGAGTGGAAATCACACCTAGTATTTGACACAGTCTGTGGCAAAAGCAATTATAATTAACATTATATTAAATATTAAGTCAAGATCATAAAACGTTGATTGGTACTGATTAGCTGTATAATCCATAATTATAAATCACTGCACCCTTCACCAGGTACTGTAGTGCTTCGCTTATGATTTCACCGCTAAATTAAGCGAGTGATTCAGCTTTTGCCCTGAGTTTTACTTTTGCATTTAATTTAGGTCAGAACCACATTCAGCTGAAGAAAGGCGCAAGACCTGTTCCTGCTGAGGCTGTGCCCGTACTCTCCATCCCAAAGGCCATCTCCGTCTCCATCACTTCCGCGCCCACGGCAAAGCGATGGCCGAGCTCCCCCGGACCAGCGCCGGCACTGCTTCGGTTGCGGGTATGAGACATAGGAAGAGGAAAGCTCGGCGCGTAGTTACTCACCCTCGAAACAGCAAACGCAAAAGGTAGAGCCGAGGCCGTACGTGCCCTCCTGGCTGTTCTCAAGCCAAGGCAGATAAGCCAGCAGTAGGCAGTGCCAAGATAATGGTTTATTGCTGGCATAAACTAGGAGTGTGCTGATCCCTCAGGAAGGAGGGAGTGCGAGAAGACTCTTCAGGCTAAGTTGGTTTTAGAAGACCGAACCCGTCTGTGCATCGCTCCTTACTGGGATGGAAACATCGACCCTTTGGTAAAGCAGTTTGGAGGGGACGGTTTGGGCTGGCGAGCTGCTGCAGGAGGGCGAGTCCCTGGAGGCGTTCGGGAAGGCTTGCTGCAGCAGCCCTGCCTCCCCGAGCAAGGCCTTCCCCTGACTTTACGGGTCGATTTATCGCGGACGCTCACTTTTAATGGATAATGTCATCATTGCACTCTAGGAAGCGCTCAAGTTTTGCCAAAGTAAATTACAAAATCCACCAACTATAAGGTCTTTGCTACTGTTTTTCAGTCACTGCCCTGGCTGGAGACCCATCTGCGATTTTCCATACTATTTCTGGATAAAAATAGCAAACGTCGGCAGATAAAATCCCAAACCCGTGGCAGCCTGGCTGTACCTGCTTGAGCTCCGGCAGCCTCCTCGCAGTGCCGCAGGCGAGCGGCTCCGCAGGGACGCTCGCAGGCTGAGCTCGGCGCCCGCTGGCAAATCCAGCGCTAGAAAGAGAAAATACATTGTAATAATTTTTCTTTTCCGAGGGTGCGCTTTGGAGTCCTACGGAAGAAATCTTTCTATTCCTTCTGCAACTAGAGCAGGCGCTGTTATCTTTTGCACCAATTAATATTGCCTGGGAGTGAAGATGAAACGCCTGGCAGTCAATTAAATCAATGCAGTCGTGACGCTCCACCAATTTTTCGTAAACAAGGGTTTGGCCTAAAAGGCAGCGTACACAGCATTACGGACGGGGTCACGGATAACGCGGCTGCCGGTCAGGCTGAGAAAAACAGGGAAGCTGTGCTCCGGGTCCTCGTTTCCCTGCAATGGGCACGGTGGGATGCAGCCCTGGACCGGGTCGGAGAGGCACTGCACGCCGTGGTGCTCACACGCTCATTTTAACTATTCTTATTGTTTTATTAATGGTTATATTTTCATTTAAATGCTGGCTTCAAGCTTGCATAGCTTGTCTCCTTTGAAGAGCTGCTTTGGGTTAGACCGGGGAAACTCCGCTGTGGTCTCCCACTCTCCTTCGCAGGAACGGCTCTGGCTGAGCTCCTCAAGCAGTCGTGTGTCCTGGGCAGATCTTTAGCTGTCCTGCTACGAAGCATCCAAAACACCCAGGTGGCTCACATCCTTCCCCCGGGCATCCGGCAACCTGCAAAAACAAGAGAGAGGCCCAAACCTTGTGTATTCTCTGCTGCAAAGTTTATGGCGTAGGGGTTACCTCCGAGTCAGCAGCCAAACAGGCAGATATTTGAGGTTCTCATGCCGCGAGTATCCAAAGCAAGGTGTTTCTACTCTTTCATCAATTTAACTACGAGGAAAAAAAAAAAAA
>VZSC01011597.1:0-19285 GCA_013398225.1 Steatornis caripensis | reverse complement strand
CGAGGAAAAAAAAAAAAAAAAGTAAAAAAAAAAAAGCAGAATTTCCTCCCTGCGTATCACCCTTGCGTGGGCAGCATTGAGGGCAGGCGGCTGCCCCGCTGCTGGGCACAGGGTGCTGCGTTGCGGTGCCAAACTGTGTTTGCATCCGCGTTACAGCCCTCATCTCCTAGCTGTGATGTACAACAAACCCATCCACCCAGCAGCCAGCCGGTTGGCTTGTGTAATACTAAAAATGGCTTTTTTTTTTACCTGCAGAACCAATGCATTAACTCAGAGAAGCGGCACCAGAACGAAAGCTTGGAGCTGCTGCCCGTCCGGGAGCCGAAACCTTGCTCGAGTAACGGTGCTGGGATTGCTGCGAAAGAAAGAAAAAAAAGACTCCCCTCCAGAATGGCTGCAAAGAGCAGGCGCCTGCAGTCCCGTCTTAAACATTGAAGATATTGTCACGTTAAAATGTCTACTGAGAGGCAGGTTTAATCCCAAAACATTTTTCCAGTTTAAAAATTAAAAAAAAAAAAACATTTTCAAAAATGTCTCATTATTTCTCCCTCAATTTTTTTTTTCCGGTTAAATTAATTTAAAATGCGTGAAAAACGTTTCGTGCCGTAAGATCCTGAAACCTCCGGTGTCAGCTGAAACGGGCACTTCTGCTCTCAGCTTCAGCCCTCGCTGCAGGCACCTCTGCTTTGAAGCCTTCGAAGTGTTCATGGCACAGGCAGAGGCCCTCTGCAGAGAAAGCCGGTCGTTTGATATATATTTAACGTGTAAAGTGCGCGCTTGCTTGTGTGTGTGTGTGTGTTAGCGTAACACGGGGTTTCGCAATGCGTATGGAAAGATGAGGAAGGGTTCTTGGCTTGCAGAACAAAACCGCAGGAAACACCACGGTCCGCCTCGCTGAGAGCATCCGTAGGGCGCCTTTTGCCCAAGCCTAGGTCACTTCAGCATCATCCTGAAGATCCAACTGAAGCCATCGGCCGACCTACAGGCATTGTTGATTGAGCGTTCCTTCAGGGAAGAGTTGATTTAGTTGTGCCTATAGGACTCGCTTGCTCTCGCCTCTCCCAGCATGAGGATTCGCTCTTTTAAAGCTTAGAGGAAATAATGCCGCCAAGAAAGCATAAAAACACCGGGAGCAAAGTGGTTGCAGATCTCGCCCCGGCTGGGAGCTGCAAAGCAGCTGACATAACTGCCCTGCGTTTATTTGGGGGATATGATGCAAGAGCAACACAATAAATTTGATTAATGGTTGGGTTTTGGAGCTAATTGTTTGACTCACGTCGTAACGACCTTGATTCTGGAAATTACATGTGCGGTTTGGGAGGCAGCATGTCTGTCTGCATAAGAAATGGCCGGATGCGAAGTCTCCACCTCAGCAAGCAGTAGGGCTAATTCAGTGGCTGACTTGTCTAAACTGTTAAATTTCCCTACTTTTCTCTTGCCAAGGACGCCTCTATTTCAGAATGAGCCGCGTTTATTCACCGTGCACTGCAATTATTCCAGCCTGTAACTGATGAGGTTTAATTAGTAATAAAAACTTCAGACTTTAAAGCAGCCGGTTCGACCTACGTTATTTGCACAGCATTTCTGAATGGTTTGGGGAATGACTTCTCCCACGGACTGGTTTTTAAATAGAAGAAAAGTATGAAAGATTTCTAACAGCATCTGAAATGGAAAAGCAGTTCCGTTCCATGACTCCTCAAAAATATTTCTGAGGACTGGTAATATATTTTGCCAGAGCAACGTCCCTATTCTGGGAGTAGCTCTTTCTTCTCAGTATTTGTTGCCTTTTTTAATGTAAGCCACACAAGGAAATGTGGGAAAACGGATAGGGAAAATATAATTAACCCTGTGTTTTTCACACAGTTTTCCTTTGCGCTACTTTTTTTTTTTTCCCTAGCTTTTATGAAGCCATCATTAATCTCGTCAGCCAAGGTCAGGTGAGGCTTTTTTTCTTCTTTGTAGACCCTGAAGCTTATAAAACTTCAATCTACTCTTCCATAAGCAAATATTTAGTACCTACTGGTTGGGTTAATTAGAGTGCATTCTTTACAGCTCTGATAATAATCACTACTACACCCTCATAGCAGTGGCTATAGACCATTTTTTCATTTGTTATTTATTTTAACAGTAAGCATTTACTTAGTCACGCTGTTTAAACCATTGGTTCTTTTGGGTTGAGCCAAGAGTTCATGCGATCGTACCTGGAAATATCAAGTTCCAGAAGACAACAGCACCACCTGCACTCATGAAAATTCACAAACTAAATGCACCGTCTTGAATATACCTCAAAAACAGGTGAATTATTTTTTATTTTAAGAGGAAGAGAGAATAGTCGTAAGGGAGAAAAAAAAAAAAAGACGAGAAGAAAGAGAGAAGATCACTGAATGCCCAGCACTGATTTAGAAACAGGCTTTGCCAAGCAGGGTGAAAATGAGCCTTCCCCAACCCATTCAGTGTATGGTTATTAGTACCGATAACAGGGCTCTGGCTTCCATGAGAAAGAGTGGTGAACGAATTAGCAAACAAGTACATTTCTGTAAATAAAGTTTTTCCAATTCTGATGTTTTTTTAGGAAGTGGGGGGAAAAAAATCTGCTTCTCGAATGTCAAGTACTTGGAAGGCTAAAAATAGATCACCGGAATAAATAAATTAACCCAGAAGACGGGACTGATGCTCTGCAGGCATCAGGGATTAAATAAATTCACTAGATTCAAAGTGGTATTGCAGATAAGAGCTCTTTGTGCTGCAGCATGTACAGCTTATTGATTATAGGATTGAGGTGCTGTGCACTCTTGTAAAATGTACTCTGGCTGATAGGACTTAATCCTGCGGTAATGTACAGCCCGGTGCACAAAGCGTGGAACTAGCTTGTGTTTTCTAATTTATTTTAATTTTGTTTGTTTCTTAATTTGCTGCATCGCATCTGTGCCCTCTCCCACCAGCACTGCCCCAGGCAGTGTTTGCTCAGGATGAGTGACGAGAGGCGTTTCAGAATGCGCCGACTCAGCAGCATGAGTGCTGGGCAGCCCAATGGAAGCCTGCGGGACACTAGCCATGGGAATCTTCCTTGGTTATCTTCCATAGGGATGTAAAGCTTGAGCACGTCACTTTTCTGTTGCGTTGCTTGGGTTGGCTGCAAGGATTAATTGCCCTGTTAATGTAGGGAGCATTGAGAAGCAGCTCAGATGGAGACACTTGCTCTGCAGACCTCCACGTTTTGTTATGTGAATCCACCAAGGCAGCATAAGTGTGTCCAGCCGAGGAGAATACATTACCTGTCCAGATAAGATGTATTCTTCCGGACGAAAAGAAAAAGTAGAAAGTTTCGTAGCTCCCGTTGGTCAAAATAAACAATCCTGGAGGGGCTTTTATGCACCTAGCCGGCAAGAATTTTGGTTAAGTTCCAATTACCTGTTTTCCATAGTAGAGGGTGCATTTACCCTCTTGGTCAGATGTTGAACTGCCAAGGTCATTTCACACTAGTACAGAAGGACATTTCTTTCCTCTTTTGGAAGATCTCTCGCCTCTGGTGCTCAGCCCAGCTCTCTTCTGCAGGTTGCTTTGTAGAGCCTGCAGACCTCTCTGAATGTGGACTTTTACTGTGTAGCTTACCAAGAAAGAAAATATCCTCCAGGCCTCCGGTGGGGTGAGAAAGCAGCTGGGCACAGCAGAGGTGCCCTTATGGCGTGCCGGTCCATCTCTGCTCAGGGTCACTTCTCATCACCCCAATCCTCAGCCTCGGGGTGCCCTAGTTTTCTGGATCACCAGTTAAAAAATTGGTCTGACCAAGGGGAAAAACTTTTATCATTAATTTTTGTCTCCTTGGTATGGGGAAATAGCTGAACGCAGAAGCTGCAGGGGCTTGGGGCTTGGGTTTTGGGTAACCTCCCAAAATCCACTTATCTACCAGAGGTTTGGCAAATATCCCAATATCTTACTTTTTACCAAAAATCAAGCCTCTTAATCTCAAGACACATAGCCTCTACCATGAAACTCTGCCTCCTAAGCGTCATCCGCAGGGCCTGCGTTTTAACACCCAAGATTCATTAATATTTCCTGCAGAGTGTTCAGTAAGTAGCAAAGAAAGCAGGAAGTGTCCCAGATGTTGGAAAGAAGAAATGGAATTATTCATTGCTTACTAACGTCAAATGCTAATGTGAGAAAAGCATCCTTGAAGAAATCCTTGACTAAAATTCATCAGAGTGATGTGAAATCACTGTTTTAATTATGCATTTTTGAATGTATTTATTAGTCCCGGTTCTGATCTGACTTACAGATGTTTAACAGTGATAAGGGTCTACTGCAGTCTTTGGAATTACTCATGATTTATAATGACAAAACTTGGATCAGAATTAGGTCCTTGTCACTACTCTATAATATCCTTTCATCAAACTTCTTCACATTCAATAGATGAAAGAGGCGGTGGTTTCCGCAATTTCAAACCCTACCACTGAGTCCATTAGCTTGTTTTTTGAAATTTCTCCTCCAGAAACGACGATTCTCGCACAAAATTTTGTCTGCTTGAGTTATATTTGCCACAAGAAACTTGAAAGATAAGGAATTACACTCTTTGGTCCACCAAAATGATGTGTTTTGTTACCACTTGTGCTGGCTGCAAATGTTGCATATTAACGGAGAGGTAATTAATTTAGTCGTGCTAGTCTATAATCTCATTCCCTGTATCCTTATCGTTGTGACTATTAGAGCACGCTCAATACCAGAGACTTTGGGCTTTTTTTAGGAAAAAAAAACCCCACATTCAAGAATGATCCAAAGTCATGAGTTTTTCAAAAGAATTATGGAGTTTTAAACCAGTGCTTGTTCTAGAGCTGATCCAGAACGAGCAAGTCTCCAGGGATGGTTTACTCCCTAAGGCATGAATGCATGATTAAGCTAAATGTATTCCATAAATGCCTGGATGACATTAAACTAAATTTTTTAAAGAACAGATGGAGAAAGTTAATAAATATTTCATTCTATAATATAAAACTCACTTCTATATTCACAACTTCAGGGATCCTCAGCATCACAGATATCAATAAGTCTGATGGATTTCTTGCTGCATTCTCATTCTTCTGCCCTGGTGT
The DNA here is from genome assembly GCA_013398225.1 of Steatornis caripensis. Classification (NCBI taxonomy): domain Eukaryota; kingdom Metazoa; phylum Chordata; class Aves; order Caprimulgiformes; family Steatornithidae; genus Steatornis; species Steatornis caripensis. The sequence goes on along the minus strand of VZSC01011597.1, from coordinate 14,198 downwards.
CTCTTACGGGATCATCATTTCTGCATGCTTGGATTGTTTTATGGGATCAGTGAAAGGCAAGTGACTGTAAATCTTGACCTCTTCTGCTCCCGGATTATATACTTTTATTCTTTGTGACCATAAGTGTTCATCTCTACACCGAATAGATAATTAAATGACAAAAATTATTCAAAGGGAATTTATAGTGAGGAATCATCGCTTGAAGAACTGATAGGGTATAGGCATAACCCACGGAGATACTGGGAAAGAAAAACAGTTTAGAATGGCCAAATAAAACACTGAAATATCTGTGTATTTGTAAATGTCACAAGACACCTATTCACCAGGAAAAAAAACCATTATTTTTACCTGTATGTACCAATTCTATTCACACAAAATCTCTGTTAAGGGAAAACAGTGTGAATTTTGCTTAGGAACTGTAGACCAAGCCAGTTAGTCACGTGCAAGAACTAATCTTTACATGTGGGAATTACAATTTCTCACTCTATGTATGCCATGAATCTTGTAAAAGAATAATTAGAACTTGCTCCAAAAGGAAAGAAATTCCAGACTTGAAGAATATTTTAGGAAGAGCATTAACAAACATTTTTATACTGCCAACAACCTTCACTGCTTTCTAGAAGAGATTTACATTACATAACATTATTAATTAACTATACTGAGTCAATAGTATGACATAAAGCTTGGGTGATATGTGTTTAGCGCAAACTATGACATTCGTGAGAACAGCGCGCATTTGTAGCAAGTTTGATTTAAAATTTATGCAAATGAGCTCAGCAAGCGAGGGCCCAGCAAACTACTTCAAAGCATCAAGATCAAGCCTGAAAAACATGACACGATCAAGTCTTTGTCATTTCTCAAGTGTCTTTACAAACCTCTGCATATACAGTATAAATTACTTCACCCACCGGTACCTCGATAGTCTGGTGTAGAATTAGCATCCATTAGTCTTAGTGGGAGCACTGGAGTCTGTCAGACAATGTACACCCGAGCACTTGCAAGAATTTGAGTGTGTCTAAATGGTACATAATTTGTCTTTTCGGAGCTGACTCTCGCGCTACGTCTGTGCAACACAAGGTCCCATCGCCTACCATAACAAACAAAATAAAAAATAACAGTGTTATTGTTCCCACTCCCCTTCTCCCAGCTGTGGCCATCCTTCAGGTTTTGGGTTGCGAACCCCACAACCCTGCGTCTGGGGAACACACTAAACGCGCGGTGATGTGGAGCTGTAAAGAAATACTCATTAATTCGTGTTAGGTTTCGTGCCGCAGAAATTGGTTTATTCACTTATCGAAAGTTAGGTTAGGTCCAGGTACATTTGTATCTTCAGAATCAGGACTTTTAGGGAAAAAAAGTGTTTCTCATGTTTCCCGACATCCCATTAAAATGGTTGTCCTTTGACATCAATTAGAGTAGGCTAAAAAAAAAAAAAATCATCCTTAATTGCTTTTCAGAAATAGACATTACAGCGTACACCGCCGCAGCCAGATTCGATTACCTTTTACAAGAAACAAGGATGCTGGGAACGCCATAAAACTCCAGCTCTGCTGAATATGGATGCGGGGCTCTGCTGACAGCCAGCGGAGCCGAGGGAGCTGCTTTTCACAGCGAAGGCTCTTCCTTGGGCTGCAGAGAAAACTGACGCAAAACCCACAGACGCGTCTGAATTTCTCCGAAGTGTAAAAATGCTGAAGCTGGATGTTCAGCTGGGGCTGGTTTTGCACTGACAGTGGTTGGATCCCTGCCTTCGTGTAAGAGTGAGGGTAATCATGCACCTACGCTGACAATTATAGCTACAAAAACAACCTAGTCCTCAAATCTGGTGTATGTTTCATTACAAGGATCATCACCCATTTTCCCAGAGGCCTTCGCCAAACTTGTCTTACTCCAGGGACTTCATAATGTCTCTGCCGATCAGGTAGAAGAGGAGTCCGGAAAGTAAAACCAGGGGCACCCCCGCCGCAGCAAACATGAACGACCACCCGTAATACACGCGCACGGGTACGTCGTCCATGCACACCTCGCTTCTCTCCAGAAGGATGTACTTCTGAAAGTCAGCGGCAAACTCCTTCCACATCACGAAGAGAAATACGAGCAGGAGAAATAAGCCTCCTGGAAAGAGAAGCAAAGACGAGTTATTCTCTGCTTACAACCAGCATATGAAGCACAGAAGGAAAACGGAGAAAAGAGGGTAACCAATTTCCGTTTATTCTTGCAGGTCCTTCACATCAAAGCTTAGCGTTGCAGAACTACTATTTTCGACGTTGCTCTGCAGGTTCCCGTGAACGCCAAGCGCACTCGCCGTGGGAGAGGCCCGCACCACCGTGACCGGATCCTGCCCAGCCGCAGGCATGCTGACACCTCGTGCTTTAACCCCCGGCGCTACTGAGGGCTCTGCTACAGCCGCATGTGGCCGTGGAGGAACCATCATGACCACGGGCACAGCAGGAAGCTGCGCGAAGCTAACTCTGCACTCCGGTCTTAAAGGTGGGTTGTTTCGCCTCTTTTATTCTTAATTTGTCTGAGATGTGTGAGAAGGCGAGACTAAGACTTACTTTTTTCTGGTTTTTATCTACCCTTCCAAGTAGTGTCAGAAACAATCTCTGCCAGAAACGCAAAGATACGGGCATCGAACCTGCTACCCCCAGCGCCGCGGCAAGCAGGGCCCACTCAGACGCCGAGCGGCTGCTGCACCTCGTGGCAGTTCGCCTTCACAATCTTGCGTTACCCTTCCTTACACTGAGCTTTGCAACCAAGTATTAAGACACGTGGCAAGGAGTATAGATGATCCTATTTTGCAGAGAAAGAACCCATAATAGAGCGGAAAAGGCATGGAGCCGTGAGATAGTAATCTCAGACGGGCTACTAAATAACAGAACAATAAAAAGAATAATAAACAGTTTATGCCGTGAGGCTAGAAAGTCTTTCTATTGGCAAGTGAGACCTCCTTTGCCCTTCCCTGGAGCCAGGCAGGAGGAGGGCTGAGGCCACGCTCGAGCCTGATCAGCGAGTGCAAGGTCAGCAGCTCACTTAGAGAGGGTCCACTCTCCTCGGAGCCTCCCAAGCCTTGCAGGATGCCCGCGACCCAAATAGCACATCTCCCGTGAGACCTCGTGGTCTCGTATTTCCGGATGCGTACCCGCAGAAGGTCAGCGTTTGCAGGAAGAGCTCGGCCACATCTGAAAAGCACGTGGCGAACAGGCATCTCCCGGGCCCAGCGCAGCCCTCGGCGCGTTTGGGGGCTTCGGTGCCTTAATAGGAACCAACTTTCCCCATAATTCAAAGTGATGGTGGTCGGAGGCTGCAGGTCTAGCTGCCCCGTACGACGCAGGTGACAAAAACTAGAGTGGCCCCAACACTACTTAGAGTCGCATTAAAGAATAAATCTAGTGCATTTTGAAGTCAATGTATATGAAAACTAAACAGTGACTGTGTGGTGACAGAGCTGAGAGCGCTCCAGCAGTATCTGATCTTGCTACTTCACAGCTAGAAGCTCGCTGTTTTTAAATGGTGCCGTATAACACGTGGGTATACGTACATACGCACACATATATGAAAGAAATACATCACAGATTATAATATATTTATAGTAGAAGTAAGTGAACGGTTTGACATCCATTTAGTTGCTGGGTTTCATTTCTCCCCTTGCAATTTTTAAATCAAAGGTAGTTTGTACTATATTTAATTATTCTTCCTGGCAGCTTATATACTGCAAAGTCCAGCTCCCATGCTAAGCAAAGGAAGCAGGTAAAGCTTTACATCGACGCAGCTGCTTAGCGATGGTGGTTCCTGAAGCCTCGGTCAGAGAAACCGTGACAGTTACACCGTTTCTGCTTATAATGGATATAAGCACATCTGCTGCCACAAACCTCCGCTTCGCATCTTGTAGCCAAAAATGAGACTTCTGTGAGGGTACAGAGGGTTCAAAATCCTCAGTACGTGTTGTACAGAAGTTGAAGCTACCCATCCTAAGCCGTCATGTCTATTAAACTGCCTCCTATACCCTAAGACTGCAAATTGAATCCTAACAATCAAAAATCTGGTGTAACCGTATGAATATGCTCTACAACCCCACATGCTGTTATTTCGAGCTGGTTTCCCTGACATGGAAAAGTCCCTGTGTTTGCTGGAGAGGCAGGCTAGGAGTTAAATAGCAGCTGTTGTAACATTTGCATGTTCATTGAGATTTTGATACCACTTGAAATTAAGTGCACAAATAAATATTTTACACTTAATATGATAGTTGTGTGCCTGAAACACCAATTATTCTACTATAAGAAAACAATTGCGTGTTTAAGCAGTCACATGTCCTTTGCAAAATACAATATATTGATAAGAAGGCAATTAAGTCTTTATTACTGATGTAATTTAAAATTAAATTAATTAGATAGCAACTGAACCTTGAAAAGTGCTCTTTTAAAGATCAATTCCTATTTCATTAACTTATAATACCTACCATAAGAGATGCAAACAAATCGTAGCCCCGGTGGGACAGAGGACACGGGTACGGTAGAGCACTTTAGGAGTCTCCTACTCTTCTTTAAATAACCAGCGGGGTTGCATTGAATCGTCCCAGGATGACTCAGATGGCCTAAGTCTCATTTGTTGAAGAACTCTGATTAAAACCTACCAGTTCCTACTGAGGAGGGTGTGGGGAAGCCCCATGAGCGGGTGGCACCCTCTCCGAGCTCGCCAGGAGCTGAGCATGGGGAAACGGTCCCTCCCCTCGCCCCAGGAGAAGCTCCAGGTCTCGGTATGGAAGGATTTATTATTAAACAGGTACTGGAGGTGATGGCACGGCCACGGCATCTAAATTAAGAACATTTTCACACTCTGGGAAAATGACAAGAAAATGTAAAGTAAGCAGCCTTCTTCCCTGGAATAATTACAGGTGAGTGGCAAGGAGTCTCTGGGATTTACACCGTCTCCTTGGCGAGAAAAGAAAATCGAAAGGGCAGATGCAGCCAAAGAAGGACGGTGGAAGCGTGGAAAGGGCAGCTCACTGAAAACTGTTCTGCAAAAAACCGCTTATCGTGAACAATCACAAGTATTAGACAGTAGTAGACTCGTCGCAATGAGAATAGCAGGATGTTTCACTGCCAGATTACCCAAGTAAGTGTTTTGCATTTTAAAATGCTATTTTATTTGGGAGTTTTCATCTTTTGAACAGGTCTCACTTTACCACCTCCTTTTGGGGGCTTTTAGTCTTGGCCGCAGCAGAAAGACCTCTTCATTTCCTGCCAGCCCCAAACGGCTCTTTACGTGCAGAGGCAGATTTCTTCCTGCCTTGGGCAGCAAAATTAAAAACTGGGGAAAGTCCAGCTTGTGCCCAAGAAATTAGCCTGGCATCGGCACACGTGCCTGAGACGCACGACGTATGGTGGGTTTGGGTAAGCGAAGATGTCATCAAACCAGACCATCCCCACGCTCCCCTCAGCATCCCTGTGGTTTCTACCACCGGAAACTTAGCCAAGCGATCTCTTTCTTTCTCTCCCTTTCCCTCTTTGACTCTGTTCATTAGGATGGTACGGAAAAAAAGCTAACTGCGAAACTCCGTCTCAGCGCTCATGAGGTCAACGGCATCTTCTGGGGATGGGCTAATCGCAAGAAAATTGAAGCGAGGTATTAAATCTTTCTCCTTCGTACACTGCTAACTGCAGGATAACAAAGCCCGGCGCCCCATCTCCCCCTCCCAGGAGCGCTGCACCTTCATTGTGAGTAAATTGGAGTCAGACTTTTTCTTTCTCTCACTTTATGTCCTTGTGACACCTTCATAGCTGCTAATTGTAGGGACAGGTGAGTGAACTCAATCTCTACCTCTTATTCTGCGGAAGTTACTGAACTTTCGTGTAATCTGCTAATTACGAGAATAATGAACTTTGACTCATTCGCCTTTCTCGCCAGTTGCCTCTTAAGGATGTTAATAACGAGGAAATGGAGGCGTGACCTTCAGCTGCCCTTCCATAACTGTCAGCCTTTACTGCACGTGGGGAGCCTGAGATCGCCAAGATGGAGACGCTTGATTTGAGAAGAGGAATCTGAGCACAAAAATCATCACTTTCAGTCATCAGACTGGCAAAGCGGCCCATTTTTTTTAACGCAGTCGGCTCACGCTGAAGAACAGGTTGCTCTGAGTGCGCGCTGTGCCCCTCTTGCAGGACCACAACACGGCTCTGAGAGCACAGGAGAGGCTTTGTGCTGCCTTTGCCCGCTGGAAATGGCCCACGGCCACGGCAGTCCTACAGCTGCGGGACGCTGCAAGCATGCCAGTGCATGCCACACAAGTGGGGACGCTGGCGGCGACCTCAGCGGCTGGAGGAAGTGTGGCCTGCACGCGGTTCATCATGTATTTGGGCTTTCCAGCATAAGGCGAGCTGCTAACAAGCTCCTCTTTGGGTTGCTTCACGTTACCTGGGACAAGTTTCCTTATTGCTTGCTTTCAAAACTCCCCGTACGCTCACACTTTGCCTATCTGCTCCCCCTCCGGAGTAGCCTCCTCACCGCTGAGAAAGCCACTCAGGTCGTTTTTTCACTTCGGCCTACAGCCATGCAGCTCCCCCGCATGTCTTGGGGCAGCGCTGCAAACTCAGTACTCGCCCTAGGTCTGGGCGAAGCGTGCGCTCGCTCCTAAGCTTGGTCGCTAAAATGCCCAGAGGAACTGAAAACCAAGGAGCACAAGCAAAGATGTCTTAGCAATTCAAACAGTTTCCAGAAGCTGCAGCGCAGCGTTCACCCGGCCCTATCGGTGACAGTGTAGTGATAATTAATCACATTGTCATCTGACTATTGAAACAAGGGGACAATTAGTCACCAGGCAGTATCTGCCTCCCCCTTGCAAGCACTAAAGCTAAGCCTGAGATGGCAAATGGTAGAAGGAAGGCAGCACGCTGGCTATTTACTCACGCCCTTTGGGCGCTTTTGGGAGCGGACCGGCAGGGATAAGTGCTCAGCGGGTGTGGTGGATGCGCAAATGCGAGCAGCAGCAAGTGTCGGATGGGCTCGGGCTGTATTTCCCGAGTCACACAGCGGAGGAAATCAAGGGGGACGGCCCCGTTCCTTTGAAAGGGCTCTGGGAAACACCACCCACCAAGCCTTACATTCGTTACGGTAGCTGGCAGACAGTCCGATTTGTCCTTTTGAAAGTACAGTAAATAAAAGGCATCTCAGAGAGGAAATCCAGAGGAACCTAATTGAGCGATAACAGTCTTCACCCTAAGACGCTGAATTCCCCCGGCGACGGAGGGGCACGCGTAACTCCTTGAGATCACGTCAGGCTGGTTAACGACGGACGCGCTCGAGAGCATATTTGCACCCATATCTTTAGAGCCTTTCAGTGACAAGTGCTGCATTGTTTCGCAATGATTAACCACNCAGCATAAGGCGAGCTGCTAACAAGCTCCTCTTTGGGTTGCTTCACGTTACCTGGGACAAGTTTCCTTATTGCTTGCTTTCAAAACTCCCCGTACGCTCACACTTTGCCTATCTGCTCCCCCTCCGGAGTAGCCTCCTCACCGCTGAGAAAGCCACTCAGGTCGTTTTTTCACTTCGGCCTACAGCCATGCAGCTCCCCCGCATGTCTTGGGGCAGCGCTGCAAACTCAGTACTCGCCCTAGGTCTGGGCGAAGCGTGCGCTCGCTCCTAAGCTTGGTCGCTAAAATGCCCAGAGGAACTGAAAACCAAGGAGCACAAGCAAAGATGTCTTAGCAATTCAAACAGTTTCCAGAAGCTGCAGCGCAGCGTTCACCCGGCCCTATCGGTGACAGTGTAGTGATAATTAATCACATTGTCATCTGACTATTGAAACAAGGGGACAATTAGTCACCAGGCAGTATCTGCCTCCCCCTTGCAAGCACTAAAGCTAAGCCTGAGATGGCAAATGGTAGAAGGAAGGCAGCACGCTGGCTATTTACTCACGCCCTTTGGGCGCTTTTGGGAGCGGACCGGCAGGGATAAGTGCTCAGCGGGTGTGGTGGATGCGCAAATGCGAGCAGCAGCAAGTGTCGGATGGGCTCGGGCTGTATTTCCCGAGTCACACAGCGGAGGAAATCAAGGGGGACGGCCCCGTTCCTTTGAAAGGGCTCTGGGAAACACCACCCACCAAGCCTTACATTCGTTACGGTAGCTGGCAGACAGTCCGATTTGTCCTTTTGAAAGTACAGTAAATAAAAGGCATCTCAGAGAGGAAATCCAGAGGAACCTAATTGAGCGATAACAGTCTTCACCCTAAGACGCTGAATTCCCCCGGCGACGGAGGGGCACGCGTAACTCCTTGAGATCACGTCAGGCTGGTTAACGACGGACGCGCTCGAGAGCATATTTGCACCCATATCTTTAGAGCCTTTCAGTGACAAGTGCTGCATTGTTTCGCAATGATTAACCACGGCTGTGACTTCGTTAGCTCGGTGTGGGCTTCTACCGAAAGCGGTGGAGGGAGCTCATGGACATAATAAAGTTGCGTTATAGGATGCCCCAAGAGGCCAGGGCATCTCGCAGCCATGGTGCCTCATCTTACCATCCAACTGCCAGACCACGTTCCTGCTCTACAAATTGCCAGCACTTTCACACTTCCTCAAGGAGAGATCATTTCTGCGAGGGAGGTTAATTAACAGTGACCCATAGGTCGTGATGAGAAGACAAGACACGCTTTCTCCTGTGTTGTCTCTCCACATCCCGCTATCCGAAGAAAAAAGACGCCTAGGGAGTTGAAGCTGTATTAAATGTATTGTTCCTACTACACAGCACAATCATGCAAAATAATTTTAGAACGGGTACGGAGAAAATAACCACGGAGGGATGCATCCCGAACCCATCAAGAGGCCAGTGCCAAGCAGCATCCAGAGGTCCAAGCTCAGGATTCGCCCACGCCCCAAAAAAAGGAATCAGCTGAAACTTTTAGCAAACTTTGCTGAAAATGCTGAAATAATATTGCACTCTCCTAGCTATCATTTAGGTTGAAATTATAGCAGGAAGTCTCTTCCGGCTGAACTCGTTCCTCCCGATGACAGTTAATAACAACGATTGCTCTTCACTTTGAAGCTGCGTTAATACAAACTTCCATTTAAACAGCAGCATCTTTGTCTAATGGCAAGAGGTTTATGCGATGCATAATCAGCTCTTCTAAAAAGCATCACATTCTATGCCCCAGCCTTTTAATCAAGAAGTAGTCACATAAAGTGCAAAAACAATGAAAAAATGGAACGCAGTGATTCAGTGCTACTCAACATCCTTTTCTGTGCGATATTTTACTTGCCTGGCCAGCGTCAGAAGGTGACCGATCTCAGCTTTTCCATTTGGGCTGAAAGCTGAGTGTTTTGGAGAGGTAAGGCTTTAACTGAGGTAGCCAAAGTGTTGCACATCTGAGAGGATTCAAATATTCAGCCCTAGTCTCACCAGAAGAGGTGACTTCAACGCACACACACACGTCAAGTGGCCAACGCTACTCAGTAGAAGGCGTTGGTGCCTGATGGGGGTCTGATAGCAAGATGTCCTGCATTCCCAAATGAAACCCGTGGGCGTAAAACCACGTGAAATTTACCTTTAGAAAAATTAAGCCCAACCAAGCATTTGTTAAACCATGGAAGAGAGAGATAAGCAGACACCCACAGGCTTGCTGCACTTCAGTAACTGAAGACCTGGAGGCAAATGAAAAATTGGACAAAACGCAAAGCGAATTAGCAGAGGCAGGTAGGGCCACATTGATTTAGTGCCTTCGCGATTTTTTAGACAAATAGATAGATGTCGTCTCGCTTCATTTTAACGAGCAGCTCAGCTGGCATTACATGGTTAATTATGAGTACACGTGGAGGAGAGAGAAACTAGGAGAGGAGCTATAAAACGGATAGGGAGATAAATAACGGTGGGGAAAGAGTAGAAGGTAATAATAGCGGGGCACAGTGAGATCAGAAGGAGTTTAGGTGGAATTCCTCCAAGGTCAGTGTTGGGACCTCTCTTGTTAAATACTTTCTTGAATGTTTTCAGCCCCCAAAAACTTGGGCGCACTCAAAGCCCAAACTGGGAGCAGAGACACTGGCTCGTGTTCGATTCGTGCCGTGTATGAGGAAGCAGGACCTGGTGCAGGATCCGCAGTTACGCAGTGGGTTTCCAGAGAAAGGCCTGCCTGACTTCGTAATGAAGTTCTTCACTTGGCATGGCTCAGCTGAGCTCCTGCCTTTAGCCGCTTGAGTTGCAGAAAAGCTTTCTTCTGAGTTTGAGTCGCTCTTATAAATCAAGTATTTCTACTAGTTAAGCCAGTTATTCCTTCTCAAATACGAAAAAGGAAAAAGCTCAAGTGATAATTCAGTGGAATCATTTGTAACGGCAGTGGGAATAACGAATAAATGCCTATTTTTAATTCGTTTTCCTGCTGTGCCACCACTTTATCTTTTCAGGTTTTATTAAGCCAGCCCTCCCATTTTGAATAGCTGGGTATGCCTTTCATCGCTCAGTGGGTTTCCAGCTCTACCAGATGTTAACAGCAGAGACGGGAGAGGCCCAAACGCAAAGAGTGGCTTAGAGGAACAGAAAGTTGGCTGATTGCTGCCCAGGGTTAGAGCTGCTATGGACTTTACTAAAATAAAAGGCTCTGCTCCTCTGTGTTGCATAGAAGAGTAGGGGAAAAAAAAAAGGGGGGGATTTTTTCGAAACACCAGCCTCCCTAGGACTAAGGACTATCTTGCTACGGTGTGACTGAGCATAGAGTTTTATTTCCAGTAGGGGAAGAACAAAACCATTTACTCCGAGTCAGTGCAGCTCCCGTCAGAGCCCCCATCTCCCTCCAGCAGCGCCTCCTCCCTGGCTGCCTCCCCTTCCCTTGCATGCACGAAGCGGAGCACGGACGCTGCATTCCTGCCCCGGCCGTATCGCGTTACCGCAGCTCGACAGCTTACCCGAGGCGAGGAGGAATCCGCCTCCAACCTTGTAGGACCGGGGACTGACGAAGGGCACGCCGCACACCAGCAGCAGCCCTCCCACCAGCCCGGCGGCGACAGCCAGCATGATGAACGCTGTCCAGAAGCCTCTGTACACTGCACGGTGGAAAAGAGTAAAGTCAGGGGAAAGGAGAGGAAAAGCAGTTTTTAAGGCTGTGCTTAACTCCTGCTTCAGCAACGGTAAAAGCAATAACTTGCAACGCTGCTCACGTTAAGCAGAGCTGGAGCTCGTGCTTTGCTAACTCCCTGCCGCGGCACAGGTGCAACATGCCTGGAACCGGGGTGAGTTCAGGTTGAATGTCATGCACTACATAACAGGATTGGAATGAGTACAAGGGGTTGGAAGGGCTCGCCAGGGAAGCACGCCACAAAAGGGGGTGAGAGTAAAGGACACCGTGCTTAGCTGTGCCTGTGGGGGATGGAAGAGCTTGGCAAGAACGGAAAGAAAATAGCAAAATTTGGAGAGATGGAATGACACCGCATCCTTGTTCCATTTTAATTAACACTTACAGAAGGTGCCAGGTTCCTCGTTTAAAATACAGGCGGTTTTTGTTCGCAAGGCTGCAGGGAAAACAGAAGCTCATCGTTTCCCCCATTAATGGCCTTGCTCGACTTCAAGTAAAAGAACAGGGCAAGAGAACGGCCGCCTCTTCATCCACTGAATTTGGGAGCCTTTGCTGTGACTCCACGCAACCACACCAGCCAGAGCCAGACAAGCTCGCGTCCATCATGTAGCCCACTAATTTAAATCTCTTGGTAGCCAAGTCTGTTCCAGTCACTGCTGTAAACCTTGGCCAAACGCGGCGGTCTTCAGGCAGAGACCCTCCGACGCCCTGCTCTCAATTCCCCCGATTCATCGGCTCCCCTCAGACCACCCCACCCTGCTCTTCCTGTTGTTTTCCAAAAGCACCAGTTGTTAGAGAGACCTGAGGCGAGCACGAGCGAGCGGGTAACGCTGCAACGATTCACACTTGAAAGAAAAATGATACAGAGAAGATGCATTTTACTCATTTGAAACCGTTTTGTCAGGAGAGCCACTTGGGGAGAGATAAGTATCTTGAACTCTCCAAACCCACAGAATTCATTTTCATGTTTAACCTCCCGTCACCCGTTTCTTTCAGGGAGCCTAGGAGGATGCAGATAAGGCAGGATTATCTCTGGAGCAGGTGATATAGCTGGGGGACCCCTCTTCTCGGACGGCCTCCTGTTTGGTCATCATTGCATACGAGGATGGACTGGTTCGAAATAAAATGGGTGTTAATGACAGAAGCGGCCGCTCTCTGCAGATGTCCGAATGCTTTGCAACGGGGTTGATGCAGCAGAGGAGCTCAATGCTCCCACCGCTCTAAACGTGGGTGCTGAGACATCCGCACCTCCCCGGGGACCATAGCGGGGCGGGCTCCGGGAGCCCCCAGGCACGGCCCCGCGGCGCCCCGGGGTGCAGCCGCTGCAAAGAGCCCAGCCCCAGCACCTTCCCGAGGGCCATCTCAGCGGGCATTTCCGAGAGGCAGCTGACGAGGGTTTCATAGCAAGGGCTGACAGGCAGGAACAGATGCCTCCAGGGCCCTTTATTTAGTACAGAAAAAATACTGTGCTTATCAGCGAGATCATTCAGAAACTAGACGTCATGCCTGCCTCTCCTAAGCAGAAAAATCCCCACTGCTTAACCCGCGTGTTTGCTGCACACAGCTTGTGACGGGCTCCTCCTTCTACTGCCGACAGGTCCCTCGTATCCATTTTACGCTGCGGCATGTTCCCCAAGGCAAGAATCCTGCACAGCACAGCGAAAGAAACTAGCTGCTCTCCCTCACATGCACCTACTGACAACGGTTTTGTTGGGTTTTTTTTTTTTCCAATTAATTCCTCGNGCAAAGAGCCCAGCCCCAGCACCTTCCCGAGGGCCATCTCAGCGGGCATTTCCGAGAGGCAGCTGACGAGGGTTTCATAGCAAGGGCTGACAGGCAGGAACAGATGCCTCCAGGGCCCTTTATTTAGTACGGAAAAAATACTGTGCTTATCAGCAAGATCATTCAGAAACTAGACGTCATGCCTGCCTCTCCTAAGCAGAAAAATCCCCACTGCTTAACCCGCGTGTTTGCTGCACACAGCTTGTGACGGGCTCCTCCTTCTACTGCCGACAGGTCCCTCGTATCCATTTAACGCTGCGGCATGTTCCCCAAGGCAAGAATCCTGCACAGCACAGCGAAAGAAACTAGCTGCTCTCCCTCACATGCACCTACTGACAACGGTTTTGTTGGGTTTNGTGTTTGCTGCACACAGCTTGTGACGGGCTCCTCCTTCTACTGCCGACAGGTCCCTCGTATCCATTTTACGCTGCGGCATGTTCCCCAAGGCAAGAATCCTGCACAGCACAGCGAAAGAAACTAGCTGCTCTCCCTCACATGCACCTACTGACAACGGTTTTGTTGTTTTTTTTTTTTTTCCAATTAATTCCTCGTAAGAAAAAAATATAAAAATAAAAAAGGTACTGCTAAAGGCTAAGGAAAAGGTCAAGATGTTTGTTTGTGCAGTATGCCTGCCCCGGATCCCCGGAGGCAATGCAGAGTGATGTACACTATTTAAAGAAATCAATTCATTTCAAAAAAGATCATTGAATTAATTCTAGCTGCTGCCACCAATTTAGCAAATTAAAATTCCTAACAGCAGCTGATTCATTAAAGAACTCTGAAAATATAGAGAAACATAAATAAAAAGGGAACCAGTTGAAAAGCAAGCTCTCCAACTGTGTCGTACTCAGTGTATTAAAAATAAGCCAGTCACTTCCGTGGGTCTTTTAACAATTTGGCCTTTAACTGATTTTTCCAGTGTTTGTTTATTTTGTCTTGCAACAAATCAACACCACAGCTCTCCCAGACTCTGGAAACAAGTCAGTGCTGGACTGCCACAACCCTGCAGCCCAGGAGAAACCTCTGTGTTGTTTGCCCAAAGGGTCTGGATTTGGCCGTGAGGCAGAAGCCCTTTGCCTCCAGATCCTTCCAGCAAGCGAGGAGGTGGGAGAAGGGAGAGGATGGATTTAGCGTCCTCTCTTGTTCGTAGGAGTAGATACTCAGCACGCAGCAGGAGGGTGCACAGCTCATGGCCAGGCATGGCTGGCCCTGGACGAGAGAAGACGTGGGAGAACGTTTCGATGTGCTCGCGGCTGGGGGCAGTCAGCTAAGCCAAGCCGTTCTGTAACAGAGCTTTCTCTCAGTCGTGCTTGGCCACACGCACTTGCAACGGGAGGACTGCAGCACTCACACACATCGT